>OX451740.1:1279591553-1280109303 GCA_948472305.1 Vicia faba | reverse complement strand
TTTTATTATTATGTATTCATGTTAATTTATTAATTTTATTAAATATTTTGTATTAAATTTATATGCATTTTAATATAAATATTTGTTTATTTATTTATTTAACAATAATATTATCGAATTTTTTTAATATTGTAAAGAACTTAAAATTACATGATAAATATATTGTCTAAAAAAAACAGCTGTGTGTGTTCCCCTGCAAAGGAATGGAGACTCAGAGGTCCTAATAGGTATATTACACGTTTGAGAGTGAGTATTATCTCACAACAACGAGTAGTCCAATACGGTGATTTTTGAGGCTGTTTTATGGACCAACTCACGTAAGGTGAGATGTCTTGTTGGTGGCTGACACCGCTAGGTTGTAAGTATGCGGTTAGAGTGGTGTTGTTAGGGTTACTTAGAGTAGAGTGCTCTCTGAATAGAGTTGGATAGTAGTAACACTAGTGCAAAAATGACTTTTTACATCGGGCGAAATTGACCTTTTACATCGGTTCTTGGTCCGATGTAAAGTCAGGCGAAGTAGTAAATAAGAGACCTTTTACATCGGTTCTGGGTCCGATGTGAAAAGGACACCTTTTACATCGGTTATAATATATACCTGATGTGAAAAATAAATACAATATTTTCTTTTTGAAAACTGACGCAACATATGACATCTGTGGAAGTCATGACCGATGTAATAGATGAGGTTTTTACATCGGTTGTTACACTGTGCCCGATGTAGAAAACACACGTTGAAGGTTTTTACATCGGTTGACAGAATAACCGATGTAAAAAGTAAAAAAAAATTTGAGTAAAACATTTATTTTCTGGATGTTCCCTGTAAGAAAAAATTGGTACCAATTTTTTCATATTTTTCCAATATCACACAGACCATTTAGGTCGCTATATATATCATAGCTTTCCAACATAAAATAGACCATATCTAGGTCAATATTTTCAATACAAAATTTACAAAATGAACAATTATATTGCAAACTTGAATTGTATCACAACAAAGAAACTCACATCAATTTTACAAATACTACAAAACATACAAAAATATTCAACCTTTTACAAGTCTTTTTACAAACTTGAATTACCAATATAAAATTCTTAAGTAGATGAGTTGTAGCTTCTGTAGACAACACAAAAATCACATTGCCTGACAATAAATAATAACAATTAACATCAGCAAAAATTATCAAGAAACTCAATACATTTGCAAAAACCATATAAAGGTTAATCTTTCTATAAAACTCACCAGATAAAGGTTAATTATAAAATCCTTACTTAATATAAAATCCTGCTTAAAAAAATTAATTATAATGATTTTTATTCAATGAAGAAGAAAATAAAATATATTAAATTATCATTCTTAATAAATATAAAAACTTTAATTAATACTTAATGTTCCTTCTTATTTAATACTACTATATATATCTTCATGTCTATCATTTATTCTTTGCTATCATGTTCTATTATTTTTCCAGATATATTATTTGCTTGTAATAAATTATTATTTAATAAATTATGTAATAAATTATGTGTTAATTGAAATAACATCTATATGTACTATGTAACAAATTAAAATATATATGTGACAGATTATACTATATATAACGTTAATTGAAATATATGTAATAAATTAAAATATTTAAGTAATAAATTATGTAAAAAAATAATTGAAATGTAACAAATACATACTATAGACTCACGTGATATACTATAAATTAATTTTTTGATTATTAAAATGGAATTTCACTTATTTTTTAAATATATACAATAAGTTCTAAAATTAATATATCATTTAATATATTTTAAATTTTTTTATTTCATATGTTTTTAATAAATTAATTTTAGTTCCAGTTAATTCTAAACAAATTAATTTTAATATAAAAAATATTATTTGATACACTAAAATTTAATATTATTAATTAAAAGTTATATATGGCAACAAGTTTAAACTGTTATTAATTATGAAATAGTTCAAACAAAATATATATGGCAAACAATTAACTAATATTTAAGTAGCAAAATAATAGAAAGACAATACATAACATTTAAAATAATTCAAAAAATAATCATAAAGTCACCGTTAGTCTTTTTTTTCAAAAGATGAAAACCAATAATGTTTTCCCTCAAACATGTGTGATTTCTTTCTTCTAAAGCGAGTCAAATATAAATATATTTTGGTTTAGAGGGACGATTTCTTAAATGGTATGTGCATATGTTCTCATTTTAAAAAAATAGTTGATAAATTTTCATTTTTTTAAATACTTGGATCAATAGTTCATTTTTTCCGTTTCATATAATATCCATAATAGAAAAAAATTAACTTTTTTTTTTTTTATCTTTGACTCACTACAATTATCAAAATTAATTATAATTATATAAGAGAACACATTACTATTCATCATTGGTTACATTCTTGGTCTTACATTCTTGAACTGTAAGTTTCTTCAAGTTGAATGTTTTTTAACCAAATATTCCAACTGCCAAATGATTACTAATATTATAATTAGATTATTGGGTAACACTTAAAGAACTCCGGGGTGATATATCCATTTGGTCGTTGTCCAGGAAGAAGCAATCTGTAATGGATAGTAAATATAACAGGAAGATTGAAATGATTTTTCCTCACCTTTGATACAAGACATATTCAGTCGATATACCACAGGTACTTTTTAAACAAGGTAATATAATATAGAAACGCTTTTGTTTCTTAATTAACAGGTCGAATATGCGAAAACTTAATTACTTTAAATTCTTGGGAATATATTAATCAATGAGTTATTTGGGATATGTTTTCATTTAAATTTTACTG
The DNA here is from genome assembly GCA_948472305.1 of Vicia faba. Lineage (NCBI taxonomy): Eukaryota > Viridiplantae > Streptophyta > Magnoliopsida > Fabales > Fabaceae > Vicia > Vicia faba. The sequence goes on along the minus strand of OX451740.1, from coordinate 1,280,106,500 downwards.
TAAAATTTTCATAAACTATCAAATTTTCAATAACAAAGAAAGAAAATACCGGAAAAAAATGATAAAAGTTGAAAAAGAAGGCGATTTACCGGAAGGAGGAAGACGAACCGGTGGAGGAAGACGAATCGGCGGAGGAAGATGCATCGGCGGAGGAAGACAATCCGGCGGAGGTAGACGAACCGGCGGAGGAAGACGAACCGGCAGAGTTGTGGAAAAGACGACGGGGACGGCAGGTTTGTGGGCTGAACAGTGATGCGGGTTTGTGGGCGGCAAAGGGAGGAAGCGGTTTGTGGAGAGACGGCGGAGATGGTGTGGAGAGACGGCGGGTTCGTGGGTGGAGAATAGCGACGCCGAAGGGAGGGAGCCGTTTTGTGGTTTAGAGCGTGTATAGGGTTTTTCTGAGAAAAGGGAAATAAACAGTGTTAGGGGTTTTAAAAATTTATATGGTATCTTTTACATCGGGTATGACGTGGACCGATGCAAAGCTATGAACGTGGAGGGGTTTTTACATCGGTTATGACGTGGACCGATGCAAAGGTATTGACGTGGCAGGGTTTTTACATCGGGTATGACGTGGCCCGATGTAATAAATTCCATTTGTTTTATTAAATTTAATCACTTTATTACATCAGTTGATAGAATAACCGAAGTAATAGGCCAGCGAAAATTCATTTACATCGGTTATTCTCCAGAACCGATGTAATAGGCCAGCGAAAATTTTTTCTTCACAATTACAGAAATGCCACCGTGTTTTATTTTCTAATAAAAAAGAATATTTTTTATTTCATTGGAAATTAATACCTGATGTAATAACTTTTAAATTTTATTTTTTACATCAGTTATTTTTATACCTGATGTAAGGACGTTTTCTCAAATGTCATTTTTTTAGTAGTGTAAGTAAGTATTGCTAGAGAGTTATCTATTCCTGTGAGGCATAATGTATACATAGGAGTTTTCTGAGACCTAGAATTTATGGCCCCTTGGACGTGGTCTTAACTGTCCCTACTTATTATGGAGGTTACTGACCGACTACATTTCTGGAGTGAACAAGGATTTGATCTTAGTTAACTTACATGTTGGACGGATTACATGGGAAACTCCATTGGATTCCTTCCGAACGATCCATTTGTTATGCGATGGGCGCCCTAACCTAAGAATTTTCCAAATAACACACTACATAACCCCTCAAGTACGAGGACTTTTCAGTTAAAGGGTGAATTTTTTAAAATATCTCTCCTTTTCAATCATATCAAATCAATCACAACAAGATCACACTAGCATTTAGTTCTTCTCCCTATCTTTAGGTTTGCTCACGAGGAATCATCAAGCACCTTGATTTGTATATTGTGATCATATATGTTTTGTATTGATTAACTTTTAACTAGCAAATACAACGAATGTTTTCTCTAATTGATGATCCTATAGGTGAGGGCACAACACATTTCATCAGATGGATTTATAGGTTCATGAGTTTATTTTTGTGCCTTCTTCAACAAAGCTTTATCGAGATTCAAGTTTCATCATTGAAGATGATTTAAATTAATATCATGACAAGGTCTACTATGATTTATCATGCCTCAATTTGTCAAAGGAAGTCAAAAGATGCAAGGATTGATTGAAGAAGTTTGATCTGATTGGACAAGTTTTTGATTCCTTGATCACAAGTGCACAACTCTATCAAATCTTAATATTTGGAAGTGGTTATTGTTACTATGGGTTCTCATTATAATCCAAATCAACTTCTATTCACATGGAAAAATTTCTTGTGCAAGAATGATTGTCAAAATTGAAAGGGGTTTCCAAGTCATTTTGGTGATGGAGGAGCTAGGGTTTTGAATTTCTAAGGGCTCTATCTTGTTCATGTTTTGATATTTTTGAGTGATTATAAATATATGCATCTCTTTAAAGGGTTATAAACTAATCACTTCAGGAGTTTCAAGAAATTTTCATGTGGAAGATGCCTAATGATGAAGAAAAATTACAAGTCCTCTAGATAGGCCATCAAATTCCCTCATGTGATTTCAAAAGATTATAGCTCGGTCAATTTTTATCTCCTTGAGCCCATTCTTTTTCTATAATGATATTAAAGATGTGAACTTTAACTCTTCTTTTATGTATAAATCTTTAAAATAAGTGGAAGATTCCCTAAGAAATCAAAAGATTATAGGTCATCTCATGAATTTTCACCAATTTTACAAGGCTATAAATTTTTCAATACTTGGTATTTTTGAGTGATTCAAGTTTCACAATGCTCTTTGGAAAGTCTACTTCAAGCTAGAATCAATGATCAAAGCTCAATTTTTGAGGAAGATATTGTTTAAACTCAAAACATTATAGATCACTTTTGAAGACAAACTTTGAATTTTTCTAAGTACAAAAAGTCAACATATTTTTCTCAACTTTGACTCATCACAACTTTTATCTCAAGCATCCATTTGATCTTATTATTGGCACATATCAAAGATGGTGACCTTATCTTTCAAATGCATTAAGAATCTGATCCCAAGGTTCCTTAAATCATGCACACCATGAATTCAAAGTCAGGTACTTGAAGTTCAGTTTTCCTTCCAAATAAGAATTTGAAATCCATATTGTTCCCTCTAAACACAAAGTTTACACGTCTTTTTGATTCTAATCATGTTTAGAAACATTACAAAAGCATTTAGCATTATAAAACGCAAGATTTGGCTGAGTTTTGATGCTAAATAAGTCACACATTATTTATGATGCAGATTCACACGAATTGACTCAATTACTCTCTCTCTCTCTCTCTCTCTCATTCGCACGCTTAAGAATTGTCCCATCCTCTCCTATAAATAAGATGTATATTCCATCTATTTTCACAAGCTTTTGATATCCAATTAACCCCTATTCATATCCCACACAAACTCTGAATTTGAATTTCTGATTTTTTCATTCCCACTCTAAAACACCAAAAGCTCCATTCACTTAGCTTCATTGAACTTCTCTGAAGCTAATCATACTCTTACCTTCAAGAATTATAACCTATATTGTTCTACAGAAGTCCAGTTTCAGAGCCACTTTTTGTTACTTTGTTCAAATATATTTCTTGGTCAAATCGATCTAAATAAAAGACTAATCTACTCTCTTCATTCTTATGATTCTCATGCTTTTTATAATTTGCAATTTCATTGAGATTTGAGTGGGATATTCCATCATTTCATGCTCTCTATTATAGCTACTTTTTCTCAATTTAAGTCTTGCTTAGTTTATATAAATTCGGCTTGATGGTACCCTTAGAATCGTCTTGAAGAGACGAATCTAATGGTATAAGTCTGGTTTGCTAATTTTACAGTTTGCAGAATTTATTTTAGGTTGGATGGAGGTTGAAGACGATCACATGTCCGTCTTTAATCAATGACATTTAGCCAGGTTATTATTTGAAATAGATTTGATGTTTCGCTTTACCATGCGCGCGCGTCATGAGCTCTTGAATCTGATTACTTTAGTGAGTCAAACTCCATCCAACGTGTCACATTTTAAGTTGTTTTTATTTAATAAAAAATGATTATGTGTGATATCCAATAAAGTTCACGACATGCACAACGCGCCAGATCCACTAGTCTATTTACTAACGCGTTTTGACAATGATCAGATGATCCATATTTTTTGGATTTGTTATTTTACTTACTAATTTTTTGTTTTAATTGTTTTAAACATTAAAAAATCATAAAAAATTTATTTCTGACTCAAAAATCATGAAATAATTCACAAAAATATTTTCAAATATTCTCTTTCTGACTTTTATTTTTTCATGATTTTAGTTTTAGAATTGATATTTTTTATATTTTTTCCCTTATTTTGACTTGTTTCTAATTATTTAAAAATACTTTTTGATATTTTGAAATTCTAAATTTATTTATAAAAATCATTTTCATTATTTATGACTTTCTAAAATTTTTCTAGAATTTTATTTTGACTTCTAATATTTTTGATCCGTTTTCCATTTATTTGAATGATTTTAATTAATTTTAAAAAGTTTTTTCTATTAAAAAATTACCAAAAAAATGTATAAAAATATTTGAGATCATTTTTTACTTTTCTATAGTCTATTTTAATTTTTCTTTGACAATTTGAATATAGTTTTCTATTTTGCCTTTTATTTCATTAAGAAACAATTTAAAAATCATTTTTCCTTTTTGTTTTGTTCATTAAATGTATTTTTTTTTAAATATATTCTGGCTATTTGATTGTTGATCATGAACTTCATTAGAATCGTTGGATCTTGGGTGTTGGGTTTAACTCCACCAAAATGGATAGATGATTTTAATGATAGTTTGATAAAAATCCTTGATTCAAATATGTCCCCTCCCTCTTCATCTTATCATTTTCTTACATGTGCTACATGTTGTTAGAGGAGGATCTACATATCATTTCTCTAAACACATGGCGAATAGATTGCTATTGACCATCCTCAAAATAGGTGCGGCTTCTATATAACTCCACTTACGATTGCTTAACATAGCGCTAAATTTTGTCCCGATTCAAGAAATGATCATTCGTGGCCCAAACCCATATTTGCAAGCCCAAGTATGTTTAATTTGAAACTTTTGATCCAATAACCTTGAGGTTCATTGTTAGGAGACTTTGGTCTTATCAATCCTCTAATTAATCTTCATAAATTTTAGACTAAGTGAATCATTTAAACATCGTTAATCATTTGTTGTTTCCTTAAAAATTTGAAATGAATGATATACTTGACAAAAATCAAATGAAACTTGTTGTTGAAAGGCTTTGTTTTTATCAATCTTCTAATTAGTTTTCAAATTTAAGTTTCAAGATGGTCATTCGACTAACTTCTAATTTCTAACTCAATAGCAATTGACTTTTATCTTTATGCTTTTACTTTACGCCTTTACTTTTAGGCACCATTTATTTTAGCATTTACATTTCATGCTATTTTCATCTTTGCTCACTTGAGCATTTATATTTATGTCATTTTTATTTTTCTCACTTGAGCTTTTCATTTTCTTTTTGAAGATACCTAATAACCAACTTGAACAATAAAAAACTTTGAGGTTACTTGGACTATTTAGTTACTATCCTTGGCATTTTGGAGTTATAGACTTCTTGGAATTAGGAGTAGAGACCTAGACCTACCTTGAGAACTTGTGACTTCTATTGCTATTTTGTCTAGAGTTCTTGGGGTTTACCCCAAGATATTGGGTTGTTTGTTTTCGTCGTGTGCAGGCTATTCTGATTATGTATTTTTTCTGTGATTGGGAATTCATCTGTATACAGCTGTTACTCTACCCAATTTTTGTGAAGACATATGCATTTGATGTTTTTTTCTTAAGAGGTTTATTATCTTTTCTTGTTTGGTTTCAATTTAAAGGATGAGAATTCTATATTGACTCAATGTGTCAAGTGTTGACTTCTTGTTGGTTAGACGGTTCTTTTCCCTAGCTTTTACCTTATGCTTTAGGATAGTCCCTTCATCTCCTCCTACCTTCTTTAATTTCAAATATCTTCTCCTTCCTTTTCAAAACTATTCTTGTTTCTTAAACTTGAACCTCTTTCATAATAAACTTGGATTAGGTCCATGTATTTTCAAAAATATTTTCTTAATCAAACTTTAAACAACTTAATTATACTTTGACATTTTTATGTGAGAAAACTAAAAGTCAATCAATATTATTAAAACCATTTTTCCATTTTGGCTTTTTACTTAAACTTTTCTCAAAAAGATTAGAGTATTGTCAATCCTTGTAGTGATGCAAGCTACTATACTTCTATGATATGTAGTGAAGTGAGACAATTACCACTTGGGTGTTGAGCGAGGTTTTGTTGATTTTAAAATCCAAGCTATATCCTCTACTTTGTTGATTTTTATTCCAATGAATATTATTTACACATAGTTTTTTTATTCTTATTCCAAGGCATAAAGGATGGGAATTCAAGATTCCCATGGGAATAACTTTAACTACCTATAACTTCCCACTTCTACTCATTATATTTACTTTTATAATTTTTAAATTAAATTAATTTGTAAATATTCCCAGAAATTTTAATTTTTGTCCAAACACATAAATGGGAATATTATTCCTAAAAATAATAATCTCGGGAATATAATTCCAAAGAATGTAATTTTATAACTTAAAACAAACACACCCTTAGTAATGAAGAAAAATCTAAATATCTTCCTGTAATATTTTCACTTGATTTAATTAATTAACATCTCTCAAAAAATTTAATATTACTACATATTTACGGTTGAGTTAAAATCTAAAACTTTGTTAAATTCAAAAAAATTTAATATCATCTCATACAAATGCTCTTAAATAAATTATAATAAAATATTAAATAATTTAAGAAAATTTAATTTACATTAAAAACACAAGAGTACAAGAGTGATTTTGACATAGTAAGTTGCAAGCGTCTCACCGTGCTTATGGAAGAAGTTTGAATTCCCCTTATGTCAATTTTTTTATAATATAATTAATTAATTTTTTAAATTAATTAAAACTGTTAATTATTATTTTATTTTTTAAAAATTATCAATGATTTATTTATTTTTATTATTTTTATTTTAATTACAATTAACACTATAATTTATTTTAATATATATATATATATATATATATATATATATATATATATATATATATATATATATATATATATATATATATATATATAATTTTTAATTTTATTAAATGTAAAATCAATATAGATTAATTATTTTTTTATTATTTTTATCTTAATTACCTTTAAACTTTTATTAAAAATAGTTTTTTTTATCTTATTTGCCACATTTACAAAAGTGGAGAGACTAAATTTTTTTTAGATTTATGAAATAAATTGACCAAAAACTAAATTTTAAAATAAAATTAAAAAAATTAAAAAAAATTAAAATCATTAAATAGGAGGATTAAAATGCATTTAAGTCAAAAAAAAATTATAAATAACAATTTATATATAAGTCACAAAGCAATGATGGATTAATAATATAAATTTTACATTCATGAAGAATAAATATATTTACATTCATAAAGGATTTTGTTTATCTAATATTCGACGACCAATCTCCTCTAACCTTGCATGCATGCATCTTCTTCAGAATATCTATGTTTTTTACAAAAATTAATTCCCACAACGACAATTAAACCCTAATAGTCTCACTTTTTTGTTGCAACTCTTGCACCTATTTGTCTTTCTCTTAATATTTTGATTGTCACTAAGAGAAGTAGCTGCCACAATCTCACAAATACTGTCAATATTAGCGGTCATTGAAGAAGAAGATGTTGATTTAAAAACAATGCTTTCATCATTTGATCTCTCAACATTTTCTTTGAGATAATTATTATAACACTTTGAACAGAGGTTGTTGTTTGAAGAAGAACCATAGAAACCACAACCATTGGCGCAAAGTGATGGAACCATGTTTCACTTAGTTGACTCAAGAAAAATAGATGTTTGCAAACTTGGAGAAAGGGAGAGTTTTATGGAGAAAAGATTTAAGCTTGAAATTGAATGATTGATGATTAGGTTGTGTTAATTTATAGGAGATAATTGCTAGATGATTGTAACTAATAATACCATATAATTAGGATTGAATCAAATAGAATATTGATTTGATCAAAATATACATTTAAAATATAATTCAGTTATTTTATTTTAAATAAAGAATAAAAAAGGGTAGGTCTAATTTAATTTTTGATAAAAAAAAATGCAAGATTCAAGTAATTTCTAGATTCTAAAAAAAATAACCCGGGACAACTTAGTCCCTATCTTTGTTTACATCTTATTTGATTTATAAACAAAATATAATAATAAAAAAAAAAAAAAAAGAGAGAAATGATGATAATTTAATAATTTTGATGAGAAGGAAAATAAAGAGGGAAGAAAATAAATATTTTTATTTATAAAATAACATACACATCCTAAATAAAAAAATGATACAGATATTTATAAAAAAAATAAATAATAATTTCAGTATATCCTAATTTTATGTAAATCCTTGATATGACAAACTATTTATAATTATTGATTTGTTAAATTAATGATTATTTATGTTATTATGTTAAAAAGAATAATCATATATTTATGTTCTTAATTCTTTTTTGACATTAAACTCCTGAGATTAAAATTTGTATTTAGAAAATGTTGATAAACACTATTTAAATTATCTTAAAATAATGTCATTAGAAATTACTATTTGCTAGACATAAGACTATGTTTCAAATGACTATTAGATTTATCCCCATGCAAAAATTATTCATAATAAATAGAGAAATAGAGTAAAAATCTAAAATGAATATGATGATGGACATAAACTATCCAATTAAATAAGCAGTTATCTGTCTCATAATATATATTTATATTTTTATATTTTTATTATTATGTATTCATGTTAATTTATTAATTTTATTAAATATTTTGCATTAAATTTATATGTATTTTAATATAGATATTTGTTTATTTATTTATTTAACAATAATATTATTGAATTTTTTTAATATTGTAAAGAACTTAAAATTACATGATAAATATATTGTCTAAAAAAAATAGTAGTGTGTGTTCGCCTTCAAAGGAATGGAGACCTAGAAGTCCTAATAGGTATATTACACGTTTGAGAGTGAGTATTATCTCACAACATACTTTGAATCACTTCGCACTCGGTCGTGAGTAGTGATTGCGGAGATTTTAACTTAGAACGCAGTAAGCCAAAATTAGTTTGAAACCCATTTGCAAAAAAAAAAAATAAAGACGGTTGATTAGCTTAGTTTTATTCGCGAAAATAATGAGATTTGCTCTTGTTTTTTAATAATACTAATTGCAAAAAAAGTCTTGATTAATGAATGATAAAAAAGATTTAATGCAATATACGTAAAAATAACATGTACATGAGTTTGAATAAAAATTATTGACATGTGATAATAAATAATAATAATAATATTTACATATAATAATTAATAATATATAAAAATTATAATTATTATAAAAATATAATATAATAATAATAGAAAAATATGATAATAAAAATTAGTAATAATAATAATAATAAGTACAAAAAGAAATAAATAAAGTAAAAAATGATTATAATTTTAAATAAACCTGGGGGGTGCGTTTTCAGTTATGGAGTAAAAGGATGGGGTGTTGTTTAGTAATTTGGGTTTAGGCCCAAGATAGTTCTGGACAGGGCGGGTGTATGTTGTTTGGCAACTTAGTAAAGGGTTGGAAGAGGGAGTGCGAAAAGCAGTTGGGCTTAGGCCTAACGAATTTGAAGAGGTTTGCTGCGTGTTCAAGTGTGGCGAGGGTGCAGGGACGTTATCGTGAAACTCGGCCTAATGGTCATTTGATTAAAATCACGTGGATGTTAAACGAGGGAGCATGCTATTGTAATGGGCACGTCATACTGGATACAAATGAATTACAATTTTTTTTATTTAATTCATTTTACAATCATTAGACTTTTCCAAAAAACTTCATCCTCTCTCTCCCTCGCCAACAATATCCCTTCATCTTCTTTCTCTCACTGTTCTTCCTTCCTCTCTCGCCACCCCCAAAACCACAATTGTCTTCTTCGTCCAACCATTACCAATTCCAACACCCACCTATCACCGACTGAGGTAACCCCGACACCATCATCGAAAACCTGGAACACAAACAGTTATAAAGAGTTAAGTATTACCTTCTGTGCGAATCTGTGTTTGGATATGTGATGTACTCTCAATTTTTATTTCGCCTTCTGATTTACAGGTTTCTGGTGCCAGCTTCAAGGATAGGTTAACTGTGGAGTTCGGTGGTTTCTGCGCACGATTAGGGTTTCCGATCTGGAAACTCTAATCGCCACTTCCTTGGGATCTTCCACGTAAGGGTTTGTTCCAAACTCTGTCTCAGCCTCATTCTCTTTCTCTCCAACAATCTTCGTCGCTCTTCTTCCCCTTTCTGGTTGCCCAGTTAGTATTTATTGGATATATTAGGGTTTCTTGCTGTTACGAATTTGATTAGCATAGATTTAGGGTTTATACGATTATTGATTGATTATTCTTTAATATATTAAATTTTCAGATTTTTTTTAGATTTCGATGGCAATTGATTATGTTGATTTTCTTGTGTAATCAAGATTCGTTGATTTCGATTTCTGTATGATTTGATTTTTTTTTAATCTTCTACTGCGAAAGAGACTGGGCTTGGACTTAAGCAAGATTTTGTTTAATGCTTCCCTGGATGAGATTGGATTTTTGAACTGTTGTTGTTAATTGCCAGAATTATCCATGCATTCCGCTTCAATCGCTACAGTTACTGTTAGCTGCTTTTGGGCTTTTTGTTATTTCCCCTGTGCATTGGGCCTATATCTTCTTAAAAAACTTGGTCCAACAGATTTTTTTTCAACAAAAAATCTTTAATAAATTATATAAATAAATTTTACTATACTTCCGGAAGGTGTTTGCTTGACTGCACATGATTCATTGCTGGAATTCATGTCCAATGCCCTAAGTGATTCAGATGGAGATCTGCCCTTGGCTATTTGGCATTTTTGAGATTCCTTGAACCTTGACTTGATTTCCCCACATCAGCTGGACACCATGTTATGCCCCTTTATCATGAATGGCCTATTACCAGAATGTCTTTCCATCTGAGGTGATTTTGTCCATTGAGAGGATTTTTGTTTATCGAATATCCGTCGTGTGAATTTCTCTATTGTTGAACATATAGTCATATGCAAACAATGGTATTTTAAGAATTCAAAGCTTATGTCTTTCTTGAAGTTTGAAAATTCATTTTTTCGTAAAACAAACAAACTTTGTAAGAGTGTGATATCAGCTCAGGATTTATAGCGAACCCTACAGGAGTCAGGATACCTTTTGTAACAATATGCTTTCGAACTAACCTATGCTTCAGCTAGGACTTTTAAGGTTTATAATGTGGCTTGGTTCACGGTTTAATAAACAAAGGATAAAGACTCAAATTTTATTTGTATCCAACCCGTTCTTCGTGATGTTCTTCAGTCATATGCTCGGCTAATTGTGTATTTAAAACCCAATTGAGTCTGGCATCTTGTCCTTGATTTTCTGGTGATGGTTCGGGTACTGAAAGTTTATTTTGAAGAGGCAGTCATTTTTGTAATCTTCTTTTTGTCGAGGATGCCCCTGTTTTTGTAATCTTCTGGTGATGTTCTTCATTTTAGTAACCTCTTTTTTGTTTTTGTTATCCCTACTTTTACCTGAACTGTTTCTTTTGTGATTACAGTCAGCGGGATGCCCCTGTTTTTTTCTCTTAAGTCTCCTTCATAGGTTTTGACTTAGCGGGATTTTCTTTTGAAAAATAATGACTGCTTGCTTTGATGATTATGCAGAACCATCACCATCTTCTGATTTGGAAGGACGTTTTTGATGCCATTCATTATGTATGAAGTGGAAGATTGCGATTGACTGCGCATCTGAATTAATTGAGAAAACTACCCCGCCTCAGGTTATGATTAAGGGTTTTAAGTTGTGTGAAAAGAAAAACTCCTACTTCTTAGGCACAAAGGAGTTGACTAGGGATTATCTTCCTTATAACTTCACTGTTTGGGATTTGAAACAACGCTTGTACATCGTCAGCAATGTCTGTTCAAAAGCATACTATAGAGACTATGGCATCGTATTCGTCATCCTCCCTCTAAAGGCTTAGAGCTTTTAATCAAGAGTTGAATATCAGAAACAGGAAGTAAAAGAACAATTTAAGTATAATGAAAATGAATGAAATAATTCAAGACAAACATATGCAATACATTGATGAAATAATAAGGCTTGACATAAATAAATGTTCGAACAATCAAAAGAAAATTACAATGAAAATTCTAATGAACAAAAGCCTCTTTGTCTGAACTTGTCACTTCAGATGATGTGCCTTGGAGGGATGACAAAAAAATTCTAGTTGACCATCTTGTGAGAATTCCAATTCTCCTTCATTAATCAGATCTTGAATTTTGTTTTTCAACGTCCAACAGTTATTAGTGTCATGCCCCTGACTGTTGGAGTGATATGCACATATTGCATCAGGATTGTATGTAGGAGCAGAAGTATTAGGATTCCGAGGAGGATCCTTCAATGTGACCAAATTCAACATCAGCATGTGTTGCAAGACTTGCGACATTGGTATGTTGAGTTTGGTATATTGCATAGTGAATGAATCTCGCTTATGCCGATTGCCCTGTCGTTGTTGGCAAAGTTGTGGTCGGGATCGTGATGTACCAGCAATTTGGAAAGGTCTATTCTCCACCAAGCCAACTTCTTGTCTCATCTGGGGTTGATTAATGACTTGATCCCCAGCCTCGACTGTTTTCTTCATACGATTGCATCCATCTTAATGAAGCTTGCTAACGAGGGCTCTCAGCTCTTCTTGTCCCCGGGCTAGGATTTGGATAAGAGCCATTTGACTGATCATCTGGATTCTCATCATTTCCATCTCAGCTTGCAGTTGTTTAACCTGGTCACCCTTGTTGTTGTCAGGATGTTTCTTGGTCAGATTCCCAGCGAGGAGTGCTTTCAATTCTTCCTGCCCCTTGGATAGGTTTAGGAACATTTCCATGAACTGAGCCTCTTGAGTTTGGAGATCTTTGTTGTCTTGTTTGAGAGCCATTTTCTTTACTAAAATAAACAGCGAGAACATGAGAGACCTGTACTGGAAGACCTGTTATGTACTGACATGCATGATGTGTAAATGTTTTCAAGGATCAGGCAGGGTAAACACAAGAAGATGTTAGGAGTTGACAGAAACTTTGATTGAAGAACTTTGTATCGTTGAATGTTATTCTACAAGAGTCAAGCTCACCATGTCGAGTGGGTCATAGCCCCTGACTCAAGTTGTCGTGTTTTTGTCTTTTGACGGCATTGGCTAGAGGAAAATATATCCCCTTTCCCATTGCTAGATGTCTAGTTCATCATAACCTGCACCACAGGCCCTTGAGATCCTTGAAATGGTTAACTAAATGCTATGGTATGATGTTATGATGTGTATGCTATGCATCAAGCAAAATGTAGGGTTATGAAGACAAGTATGTCTTGCAGGAAAACCAATTTATTGGATACTGACTGTAAATAAATCCTGCAAGGAAATCATGTTGTTAGATAATAAAAACCCTGCAAGTAGTTCAAGTTGAAAGCAAACAAGTCGCACAAGCAGCCTTAGGTTTAGGCTTGCATGGGGTTTGTAGGTAAGTACCCTCTTGAAGTTTAGTCGGTTCAACATGTCCTAGAAATAGTAATCAGGTTCTAAGGGATCTCAATATCACTGATCTTTCCCATAAGTTTCGTTCCGATAGACAACTGACTTGCCACCAAACAAAACTCAGGAGTCAAATCGCAATGAGTGTAGTATCGAGTATCAACCGACTTAGGACTACACCAAAGACGGCTATCTCACTACTTCCTAATTTCCAAGTTGTTCAATTAAAGGTTCTATGGTTAGTTGATGCTTCATGACACCATGTAGCGGCCCCGTATTCTCCTTGACTTCTCAAGGGCTACTGGTACCAACCAAAGTGTCACATAAACGTAGTTATCGCTTCAACCGTGTCGGTATACCCCGCATAGTCTCCACGATCTATTGCTACTTACCTACAACTTGCCCCCAGATTCGGGTGTAGGATCTATAGTAACAACCCAAACAACCCTCTAAGGATAAAGCATACAAAGCACAAAAAATCAGTTGAATAATGAATTAACTCTAAGGTAAACTCCAATTTTTATTAATCCCTAACAGAGTCGCCAGTTCTACGATACGGTGGCAGAACCGACTGTTTATACTGGTTTTGCGTTTGTGTTCGCCAATGTTACGGTAAGCAAGAGTCGCCACCGACTTTTATTTTATCCAAATTAAACAAAGGGTGAAAAGAACAGAAAAAGACCTTTTCGAGAGTTTTCTGAGTAAAGGGGATAGATTATGGAAAGGGAAGGTATTAGCATCCTTTCCATCGGTAGTTTTTTACGAGCTCTTAGTTGCTTTCTAGTTCACTTTGCTTTTGTTTTGAAAATATGCTTGTGGTGTGGGTTTGAAAATATTTTGAAAATGTCTTTGTGATTCTCGTCTCTATAAGAATGTGTACAAAGTGTTGGTTTTGAAAATAGTTCAAAAAGGTCTAATATTTTTTCCTCCTCCTTTAGATGTTGCTACCTTACCATTGATTGATAATAAGCCCCGTCGTTGGATGTATGAGGGACATCGAAGGGACGTACAGTCATAAAGGTAACAATGTCGAGGCGCTTTGGCAATTTCTATTTGGGGACTAGACCAGTTACCGAAAAGCAACTGTAGGGTCATCGGGGGACTATGATCTTTTGATTTATGGGTCTTTGCTAAAGCGTCCCTGCCTCGAGGGACATGACTGTTTTATTTCCGAAGGCAACCAAAGTGGGCGTACCTTAGAGGTGCATATGTGCATGTGTGTTATGTTTCAGTTGTTTTCTTTTCTTTTTTATTAGGTTTGCTAGCGTTAATATTCAGTCTTGTCATACAATCCTATTAGTATACATCTAACAGTTAATATATATGCAGGAATTTAAATACGAAAATTAAATCTACGCTATTACATGGTGTGATCGGTGGATCTAGAACTGACTGTTTAAAGCTGGTTCGTGAAATGTCGCGGAAGCAAGAGTCGCCACCGTCTTTTATTTTCTCCAACATGGACAGGACAAAAGCAAAGCAAAATTCCTTATGAGATAATTTCTCGGTTCGGGAGGTAGATTTATAGGAAGGGAAGGTGTTAGCACCCTTTCTATCCATGGTTATCCATGGGCTCTTAGATACTTGCTCATTTGTGTTTTCAAAAATGTTTGCTTTTCAATTGTGAGTGGGTTTGAAAAAGTTTCGTTGAAAGATTTCAGAATGACTCTTGTATCAGTCCTCAAGAGTGTTTGAAAAATTATTTTGAAAGCTTTTTGAAAGTGTCGGTGTGAAAAGAGTTTTGATTTGTTTTTGAATAGAGCAAGTATCTATGAGTCATCTACCTACCCTAAGGAATTAGGCTGTGTAAATGTCCTTAAGGTAGTGCCATCCCACCATTGAGAGGTAGGTAGCACCACCGTTGGAGGTGTTCGGGTCAATTCGTTTGTAGGGACAGTGTGGTCACCAGAGCAACAGTAGGACACCTTAGAAGCTACCCTTATGTCATTGATCCTTTTTAATTCCGAGGCAACCGTTTCGAGGCAACTGGATCATGTTATGGACATAAAGACTTACTAAAACGTCCTATACTCGACGACCACGTTTCGAGGGCAAGGCAACAGTGAGGCGTACCCTAAGAGTGGTGTGTGAATTTGTGTATTGTTTTCAGTTTAGCATTTATCTTGTACATGTATCATGGTGATCTACGCTTGTTTTTAATTTAGGCCATACATTCTTTCATGCAATTATAATTTAAAAGTACGGAAATATAAATGCGGAAAGTAAAATCCTACGCTATTACAAGGCGCGGGTCTATACATCGCCAAATTACAAAGACTCGTTTGGTAAAAAAATGCGGAAAGTAAAGACGGAAAGATAAACCTAATTACTATTACATCTGAGAAACAGTTACATAATGATCGAAAGAAATAATGCGTGAAAAGAATTAAAATTAGGACGTCCGAGGGTTTTGACCCTTTGCATGAAATTAAATTAAATTAAAGTCCAATTAATTATTTAATTAAAGAAAAGAAAGTGTTTTAGTGTTTTTTGTATTTATGAAAAATAAAGAAAAAGAATTAAAAGGAAACCCTAAATCTAGATTATTTTAATTATGAATGAAAATATTAAAGTTAACCTAATTTACTAGTTAATTAATTTATTTACATGTTTATTTATAAAAAATAGGTTAGTGATGAAATTAAATATATTTGTATTTTTGATTTTTGTTTTTATTATAGAAAATTATTTTATGGTGAAAAAAACAATTAAATAAATTAAAAAAGAATTAGAAAATAAAATAAAATAAAATTAAAAAGGATGCAAACCAAGGGGAGTTTCAGGCCCAAGGGGAGGTTTTTTTGAAGTATTCTGCCCCATTAGACAAAAAGCCTTGTTTGACTTTCTGGCATCACGTGCGTGTTCATTGACTCCTGAGTATCGTGGTCTTCATTCTTTGGCCATTGGATTGGGTTTCATGGCCATTTATGTTCTGGCTGTTGGCCATTTGTGTTCTTGCCTCATCATGCATAAGTTGTTCTACTTTGGCCATTTGGCTTTTGGCTTTTGGCCATTTGTGTTTTGGCCTCATCATCATAAGTTGTTCTACTTTGGCCATTTGCCTTTTGCCTTTTGCCCATTTGTGTTTTGGCCTCAACGTTCCTTAATGAACCTGCATGGGATCCTGTCTAAATCTGCAGTGTTGAATCTCATGAACACATTAAATAAAATCATAAAATGCAAATAAAGCCAATATATGAAGAAATTTAATGTTTAGGCACAATATGACATGTCTGAATGATTATACTCTTTTGATCATGGAGATCAAATCACTCTTACCCTTACTGGAAAATTAGTGACCTGAATGCTTTTATGCCTTTTGGATCATGGAGATCAAGTCAGCCTTACCCTTACTGAAGAAGTAGTGAGGTGTTGGTTTGTAACTGTGATGGCTTGTTTGTAGTGAGAGAGGGATTTGTAATAAGGATTTCAAGGTTTTAGAGTTCTTGAAAGAATTTGATATTCTAACAGTGTTGTGGCAAGGTTTTTTCTCTCCTTTTTTTCTCCTCTCTGGTTTGTGTGAAAAGAAGGTGATTATATAATAGAAATTAGGGTAAAGAAAATGGGCTTTGAATGTGCAATTGGGCCTCCAATGTTCACTTGAGTTCGTCACTTTCCAAGCTAAATCGCAGGGACTTAATTGCAATTTTTGAAGTTGAAATGTGAAAACAAAATGTAGCCGACATCGATAACTAACTCCTGTCCGAAAATCGGCTCAATCGGATAAACGGTGAATTAGTTATGAATTTTTGAAGTTTCAGCTCAGACAAACTTATTTTGGGCTCTAGTGTCGACTCTGACACGTTCTTCAATAAAAAACTGGTATTTATCGGAGCATAATCCGGTCTCGACTTTTGAAGCAAAGTTGTAGATCTATGAGTCAGTGACCTTGTGTAAAAATATGAACCCAATCCGATAAAAATTGACCGAGTTATGAATTTTCGAAGTTTCGGCCCAGATGAAATAGTATTCACCATTCAGGATTTTCAGCGTGTCACGCACTCTGAGCAAAAAACGAAGGCCTTTTGAATACCGTTTGAACTCAATACCTTCTGTGAAAATGTAGCCAACTCAATTTGTGTAATTTTGGCGCCGGAACCAGCTCGATACGATGAAAATCGACCAAGTTATGATTTTCTGAACATGACGCAAATAAACTTCTGTCACAAATTTTCTGTATGAAAATACTTGATAAATCCACATTTTTGAAGACCTTCTGATCGAAATTGGCTTCCAGCCGTGAGAGATGAAAACGTAGATAATGTCAAGACGGAATTTTGGTCACCGAAACGGGTTCAAAACGAGCCACGATCTTCAAGTTATGAATTTTTTAGCGCGTAAAAACTGCACTTTCAGCACACTTTTTCACCGTATTTCCTCGAGAAAACTCACACATTCGGATACCTTCTTTAAAGAATTGACTCTTGAGCCGAACCTGAATTTGAGAATACGTTATCAGAGATATCTTGGCGAAAGAATACCTGAATATGACGCGCCGGATTGGACTTGTGAATTTTTCTTGAAATATTTTGAGAAATATGGGAGGACAAATTTTGGGGTACAACAGTTGCCCCTGTTCAATCTTCTTAAACCTGAGGATGTAGATTGGCTTGCGTGCCTTTCGTGATCCGAAGGTGGAAGATGATTGAACACTAAAGTGCCCAGAAATTTGCGCTCACATAGAGTGTGTTAGCAGTATGATGTAGGGAATGGGCTTACAGATGCCATGTTGAGAGATGATGGATAGGAGGATGGGCTTATAGATGCCATCTAGAGACTGTTGGTAAGTGGAGAGATGGGCTTATAGATGCCATCGGGAGGTTGTCGATCGCGTAAGAGATTCCTTAGCGAGAACTTGCGTACCTGAGAAAGAAAAATAATTACCTGGCCTGATACAGGAGTTGTTCTTCAAACTCTTATTGTAGATGTGCCCTGGCTGGATACAGGAATCAAATCTTTAAACTCTTCAGACGTTCCCTGGCAAGATACAGGAATCGAGTCCGCAGAATATAGTCGTCAACAGATACACCCTGGCGAGATACAAGAATCGGATCTTCGAACTCTTCAGACGTGCCCTTGCGAGATACAGGAATCGAGTCTGGTAATGTTAGTCGTCAACAGATACACCCTGGCGAGATACAGGAATCGGATCTTCAAACTCTTCAGACGTGCCCTGGCAGGATATAGGAATCGAGTCTGGAATTCAGAAAGGTTGGTGAGTTGTCTCTACTGACAGGTTATTTCCATGGACGGGTGGTCTTTAACGATGAGTGTCTATAACGACGGGTGTCTATAACGACGAGTGTCTATAACGACGAGTGTCTATAACGACGGGTGTCTATAACGACGGGTGTCTATAACGACGAGTGTCTATGACGACGGGTGTCTATGACGACGGGTGTCTATGACGACGGGTGTCTATAACGACGATTGTCTATGACGACGAGTGTCTATGACGACGAGTGTCTATGACGACGAGTGTCTATGACGACGAGTGTCTATGACGACGAGTGTCTATGACAACGAGTGTCTATAACAACGAGTGTCTATGACGACGAGTGTCTATGACGACGGGTGTCTATAACGACGGGTGTCTATAACGACGAGTGTCTATAACGACGAGTGTCTATAACGACGAGTGTCTATAACGACGAGTGTCTATAACGACGAGTGTCTATAACGACGAGTGTCTATAACGACGAGTGTCTATAACGACGAGTGTCTATAACGACGAGTGTCTATGACGACGGGTGTCTATGACGACGGGTGTCTATGACGACGGGTGTCTATGACGACGGGTGTCTATGACGACGAGTGTCTATGACGACGAGTGTCTATCACGACGAGTGTCTATAACGACGAGTGTCTATAACGACGAGTGTCTATAACGACGAGTGTCTATGACGACGAGTGTCTATGACGACGGGTGTCTATCACGACGAGTGTCTATCACGACGAGTGTCTATAACGACGAGTGTCTATAACGACGAGTGTCTATAACGACGAGTGTCTATGACGACGAGTGTCTATGACGACGAGTGTCTATGACGACGAGTGTCTATAACGATGAGTGTCTATAACGACGAGTGTTTATAACGACGAGTGTCTATAACGACGAGTGTCTATAACGACGAGTGTCTATAGCGACGAGTGTCTATAGCGACGAGTGTCTATAATGACGAATCGGATCAGGGAAATATTTAGGCATTGATTTAACTGGATTTGTATTCTTTGACTGGGTTGGTCTCTTTTGACTGTATTCGTCTACATAGCTGATCTTTTAACTGTATCCTTCTTGAAAGGTAAAGGTCAGTCATATGCAATGCATGATATGGATCAAGCAATAATATTTTTCAACACATGAGATTGTATGATATGATGCGTATATGCATGTATCATGATGTATAACAATGTGATGTTTATGAATGTATCTGCGTCTAGGAAAATAGATCCTTGACGGATGCCGGGAAGTCAAATCCTGGGATGATGTTGAAGAGTGAGATTCTTCGTTTCTGTTGGGGATGATGATTGCAAGAATACCGGTCGGAGAAGATAACTCTGTTGGGGAATAAACTTGGCGAAGAGATTACTCTGCGGGGAATTACTCTGTGGGAAGAGATACTTCGCTGAGATTTGATGATAACTCCGCTGGGGATTTCGTTGTTGTGCTCTGTTGGAAATGAAGGTATCTTGGTCGCATTCTTCAGCTGAACTTACCTTGGCACTTCGGTGGACAGGGCAACCGGATCATTTAGACAACTCATTATTGCCCCAGTTTCTGTTGGAGAAGAAGGTACCTGTGAAGGTGTTTGATGACTGCCAATTGACAAATCTTCTTCTGGTAGGCAAGTGACGAGATGACAGGACATAGTCGTACGCTTTGATCCCTAACTTTTGCCTGGACCGCCCTTTCGGGTTTTCAGTCCACCGGGATACCCATTTTTGCCCAAGACGCCTTTTCAGGTTTTTGACTTGCCGGGTATACCGATTTTTTTCATTTCATCCCTCATTTTTGCCCGAACCCTTTTGGTTCGCCGGGAAGCCCTTATTTTTGCCTAGGTGTGTCAACCTAGCGGGTCTTTGATTACGTGTAGAATTTTTTCCGACTATGTCCATGCTCTTAGGATGTAGGGAGGTGCCCCTGTTATTGTGTTGCCACGTTACCAGAAGATGTTTGGTCATGCAAGATTTGTTGCTGGGAATTCATGTCCAATGCCCCAAGTGGCTCAGGCGGAGGTTTGCCCCTGGCTGTTTGGCATCTTGAGAGATTCTTTGAATCTTGACTGGACGGCCCCAAATGATGGACAATGATCAGGCCATGCCCCTTGATTGGAGGTGCTTTTGTTCATTAGGCATTCGTCGTGCGAATTTCTATGCTATTCAAACAAAAAGTCATATGCAAACAAAGTTATGTTAAAAATGAAAAGCTTTTGTCTGTCTTGAAGTTTTTGAAAAATGCATTTTTCAGTAAAACCAGCAAATTTTGTAAAATGTGATGTCAACTCAATATTTTATAGCAAGCCTTAAGGAGTCAGGATACCTTTGGTAACATTATGCTTTCGAACTAACCCATGCTTCAGCTAGGACTTTTAAGGGTTGTAGCGTGGCCTGGTTCACGGTTTAAGAAACAAAGGATAAAGGCTCAAATTATTTGTACCCACCCGCTCTTCGTGATGTTCTTCAAACCTAAACTCAGCCGATCGTGCGTTAGACCTTGTTTGAGTCTTTGCTCTGATACACCAGTAATGGTTCGGATATTGACAATTTATTTGGAATAGGCAATCATTTCTTTTTTGTTGAGGGTTTGTAGGACCTCTTTCTTTTTGATTTTGTTATCCCTATTTTTTGCCTGAACTGTCTCTTTTGTGATTACAGTCTGCGGGATGCCCCCAGTTTTGTAAGTCTCCTTCATAGGTTTTGACTTATCGGGCTTTTATTTCTGAGAGATAACGACTGCATGTCCTTATGATTATACAGAACCATCCCCATCTTTTGTTTTGGAGGGACTTCTTTGGTGCCATTCGTTGTGCACTTGAATCAACTGAGAGAACTACCCTGCCCCGGGTTATGATTAAGGGTTTAATTTTTTTTGTGAAAAGACAAACTCCTACTTCTTTGGCTCGAAGGGGTTGACGAGGGATTATCATCCTTATAACTCCACTGTTTAGGATTTGAAACAATGCCTGTACCTCATCAGCGGGGTCTGTTCAAAAGCATACTGTAAAGATCGTGGTATCATTTTCGTCATCCTCCCTCAAGAGGCTTAGAGTTTTTTAATTGAGAGTTGATCATCATAGAAACATGAAAGCAATTTTAAATATAGAGAATGCGAATATATTGATTCAAAACAGACATATGCGATGCATTGATAAAGTAATAAAGTTTGCTATGACAATAATTGTTTGTATAAGCAAAGAAAATACAACTTGGACATTCGAATGAACAAAAAGTATTCTCATTTCAGGACTTGTTACTTCAAATGGTGAATCCTGTAGGGATGGTAGAAGCATTCATCCTGACCCACTTGGGTGAAATCCACTGCTCCTTCATTAATCAGGTCCTGGACCTTGTTCTTTAGAGCCCAGCAGTCAGCCGTGTCATGTCCAGGACTATCAGAGTGGTATGCACATCTTCTGTCGGGATGATAGTTAGGAGCAGAGATGTTGGGATTCCGGGGAGGAGCCCTTAGTGTAATCAGATTCATCCTCAGCAGATGTTGTAGAGCTTGAAACAACGGCATGTTGAGTTGGGTGAATTGCCTTTTATGCATGTTTGGCTTGCTCTGATCAACCCGTTGTTCTTGGCGAGGTCGTTGTTGGACCTGTGAAGTGGTGGCAATTTGGAGAGGTCTATTCTTCACCATGCCAGACTCTTGTCCTCTTGGAAGTTGATCAATGACCTGGTCCCTGACTTGGGCTAGTTGCTTCATGTCTTGACGAAGCTGACCGATCATGGTCCTCAACTCTTCTTGCTCCCGAGCTAAACCTTGGATGAGATCCCTTTGCCCCAGCATCTGGGTTTTCATTGTAACTACCTCAGCTTGCAGACATTTCAGTCGTTCGTCCTTGTCATCTTCGGGACTTTTCTTGGCCAAATTCCCCATGAGGAGTGTCCTTAACTCTTCCTGCCCCTTGGATAGGCTTAGGAAGATCTCTCTGAACTGAGTCTCTTGAGCGTGAAGACCCTGGTTATCTTGTTGGGAAGCCATTGATGGAATAAACAACGAAAAAGGGTAAGTGACCTGTAACAAGGATACCTGTAATGCAATGATGTTTATGTATGCATGCAATGTTTTCAAGGACCTCGCGAGGTAAACAGAGAAAACTTGTTAGAATTCGAATCTGGTAGCTTGATTGGGGGAACTTCATGTTGTTGAGAGTCCTTCTTCAAGGGTCAAAGGCTCACCATATCCAGTGGGTCATAGCCCCTGACAACCTTGGCTAGAGGAAAATAAATCCCCTTTGCCCCTTGCTAGGCATTTTGATTCATCATGACCTGCATCACAGACCCTTAAGATCCTTGAAATGGGTTAGTCTTTATGCAAGATGTATGCAATGGTATGATGGTATAATGTCATGTTATGCGTGGGGTGATATAAGTAACCCTGTTATGAGTCCAGATTAAGGACTGTAAACAAAACCTGCAAGAAACTCAAGTGTCAGATAACAAGCATGCAAGTAGTCAAGTACGACAGCACACAAGTCACACAAAGAGCCCTTAGAGTTTAGGCCAGCATGGGGTCTGGGTATTACCCTCCTGAAGTTGGTTGGTTAAGACCTGTCCTATCAGAAGTAACCGGGTTCTAAGGGTCCCAATATCACTGGATTGCTTCCATTGTTCATCGTTTCGATTTAGCCACTGAACTGGCGACCGAAATATTCCAAGAAAACAACCCTCAATTGAGTGTAGTATCGAGTATCAACCAACCTCGGACTGCACCAAAGTCAGTTATCTCACTACCCTAAAGAGGCCAAGATGGTTCAATTAAGGTTCCTAAGGTCAGTTGGTGCTTCACGACACCACGCGGCGGCCCCGTACTCTCCTTGACTGAACTCAAGGGTTACCGGTACTCACCAAAGTGCCACATCAACATAGCAGACTGCTTCAACCATATCGGTATACCTCGCACAGTTCCCTCACAGTCTTATTGCTACTTTCTAAGAAGGTATCCCCCAGATCCGGGTTAGGATCTATAGAACTCCCGAGACAGTCCCACAATAATAAAGCAAACAGTTCAGACAATGGAAAGCACAAGGGATGTTAGTCCTAAGGTACACCTCACTTTATAAAGTCCCCAGCAGAGTCGCCAGTTCTGTGATCGGTGGATCTGGAACTGACTGTTTAAAGTTGGTTCGCGAAATGTCGCGGAAGCAAGAGTCGCCACCGTCTTTTATTTTCTCCAACATGGACAGGACAAAAGCACAGCAAAATTCCTTATGAGATAATTTCTCGGTTCGGGAGGTAGATTTATAGGAAGGGAAGGTGTTAGCACCCTTTCTATCCATGGTTATCCATGGGCTCTTAGATACTTGCTCATTTGTGTTTTCAAAAATGTTTGCTTTTCAATTGTGAGTGGGTTTGAAAAAGTTTCGTTGAAAGATTTCAGAATGACTCTTGTATCAGTCCTCAAGAGTGTTTGAAAAATTGTTTTGAAAGCTTTTTGAAAGTGTCGGTGTGAAAAGAGTTTTGATTTGTTTTTGAATAGAACAAGTATCTATGAGTCATATACCTACCCTAAGGAATTAGGGTGTGTAAATGTCCTTAAGGTAGTGCCATCCCACCATTGAGATGTAGGTAGCACCACCGTTGGAGGTGTTCGGGTCAATTCGTTTGTAGGGACAATGTGGTCACCAGAGCAACAGTAGGACACCTTAGAAGCTACCCTTATACCATTGATCCTTTTTAATTCTGAGGCAACCGTTTCGAGGCAACTGGATCATGTTATGGACATAAGGACTTACTAAAACGTCCTATACTCGACGACCACGTTTCGAGGGCAAGGCAACAGTGAGGCGTACCCTAAGAGTGGTGTGTGAATTTGTGTATTGTTTTTAGTTTATCATTTATCTTGTACATGTATCATGGTGATCTACGCTTGTTTTTAATTTAGGCCATACATTCTTTCATGCAATTATAATTTAAAAGTACGGAAATTTAAATGCGAAAAGTAAAATCCTACGCTATTACAAGGCACGGGTCTATACATCGCCAAATTACAAAGACCCGTTTGGTAAAAAATGCGGAAAGTAAAGAGGGAAAGATAAACCTAATTACTATTACATCTGAGAAACAGTTACATAATGATCGAAAGAAATAATGCGTGAAAAGAATTAAAATTAGGACGTCCGAGGGTTTTGACCCTTTGCATGAAATTAAATTAAATTAAAGTCCAATTAATTATTTAATTAAAGAAAAGAAAGTGTTTTAGTGTTTTTTGTATTTATGAAAAATAAAGAAAAAGAATTAAAAGGAAACCCTAAATCTAGATTATTTTAATTATGAATGAAAATATTAAAGTTAACCTAATTTACTAGTTAATTAATTTATTTACATGTTTATTTACAAAAAATAGGTTAGTGATGGAATTAAATATATTTGTATTTTTGATTTTTGTTTTTATTATAGAAAATTATTTTATGGTGAAAAAAACAATTAA
The DNA here is from genome assembly GCA_948472305.1 of Vicia faba. Lineage (NCBI taxonomy): Eukaryota > Viridiplantae > Streptophyta > Magnoliopsida > Fabales > Fabaceae > Vicia > Vicia faba. Next base: position 1,280,081,668 of record OX451740.1, on the reverse strand, counting down.
ATAAATTAAAAAAGAATTAGAAAAGAAAAGAAAATAAAATTAAAAAGGATGCAAACCAAGGGGGGTTTCAGGCCCAAGGGGAGGTTTTTTTGAAGTATTTTGGCCCATTAGACAAAAAGCCTTGTTTGACTTTCTGACATCACGTGCGTGTTCATTGACTCCTGAGTATCGTGGTCTGCATTCTTTGGCCATTGGATTGGGTTTCATGGCCATTTGTGTTCTGGCTGTTGGCCATTTGTGTTCTGGCCTCATCATGCATAAGTTGTTCTACTTTGGCCATTTGGCTTTTGGCTTTTGGCCATTTGTGTTTTGGCCTCATCATGCATAAGTTGTTCTACTTTGGCCATTTGGCTTTTGGCTTTTGGCCATTTGTGTTTTGGCCTCAACGTTCCTTAATGAACCTGCATGGGATCCTGTCTAAATCTGCAGTGTTAAATCTCATGAACACATTAAATAAAATCATAAAATGCAAATAAAGCCAATATATGAAGAAATTTAATGTTTAGGCACAATATGGCATGTCTGAATGATTATACCCTTTTGATCTTGGAGATCAAATCACTCTTACCCTTACTGGAAAATTAGTGACCTGAATGCTTTTATGCCTTTTGGATCATGGAGATCAAGCCAGCCTTACCCTTACTGAAGAAGTAGTGAGGTGTTGGTTTGTAACTGTGATGGCTTGTTTGTAGTGAGAGAGGGATTTGTAATAAGGATTTCAAGGTTTTAGGGTTCTTGAAAGAATTTGATATTCTAACAGTGTTGTGGCAAGGTTTTTTCTATCCTTTTTTTCTCCTCTCTGGTTTGTGTGAAAAGAAGGTGATTATATAATAGAAATTAGGGTAAAGAAAATGGGCTTTGAATGTGCAATTTGGCCTCCAATGTTCACTTGAGTTCGTCACTTTCCAGGCTAAATCGCAGGGACTTAAGTGCAATTTTTGAAGTTGAAATGTGAAAAAAAAATGTAGCCGACATCGATAACCAACTCCTGTCCGAAAATCAGCTCAATCGGATAAACAGTGAATTAGTTATGAATTTTTGAAGTTTCAGCTCAGACAAACTTATTTTGGGCTCCAGTGTCGACTCTGACACCCTCTTCAATAAAAAACTGGTATTGATCGGAGCATAATCTGGTCTCGACTTTTGAGGCAAAGTTGTAGATCTATGAGTTATTGACCTTGTGTAAAAATATGAGCCCAATCCGATAAAAATTGACCGAGTTATGAATTTTCGAAGTTTCGGCCCAGATGAAATAGTATTCAGCATTCAGGATTTTCAGCGTGTCACGCACTCTGAGCAAAAAACGAAGGCCTTTTGAATACCGTTTGAACTTAATACCTTATGTGAAAACGTAGCCAACTCAATTTGTGAAATTTTGGCGCCGGAACCAGCTCGATACGATGAAAATCGACCAAGTTATGATTTTCTGAACATGACGCAAATAAACTTCTGTCACAAATTTTCTGTATGAAAATACTTGATAAATCCACATTTTTGAAGACCTTCTGATGAAAACGTAGATAATGTCAAGACGGAATTTTGGCCACCGAAACGGGTTCAAAACAAGCCACGATCTTCAAGTTATGAATTTTTTAGCGCGTAAAAACTGCACTTTCAGCACACTTTTTCACCGTATTTCTTCGAGAAAACTCACACATTCAGATACCTTCTTTAAAGAATTGACTCTTGAGCCGAACCTGAATTTGAGAATACGTTATCAGAGATATCTTGGCGAAAGAATACTTGAATATGACGCGCCGGGTTGGACTTGTGAATTTTTCTTGAAATATTTTGAGAAATATGGGAGGACAAATTTTGGGGTACAACACATGGCTTTGTGAGAGGTACATTGGAGAAATGCGGAAAGTAAAGTCCTAGCTACTATTACAGACCATGAGCAAGTACATTAATAATAAAGATGCGAAATTAAATAAACGCCCGTGAAATTGAAAATAGCGTCTAAAAACATTCTAAGAAATAAAAAGTTTTTGTTTGTTTTTTATTTTTATGCAAAGAAAATAAATGGAGAAAATAAAATTAGACCTACATTCTAATTTATTTCAATTCTTTTTGAAAAGAGGATGTTAAAATCAATTAATTAATTATTTCAGAAACTTGTTTAATTAATAAAAAAAGACTAATCCTAAGTTCTTTGTGATTTTTTTTATTTGATTTTTGATTTAAAAGAAGTGAAAACAAAATAAAAATAAGAATAAATGCAATAAAAAGAATCCTTCGATCAAAGGAATGATGGTCTTCGATCCATGAAGGATGGTGGTCTTCGATCCATGTGAAGAATAGCCTTCGATCATGTGAAGACGGGCCTTCGATCTAGCAAAGAATGTTGCTGGAGGAGTCTGATGACTTGCCTGTGGAGGAAAACACTGAAACCTGCAAGAAAAAGTGTCAACAAAACAAAAACATGACTTGGGTTCTTTGAGTTTGAATCTGGGTTTGTTTGCTTTAAAATTCATTCTTGAGATTCAATGAAAAGCACAGATCGTGCCTTCTATATTTGTATATCCATGTGAACAATGTGCTATATAATACCATGGTCATAAATCAAACACTGGAAAATATCATTATATCATGAAAACATAAATATGAATTCGAAAGTTTACCAAGGATGAGATGCTTCGATTTGGAACTTATGGGCGTGGCTTGGCTTGGAGAAGACTCTTGGGAGTCTAAAGAACACAAGTATGGTGTTCATCTGGATTGAGGGTGTCTGCAAAACTGGTTAGAATTTTGATATGTTTTCTGTGGCGGTGTGAGTGTTCTTTTTTTATAGGAAATATGTATGTGTGTGATGCAACACATATGGTATCTCCTCTTTTGCGTGTGTTTTCTCCCCCCTCTGAAATGTTCCTTAGGCTTGTTATTTATAGGAGTGTGATGGTAACGACAAGAAACAAGCCATTAAGCATGGCATTGAAAGCCATGACACAAAAATCAGACACATTTAAAGACTTCCATTTTTGAAATATTCATGACTTTTTCAAACTTGGATGGGCTTAGGAGGATCTCTCTGAACTGAGTCTCTTGAGCGTGAAGACCCTGGTTATCTTGTTGGGAAGCCATTGCTGGAATAAACAACGAAAAAGGGTAAGTGACCTGTAACAAGGATACCTGTAATACAATGATGTGTATGTATGCATGCAATGTTTTCAAGGACCTCGCGGGGTAAACAGAGAAAATTTGTTAGAATTCGAATCTGGTAGCTTGATTGGAGGAACTTCACGTTATTGAGAGTCCTTCTTCAAGGGTCAAAGGCTCACCATATCCAGTGGGTCATAGCCCCTGACAACCTTGGCTAGAGGAAAATAAACCCCCTTTGCCCCTTACTAGGCATTTTGATTCATCATTACCTGCATCACAGACCCTTGAGATCCTTGAAATGGGTTAGTCCTTATGCAGGATGTATGCAATGGTATGATGGTATGATGTCATGTTATGCGTGGGGTGATATAAGTAACCCTGTTATGAGTCCAGATTAAGGACTGTAAACAAAACCTGCAAGAAACTCAAGTGTCAGATAACAAGCATGCAAGTAGTCAAGTACGACAGCACACAAGTCACACAAAGAGCCCTTAGAGTTTAGGCCAGCATGGGGTTTGGGTATTACCCTCTTGAAGTTGGTTGGTTAAGACCTGTCCTATCAGAAGTAACCGGGTTCTAAGGGTCCCAATATCACTGGATTGCTTTCATTGTTCATTGTTTCGATTTAGCCACTGAATTGGCGACCGAAATATTCCAAGAAAACAACCCTCAATTGAGTGTAGTATCGAGTATCAACCAACCTCGGACTGCACCAAAGTCAGTTATCTCACTACCCTAAAGAGGCCAAGATGGTTCAATTAAGGTTCCTAAGGTCAGTTGATGCTTCACGACACCACGCGACGGCCCTGTACTCTCCTTGACTGAACTCAAGGGTTACCGGTACTCACCAAAGTGCCACATCAACGTAGCAGACTGCTTCAACCATGTCGGTATACCCCGCACAGTTCCCTCACAGTCTTGTTGCTACTTTCTAAGAAGGTATCCCTAAGATCCGGGTTAGGATCTATAGAACTCCCGAGACAGTCCCACAATAATAAAGCAAACAGTTCAGACAATGGAAAGCACAAGTGATCTTAGTCCTAAGGTACACCTCACTTTATAAAGTCCCCAACAGAGTCGCCAGTTCTGTGATCGGTGGATCTGGAACTGACTGTTTAAAGCTGGTTCGCGAAATATCGCGGAAGCAAGAGTCGCCACCGTCTTTTATTTTCTCCAACATGGACAGGACAAAAGCACAGCAAAATTCCTTATGAGATAATTTCTCGGTTCGGGAGGTAGATTTATAGGAAGGGAAGGTGTTAGCACCCTTTTTATCCATGGTTATCCATGGGCTCTTAGATACTTGCTCATTTGTGTTTTCAAAAATGTCTGCTTTTCAATTATGAGTGGGTTTGAAAAAGTTTCGTTGAAAGATTTCAGAATGACTCTTGTATCAGTCCTCAAGAGTGTTTGAAAAATTGTTTTGAAAGCTTTTTGAAAGTGTCGGTGTGAAAAGAGTTTTGATTTGTTTTTGAATAGAGCAAGTATCTATGAGTCATCTACCTACCCTAAGGAATTAGGCTGTGTAAATGTCCTTAAGGTAGTGCCATCCCACCATTGAGAGGTAGGTAGCACCACCGTTGGAGGTGTTCGGGTCAATTCGTTTGTAGGGACAGTGTGGTCACCAGAGCAACAGTATGACACCTTAGAAGCTACCCTTATACCATTGATCCTTTTTAATTCTGAGGCAACCGTTTCGAGGCAACTGGATCATGTTATAGACATAAGGACTTACTAAAACGTCATATACTCGACGACCACGTTTCGAGGGCAAGGCAACAGTGAGGCGTACCCTAAGAGTGGTGTGTGAATTTGTGTATTGTTTTCAGTTTAGCATTTATCTTGTACATGTATCATGGTGATCTACGCTTGTTTTTAATTTAGGCCATACATTCTTTCATGCAATTATAATTTAAAAGTACGGAAATTTAAATGCGGAAAGTAAAATCCTACGCTATTACAAGGCGCGGGTCTATACATCGCCAAATTACAAAGACCCGTTTGGTAAAAAAATGCGGAAAGTAAAGACGGAAAGATAAACCTAATTACTATTACATCTGAGAAACAGTTACATAATGATCGAAAGAAATAATGCGTGAAAAGAATTAAAATTAGGACGTCCGAGGGTTTTGACCCTTTGCATGAAATTAAATTAAATTAAAGTCCAATTAATTATTTAATTAAAGAAAAGAAAGTGTTTTAGTGTTTTTTGTATTTATGAAAAATAAAGAAAAAGAATTAAAAGGAAACCCTAAATTTAGATTATTTTAATTATGAATGAAAATATTAAAGTTAACCTAATTTACTAGTTAATTAATTTATTTACATGTTTATTTACAAAAAATAGGTTAGTGATGAAATTAAATATATTTGTATTTTTGATTTTTGTTTTTATTATAGAAAATAATTTTATGGTGAAAAAAACAATTAAATAAATTAAAAAAGAATTAGAAAAGAAAAGAAAATAAAATTAAAAAGGATGCAAACCAATGGGGGTTTCAGGCCCAAAGGGAGGTTTTTTTGAAGTATTCTGGCCCATTAGACAAATAAGCCTTGTTTGACTTTCTGGCATCACGTGCGTGTTCATTGACTCCTGAGTATCGTGGTCTGCATTCTTTGGCCATTGGATTGGGTTTCATGGCCATTTGTGTTCTGGTTGTTGGCCATTTGTGTTCTGGCCTCATCATGTATAAGTTGTTCTACTTTGGCCATTTGGCTTTTGGCTTTTGGCCATTTGTATTTTGGCCTCATCATGCATAAGTTGTTCTACTTTGGCCATTTGGCTTTTGGCTTTTGGCCATTTGTGTTTTGGCCTCATCATGCATAAGTTGTTCTACTTTGGCCATTTGGCTTTTGGCTTTTGGCCATTTGTGTTTTGGCCTCAACGTTCCTTAATGAACCTGCATGGGATCCTGTCTAAATCTGCAGTGTTGAATCTCATGAACACATTAAATAAAATCATAAAATGCAAATAAAGCCAATATATGAAGAAATTTAATGTTTAGGCACAATATGGCATGTCTGAATGATTATACCCTTTTGATCATGGAGATCAAATCACTCTTACCCTTACTGGAAAATTAGTGACCTGAATGCTTTTATGCCTTTTGGATCATGGAGATCAAGCCAGCCTTACCCTTACTGAAGAAGTAGTGAGGTGTTGGTTTGTAACTGTGATGGCTTGTTTGTAGTGAGAGAGGGATTTGTAATAAGGATTTCAAGGTTTTAGGGTTCTTGAAAGAATTTGATATTCTAACAGTGTTGTGGCAAGGTTTTTTCTCTCCTTTTTTTCTCCTCTCTGGTTTGTGTGAAAAGAAGGTGATTATATAATAGAAATTAGGGTAACGAAAATGGGCTTTGAATGTGCAATTGGGCCTCCAATGTTCACTTGAGTTCGTCACTTTCCAGGCTAAATCGCAGGGAATTAAGTGCAATTTTTGAAGTTGAAATGTGAAAAAAAAATGTAGCCGACATCGATAACTAACTCCTGTCCGAAAATCGGCTCAATCGGATAAACGGTGAATTAGTTATGAATTTTTGAAGTTTCAGCTCAGACAAACTTATTTTGGGCTCCAGTGTCGACTCTGACACGTTCTTCAATAAAAAACTGGTATTGATCGGAGCATAATCCGGTCTCGACTTTTGAAGCAAAGTTGTAGATCTATGAGTCAGTGACCTTGTGTAAAAATATGAGCCCAATCCGATAAAAATTGACCGAGTTATGAATTTTCGAAGTTTCGGCCCAGATGAAATAATATTCAGCATTCAGGATTTTCAGCGTGTCACGCACTCTAAGCAAAAAACGAAGGCCTTTTGAATACCTTATAAACTCAATACCTTCTGTGAAAATGTAGCCAACTCAATTTGTGAAATTTTGGCGCCGGAACCAGCTCGATACGATGAAAATCGACCAAGTTATGATTTTCTGAACATGACGCAAATAAACTTCTGTCACAAATTTTCTGTATGAAAATACTTGATAAGTCCACATTTTTTAAGACCTTCTGATCGAAATTGGCTTCCAGCCGTGAGAGATGAAAACGTAGATAATGTCAAGACGGAATTTTGGCCACCGAAACGGGTTCAAAACAAGCCACGATCTTCAAGTTATGAATTTTTTAGCGCGTAAAAACTGCACTTTCAGCACACTTTTTCACCGTATTTCTTCAAGAAAACTCACACATTCGGATACCTTCTTTAAAGAATTGACTCTTGAGCCGAACCTGAATTTGAGAATACGTTATCAGAGATATCTTGGCGAAAGAATACTTGAATATGACGCACCGGGTTGGACTTGTGAATTTTTCTTGAAATATTTTGAGAAATATGGGAGGACAAATTTTGGGGTACAACACATGGCTTTGTGAGAGGTACATTGGAGAAATGCGGAAAGTAAAGTCCTAGCTACTATTACAGACCATGAGCAAGTACATTAATAATAAAGATGGGAAATTAAATAAACGCGCGTGAAATTGAAAATAGCGTCTAAAAACATTCTAAGAAATAAAAAGTTTTTGTTTGTTTTTTATTTTTATGCAAAGAAAATAAATGGAGAAAATAAAATTAGACCTACATTCTAATTTATTTCAATTCTTTTTGAAAAGAGGATGTTAAAATCAATTAATTAATTATTTCAGAAACTTATTTAATTAATAAAAAAAACTAATCCTAAGTTCTTTGTGATTTTTTTTATTTGATTTTTGATTTAAAAGAAGTGAATAAAAATAAAAATAAGAATAAATGCAATAAAAAGAATCCTTCGATCAAAGGAATGATGGTCTTCGATCCATGAAGGATGGTGGTCTTCGATCCATGTGAAGAATAGCCTTCGATCATGTGAAGACGGGCCTTCGATCTAGCAAAGAATGTTGCTGGAGGAGTCTGATGACTTGCCTGTGGAGGAAAACACTGAAACCTGCAAGAAAAAGTGTCAACAAAACAAAAACATGACTTGGGTTCTTTGATTTTGAATCTGGGTTTGTTTGCTTTAAAATTCATGATTTCTTGAGATTCAATGAAAAGCACAGATCGTGCCTTCTATCTTTGTATATCCATGTGAACAATGTGCTATATAATACCATGGTCATAAATCAAACACTGGAAAATATCATTATATCATGAAAACATAAATATGAATTCGAAAGTTTACCAAGGATGAGATGCTTCGATTTGGAACTTATGGGCGTGGCTTGGCTTGGAGAAGACTCTTGGGAGTCTAAAGAACACAAGTATAGTGTTCATCTGGATTGAGGGTGTCTGCAAAACTGGTTAGAATTTTGATATGTTTTCTGTGGCGGTGTGAGTGTTCTTTTTTTATAGGAAATATGTATGTGTGTGATGCAACACATATGGTATCTCCTCTTTTGCGTGTGTTTTCTCCCCCCTCTGAAATGTTCCTTAGGCTTGTTATTTATAGGAGTGTGATGGTAACGACAAGAAACAAGCCATTAAGCATGGCATTGAAAGCCATGGCACAAAAATCAGACACATTTAAAGACTTCCATTTTTGAAATATTCATGACTTTTTCAAACTTGGATGGGCTTAGGAGGATCTCTCTGAACTGAGTCTCTTGAGCGTGAAGACCCTGGTTATCTTGTTGGGAAGCCATTGCTGGAATAAACAACGAAAAAGGGTAAGTGACCTGTAACAAGGATACCTGTAATGCAATGATGTGTATGTATGCATGCAATGTTTTCAAGGACCTCGCGGGGTAAACAGAGAAAATTTGTTAGAATTCGAATCTGGTAGCTTGATTGGAGGAACTTCACGTTATTGAGAGTCCTTCTTCAAGGGTCAAAGGCTCACCATATCCAGTGGGTCATAGCCCCTGACAACCTTGGCTAGAGGAAAATAAACCCCCTTTGCCCCTTGCTAGGCATTTTGATTCATCATTACCTGCATCACAGACCCTTGAGATCCTTGAAATGGGTTAGTCCTTATGCAGGATGTATGCAATGGTATGATGGTATGATGTCATGTTATGCGTGGGGTGATATAAGTAACCCTGTTATGAGTCCAGATTAAGGACTGTAAACAAAACCTGCAAGAAACTCAAGTGTCAGATAACAAGCATGCAAGTAGTCAAGTACGACAGCACACAAGTCACACAAAGAGCCCTTAGAGTTTAGGCCAGCATGGGGTTTGGGTATTACCCTCTTGAAGTTGGTTGGTTAAGACCTGTCCTATCAGAAGTAACCGGGTTCTAAGGGTCCCAATATCACTGGATTGCTTTCATTGTTCATTGTTTCGATTTAGCCACTGAATTGGCGACCGAAATATTCCAAGAAAACAACCCTCAATTGAGTGTAGTATCGAGTATCAACCAACCTCGGACTGCACCAAAGTCAGTTATCTCACTACCCTAAAGAGGCCAAGATGGTTCAATTAAGGTTCCTAAGGTCAGTTGATGCTTCACGACACCACACGACGGCCCTGTACTCTCCTTGACTGAACTCAAGGGTTACCGGTACTCACCAAAGTGCCACATCAACGTAGCAGACTGCTTCAACCATGTCGGTATACCCCGCACAGTTCCCTCACAGTCTTGTTGCTACTTTCTAAGAAGGTATCCCTAAGATCCGGGTTAGGATCTATAGAACTCCCGAGACAGTCCCACAATAATAAAGCAAACAGTTCAGACAATGGAAAGCACAAGTGATCTTAGTCCTAAGGTACACCTCACTTTATAAAGTCCCCAACAGAGTCGCCAGTTCTGTGATCGGTGGATCTGGAACTGACTGTTTAAAGCTGGTTCGCGAAATATCGCGGAAGCAAGAGTCGCCACCGTCTTTTATTTTCTCCAACATGGACAGGACAAAAGCACAGCAAAATTCCTTATGAGATAATTTCTCGGTTCGGGAGGTAGATTTATAGGAAGGGAAGGTGTTAGCACCCTTTTTATCCATGGTTATCCATGGGCTCTTATATACTTGCTCATTTGTGTTTTCAAAAATGTTTGCTTTTCAATTGTGAGTGGGTTTGAAAAAGTTTCGTTGAAAGATTTCAGAATGACTCTTGTATCAGTCCTCAAGAGTGTTTGAAAAATTGTTTTGAAAGCTTTTTGAAAGTGTCGGTGTGAAAAGAGTTTTGATTTGTTTTTGAATAGAGCAAGTATCTATGAGTCATCTACCTACCCTAAGGAATTAGGCTGTGTAAATGTCCTTAAGGTAGTGCCATCCCGCCATTGAGAGGTAGGTAGCACCACCGTTGGAGGTGTTCGGGTCAATTCGTTTGTAGGGAGAGTGTGGTCACCAGAGCAACAGTAGGACACCTTAGAAGCTACCCTTATACCATTGATCCTTTTTAATTCCGAGGCAACCGTTTCGAGGCAACTGGATCATGTTATGCACATAAGGACTTACTAAAACGTCCTATACTCGACGACCACGTTTCGAGGGCAAGGCAACAGTGAGGCGTACCCTAAGAGTGGTGTGTGAATTTGTGTATTGTTTTTAGTTTAGCATTTATCTTGTACATGTATCATGGTGATCTACGCTTGTTTTTAATTTAGGCCATACATTCTTTCATGCAATTATAATTTAAAAGTACGGAAATTTAAATGCGGAAAGTAAAATCCTACGCTATTACAAGGCACGGGTCTATACATCGCCAAATTACAAAGACCCGTTTGGTAAAAAAATGCGGAAAGTAAAGACGGAAAGATAAACCTAATTACTATTACATCTGAGAAACAGTTACATAATGATCGAAAGAAATAATGCGTGAAAAGAATTAAAATTAGGACGTCCGAGGGTTTTGACCCTTTGCATGAAATTAAATTAAATTAAAGTCCAATTAATTATTTAATTAAAGAAAAGAAAGTGTTTTAGTGTTTTTTGTATTTATGAAAAATAAAGAAAAAGAATTAAAAGGAAACCCTAAATTTAGATTATTTTAATTAAGAATGAAAATATTAAAGTTAACCTAATTTACTAGTTAATTAATTTATTTACATGTTTATTTACAAAAAATAGGTTAGTGATGAAATTAAATATATTTGTATTTTTGATTTTTGTTTTTATTATAGAAAATTATTTTATCGTGAAAAAAACAATTAATTAAATTAAAAAAGAATTAGAAAAGAAAAGAAAATTAAATTAAAAAGGATGCAAACCAATGGGGGTTTCAGGCCCAAGGGGTGGTTTTTTTGAAGTATTCTGACCCATTAGACAAAAAGCCTTGTTTGACTTTCTGGCATCACGTGCGTGTTCATTGACTCCTGAGTATCGTGGTCTGCATTCTTTGGCCATTGGATTGGGTTTCATGGCCATTTGTGTTCTGGCTGTTGGCCATTTGTGTTCTGGCCTCATCATGCATAAGTTGTTCTACTTTGGCTATTTGGCTTTTGGCTTTTGGCCATTTGTATTTTGGCCTCATCATGCATAAGTTGTTCTACTTTGGCCATTTGGCTTTTGGCTTTTGGCCATTTGTGTATTGGCCTCAACGTTCCTTAATGAACCTGCATGGGATCCTGTCTAAATCTGTAGTGTTGAATCTCATGAACACATTAAATAAAATCATAAAATGCAAATAAAGCCTATATATGAAGAAATTTAATGTTTAGGCACAATATGGCATGTCTGAATGATTATACCCTTTTGATCATGGAGATCAAATCACTCTTACCCTTACTGGAAAATTAGTGACCTGAATGCTTTTATGCCTTTTGGATCATGGAGATCAAGCCAGCCTTACCCTTACTGAAGAAGTAGTGAGGTGTTGGTTTGTAACTGTGATGGCTTGTTTGTAGTGAGAGAGGGATTTGTAATAAGGATTTCAAGGTTTTAGGGTTCTTGAAAGAATTTGATATTCTAACAGTGTTGTGGCAAGGTTTTTTCTCTCCTTTTTTTTTCCTCTCTGGTTTGTGTGAAAAGAAGGTGATTATATAATAGAAATTAGGGTAAAGAAAATGGGCTTTGAATGTGCAATTGGGCCTCCAATGTTCACTTGAGTTCGTCACTTTCCAGGCTAAATCGCAGGGACTTAAGTGCAATTTTTGAAGTTGAAATGTGAAAAAATAATGGATCCGACATCGATAACTAACTCTTGTCCGAAAATCGGCTCAATCGGATAAACGGTGAATTAGTTATGAATTTTTGAAGTTTCAGCTCAGACAAACTTATTTTGGGCTCCAGTGTCGACTCTGACACGTTCTTCAATAAAAAACTGGTATTGATCGGAGCATAATCCGGTCTCGACTTTTGAAGCAAAGTTATAGATCTATGAGTCAGTGACCTTGTGTAAAAATATGAGCCCAATCCGATAAAAATTGACGAGTTATGAATTTTCGAAGTTTCGGCCCAGATGAAATAATATTCAGCATTCAGGATTTTCAGCGTGTCACGCACTCTGAGCAAAAAACAAAGTCCTTTTGAATACCGTTTGAACTCAATACCTTCTGTGAAAATGTAGCCAACTCAATTTGTGAAATTTTGGCGCCGGAACCAGCTCGATACGATGAAAATCGACCAAGTTATGATTTTCTGAACATGACGCAAATAAACTTCTGTCACAAATTTTCTGTATGAAAATACTTGATAAATCCACATTTTTGAAGACCTTCTGATCGAAATTGGCTTCCAGCTGTGAGAGATGAAAACGTAGATAATATCAAGATGGAATTTTGGCCACCGAAACGGGTTCAAAACGAGCCACGATCTTCAAGTTATGAATTTTTTAGCGCGTAAAAACTGCACTTTCAGCACACTTTTTCACCGTATTTCTTCGAGAAAACTCACACATTCGGATACCTTCTTTAAAGAATTGACTCTTGAGTCGAACCTGAATTTGAGAATACGTTATCAGAGATATCTTGGCGAAAGAATACCTGAATATGACGCGCCGGGTTGGACTTGTGAATTTTTCTTGAAATATTTTGAGAAATATGGGAGGACAAATTTTGGGGTACAACACATGGCTTTGTGAGAGGTACATTGGAGAAATGCGGAAAGTAAAGTCCTAGCTACTATTACAGACCATGAGCAAGTACATTAATAATAAAGATGCGAAATTAAATAAACGCGCGTGAAATTGAAAATAGCGTGTAAAAACATTCTAAGAAATAAAAAGTTTTTGTTTGTTTTTTATTTTTATGCAAAGAAAATAAATGGAGAAAATAAAACTAGACCTACATTCTAATTTATTTCAATTCTTTTTGAAAAGAGGATGTTAAAATCAATTAATTAATTATTTCAGAAACTTATTTAATTAATAAAAAAAACTAATCCTAAGTTCTTTGTGATTTTTTTTATTTGATTTTTGATTTAAAAGAAGTGAATAAAAATAAAAATAAGAATAAATGCAATAAAAAGAATCCTTCGATCAAAGGAATGATGGTCTTCGATCCATGAAGGATGGTGGTCTTCGATCCATGTGAAGAATAGCCTTCGATCATGTGAAGACGGGCCTTCGATCTAGCAAAGAATGTTGCTGGAGGAGTCTGATGACTTGCCTGTGGAGGAAAACACTGAAACCTGCAAGAAAAAGTGTCAACAAAACAAAAACATGACTTGGGTTCTTTGAGTTTGAATCTGGGTTTTTTGCTTTAAAATTCATGATTTCTTGAGATTCAATGAAAAGCACAGATCGTGCCTTCTATATTTGTATATCCATGTGAACAATGTGCTATATAATACCATGGTCATAAATCAAACACTGGAAAATATCATTATATCATGAAAACATAAATATGAATTCGAAAGTTTACCAAGGATGAGATGCTTCGATTTGGAACTTATGGGCGTGGCTTGGCTTGGAGAAGACTCTTGGGAGTCTAAAGAACACAAGTATGGTGTTCATCTGGATTGAGGGTGTCTGCAAAACTGGTTAGAATTTTGATATGTTTTCTGTGGCGGTGTGAGTGTTCTTTTTTATAGGAAATATGTATGTGTGTGATGCAACACATATGGTATCTCCTCTTTTGCGTGTGTTTTCTCCCCCCTCTGAAATGTTCCTTAGGCCTGTTATTTATAGGAGTGTGATGGTAACGACAAGAAACAAGCCATTAAGCATGGCATTGAAAGCCATGACACAAAAATCAGACACATTTAAAGACTTCCATTTTTGAAATATTCATGAATTTTTCAAACTTGGATGAACCTGGACACATTTGGCTCCTTCGAATGCCCTCTAGTGTTGCTCTTCGATTGGCCTAGTGTTACTTCCTTTAATGGCTTTCTTTTAACTCAAACCAATCGAAACATCAACTCTTCCTGACTGGTCGAATGTTGCTTTAGTACTTTATCAATCGAAGGATTTGTAGAAGCCTTCTCACTTTCTTTCGAATTGCCTCAGGCTTCATCATCGTGGCTTTCGATTGAGTCCCTATTTTCCTTGTTTTTCGACTAGCACTGGCACTATCTAACTAAAGCAAACGAAAGACTTCATCCTGGCCAGTCGAAGCTTCCTTTGTCATGAACGTAATGGTGCATGAGGCTTGGGTTGGGCAACATATAATCTCTTGCCCAACGAGCAGCTTGAACTAAACCTCATCAAAAGGCAAAACAAGTTTGTTTCCAACAAATATGTGTCTTTCGAGCAGACCAAATGTATGTCCTTCGAAGGCACCATTTGTGTGTTCATAGTGTGGCAATCTTGTGCTTGTGAAACGAAAGTAGGCATGAAGAGGGAACCTTTTTCCTTGTTAATTGAAGGCAGGTCAAAAGGGGCCTTTTCCTTGAATGAAGCTGGCATGCAGGAACCCAATGTTTTGTGAATCAAAGTAAGCATGCAGGAGGTCGCTGCTGGTGGATCGAAGGGAGCTTGCACGAGGTTCTCTCCTTAATGAAACATGGACTAAGGCTTGCTCGAAGGGGAACCAACGTGCAATCTAAGTTGATGGGCCAATGCTTGGTTGAAGGGTTTTAGAAGCCCAGTCGAAACTCCTTGTCCAGATGACAATCGAAGGATATCGTTGACATGCCAATCGAAGACTCTTTTATTCACCTGCCAGTCGAAGGATATTACTGACATGCCAATCGAAGGATACTTAAACATCATTAAAAAAATTCTTTTTCTTTAGGAAAGTGTTTGTGACCATCCATGTAAGAGAAAACCTTGGAAAACATGAGAGGGAAAATTTTGGGGTACAACACAACGCCAAGAACTGAAAAGCGAGTTAGAGGCTTCCTTGGGCGGTTGAATTACATTTCCATATTAATCTCCCATATGACTGCAACGTGTGAACTGATATTTAAGTTATTAATGAAAGATCAAGGTTGTTTGTGGACAGATGATTGCCAAAGGGCATTTTCAAGTATTAAAGAGTATCTGCTTGAACTTCCTATCTTGCTCCCTTCTGTTGAAGGAAGATCATTGATTATGTATCTGAAAGTGTTAGATAATTCTATGGACTATATTTTGGGACAACAAGATATAACGGGAAGAAAAGAATATTCCATTTATTATCTCAGTAAGAAGTTTACCGACTGTGAGTCACGGTATTCTATGCTGGAAAAAATATGTTGTGCTTTGGCCTAGGCGGCAAAGCGGTTGTGGCAATATATATTGAATCATACTACTTGGTTGATTTCTAAATTGGATCCAATTAAGTATATTTTTGAAAAGCCTGCTCTTAATGGAAAAATTGCCCGTTGGCAGATGCTGTTGTCCGAATATGATATTAAATACCGTACTCAGAAGGCTATAAAAAGCAGCGTGTTGGAAGATTATCTTGCTCACCAACCAGTTGATGATTATCAGTCCGTTAAATATGATTTCCCTGATGAGGATATGATGTTTTTGAAGATAAAAGATTGTGATGAACCTTTTCCTGGGGAAGGACCTGATCCTGAATCCCGGTGGGGAATGGTGTTTGATGGAGCTGTAAATGCTTATGGGAAAGGAATTGGTTCTATGATTATCACCCCTCATGGGTCGTATATCTCTTTCACTGCAAGATTGGCGTTTGATTGTACTAATAATATGGCGGAGTATGAAACTTGTATCATGGGTCTCGAGGAAGCTATATATCTCAGAATCAAAATTCTAGATGTATATGGCAATTCAGCTTTGGTAATAAATCAGACTTAAGGAGAATGGGATACTCGTCACCCTGGCTTGATTCCCTACAAAGACTATGCTAGAAGATTATTACCCTTCATTAATAAAGTTTAATTCCATCATATTCCCAGAGATGAAAATTAGATGACAGATGCTTTAGCCACTATGGCTTCTATGTATCAAGTATATACTTGGAACAATGTGCCTTGTATCACATTGTGATGTCTGGATAGGCCGGCGCATGTGTTTGTAACAGAGGAAACGTTAGAAGAAAAACCTTGGTATTATGATATCAAGCATTTTCTCCAGACTCAGGAATACCCGGCTGGTGTGTCAAATAAAGATAGAAAGACATTGACATGGTTGACAGGCATCTTTTTCCTCAATGAACATGTGTTATACAAAAGAAATTATGACATGCTCTTGCTCATATGCGTAGATAGACATGAAGCAGACATGTTGATGCATGAAATCCATGAAGGTTCCTTTGTGTGATACGGTGGGAAGAACTGACTGTTTTTTGGAATGCTGGTTTGCATTTTGCGTTTGTATTCGCAAAATGTTGCGGTAAGCAAGAGTCGCCACCGACTTTTATTTTATCAAACAAGGAAAGGAAAAAAGCACAGAAAAATTCCTTTTTCGAGATATTTCTCGGGTTCGGGGGGAAGATTTTAGAAAGGGAAGGTGTTAGCACCCTTTCTATCCGTGGTTATCCACGGGCTCTTAGGTACTTGCTCATATTGTTTTCAAAATTGCTTTCTTTGTGCTTGTGGGTTTGAAAAAGTTTTTATTTGAAACTTTGATTTAACTCTTGCTTCTGTCCTCAAGAGTGTATGAAGTGTTTTTGAAAACTTTGTTCGAAAAGTGTAAGCGTGAAAAGATTTTGTTTTTTGAAAGAGCAAGTATCTAAGAACCATCTACCTACTCGAAAAAGGAATCGTTCTATGCTAATTTCTTTTAGACAATGCTATCCTACTATTGGTGAGTAGGTAGCACTGTCGTTGGAGTTTTAAGGGTCAATTCGAATTAGGGACTTACGGTCACCAAAGCAATGCTATGACGCCTTAGCGGTAACCCTAATGTCTTAGATCATTTTTTTGAGGCAATCATATCCACGGCAACCATTTCGAGGCGACTATGATCTTTTAGACAATAGGGCAACCTCTAAAGTGACCTATACTCAATGACCGCGTACGAAGGCAACCAAATGGGGTGTACCCTAAGAGTGTGCATGTGCGAGTGTGTTATTTTCAACTATTTTATCTTTGTACATGTTAAAGGTGATCTAAGTTGATTTTAGGTTAAAACATTCAGTTTGTCATGCATCCCTATTATCAAACATCTAACAGTTATAAATTGTGGAAAATAAATTGCGGAATTTAAATTACAAGGCGTCGGGTATTTACATCGCCAAAGACAAACCCTTTAAAAATAAATAAAGCGATAAAAAATAATAAAAGGTCCTATTAACTATTACAAATCAGAGGAAAGTACATTATATGATAAAAGAAAGTAAATCACGTGCGGGAAATTAAACCGAGCGCAAAGTTCTAGGGTTTTGACCCTTTTTGTTAAAGAAAAGATCTTTTTGTTGTTTTTATTTCAAGAAAGGAATAAATCTAAATTAATTACTAAATTAATGAATTAATTAATAAAAATAAATTATTTTTCGGTATTTTAAGAAAGAAATAAAAATTAATTGAATTAGTAAAAACCTAATTAAATCTAATTTGATTTTAATTATTTACAAAAATATATTAAAGTTATTCTAATTAAAACCTAAGTTAAATTAATTAGTATTTATTAATAAAATAAAATTTAAAATTTTATTGAATAAAAATATTTTTGGTGATTTTATTTTAGAAAAGAAAAGAATTTTTTAATTGGTTAGTAATTGAATAAAATATAATAAAACAAATAATTAAAACAAAATAGATAAAATAGAAAGAGAGAGAGAGAGGTTTGAGCCTGAAATAGGGGTTTGAGAAGAAATTTTGAGGCCCATTACATGCTGGCCTTGTTGGCTTTGCAGATCTAGTGTGCATGTGTTGACTTGGCTCCATGATGGACCATCAGATCCTGGCCACCAGATTTGGCCTTTGTCCATCTGGCCATTGGATAGATGATGGTGTATGATGCACTACAGGTCCTCATGCGCATTGGAATACCTGAAGAAACAAAATATCAAAGAAAATGGGGGACCTGGGATTCGAACCCAGGTCCTGAGGGTGACTGCTAATGCACGCTTGGCACTAGGCTAATCTGCTTCATTTGTAAATAATATACAAACTAATAATAATAAAAGAAAACACGTTAATGGCCAGAAAAAACAAAAATGCGCGAAAGTTAATTTGAATTGGCCAATTGGAGAACAACAGCTCGTCGTCTCCTACCTCCAAATCCTGCAAATATTACCTGCAGATTTGAATCCGCAGCTAAATGCGCAAGCTTGCTCTAAAATCCATTCCAGACCATGAAAAAAAATTCCATGAACATGGTTGGACTCGTCTTGGCTCCCTGATCAACATTATGCCCTTCTTGAGTCCTGATTTTTCCTGAAAAAGAAAACCCCAAAAAACAAACGAAGAACCCTAGCTATGGGGGTTCTTCATTTAGGCCAGAAAAACGCAATTGGATAATGCCAAACGTTTGCAAATGTTGTGAGGAGTATAAATATGCCAATGATTTATTCAAATGATGAAAAAATGATGAATCACGAATTCAAGAACCAAGGTGACTATCGTGACACTTACAGTACTTCGTGGTATGTGAGAACGCTTGCTCTTGATCGATTTAGCTTCAGTGAACCTCCAGGAAGCGATTGAGATAGGTTTTGGCTTCTGAAAACGCCTCTAGCTATGATTTCGAATTCAAGCTTTTGGTGACTTTTTTCAAATTCTGTTCTGCCTCTTCTTGCAGCCTCCGACCCTTATATCGTGTGTCCTATCTTGCTTATGTACTATGGAATGTATTAGGGTAACAATTTTGGATTGAATCTCTCTAAATCAATGCCTTGGGACTTGATTTGATTCACCCTTTAAACCTTTCCAAATTTGCCAAATCTCCATCTTTTTGTACATGATATGTTGTGATCCGAGTTTGATGATGCTAATGATGATAATTAAGACCTGAAACAACCAAAAAGATCTTAGATAATCAATGTTTGGATTTTATATAATTTAATTTGATTTAAAATGAATAAATTCAATAAAAAATCAAATTAAATAATAAAAATAGAATATGAGCTCATGGATGAAGCTAGGAAACATGGGCAACTATGCAAGCTCAAATCAAGTGGAAACGAATGGGCCCATTTGACAAAATCTGAGGTTTTGGGGATGGTTGACTTTTGGCAATTTTGCAAAAATACCCAACTTCAACAATGCATAAATTCTTCAATTTTGAACTTTTGGAGGTTTTCTTGGACTTTTTAGAAAGCTTGAGATCTTCTCTAACCAACCCTTTTGGTATCTTCTCATTTTGATATTCCATGCTCATGTTATAAGCTTTGGGAAAAAAGGTGTTTTTGTTGACTTTCAAAAATGACCTATAATGTCCAAATTCATAACTTCTTGTGAGTGCATTTCTTGATCTTGGGGTATGAAAATGGATTATAGGAAATTGAATCCTCTTCAAAATGAGCTTTGGATGGGTCATTTCTCATAAAGTATGAGAAAGTTATGCTTGGTAAAAGTTGAGTTAACTTTTCCTGCAAAACCCTAATTTAGCAACTTTTGAATCTTGATGAATTTTGAGCAATCCTTGATGAATCATGATCAACCCTTGATCAAATGATGAAATAACCTTAAAAATGAGAATGTTGACAAAAAATCTTGAAGTTTGACTGTATTTGTGTCACAGTTGACTTTTACCCTAGCACAATCTATTTTTGGACCTTTTGAGCAATTGACTGAGCAAACTTCCTCTGCAAGGCTTGAAATTTGACATGGATGATCTTGAGAACATATTAGGACATTGGGGAGCACTTGAGGTCATTTGGACTCAAATATCTTGATGCAACACAAAACCCTAATTTGGGGTAGACTGCCCTAGGAGATAGCTTGTCTGTCCAATTCTCGAACAACCTTGAGCCATTTGGGGATTTTTCTTGCAATGTTTTGAGGAATATGAGAGGGAAAATTTTGGGGTACAACAGTTGCCCCTGTTCAATCTTCTTAAACCTGAGGATGTATATTGGCCTTCGTGCCTTTCATGATCCGAAGGTGGAAGATGATTGAACACTAGAGTGCCCAGAAATTTGCACACGCATGAAGTGGTATCAGCCTTGTGATGTCGGGAATGGGCTTACATATGCCATTTGGAGATTGCTGGCGGGAGGATGGGCTTAAATATGCCATCTGCAGGAGTGTCGATCGCATAAGAGATTCCTTAGCGAGAACTTGCATACCTGTTGTTGTGGAAGATTTCGTTGGGGAAGCCTGATCTTTGTTGAGATTTAGGAACTTGCTTATACCTTAGTTGAGAGAACATCTCTGCTGAGTTTTAAGAACTTGTCCATAATTCAACTGGGGGAAATTTGTCGAGATTCAGAACCTTATATGTAATTCAACCGAGGATAATTCAGTTGATATTTAAGAACCGGTCAGTACTTCAACTGAGGAGGATTGCCGAGATTCAGAACCTTATCTGTAATTCAACCGAGACTAATTCAGTTAAGATATAAGAACCGGTCAGTACTTCGACTGAGGAGGATTGCCGAGATTTAGAACCTTATCTGTAATTCAACTGAGGATCATTCAGTTGAGATTTAAGAACAGGTCAGGTCTTCGACTGAGGGAAACATCTTCATCAAGATCTAGGACTGTCTGTTTACTTCAATAAAGAATAATTTTGTTGATATTTAAGAACTCGTCCACACTTCGACGAAAGAAAATTGTCGAGATTGAGAACCTTATCTGTAATTCAACCGAGAATAATTCAGTTGAGATTTAAGAACTGGTCAGGTCTTCGATTGAGGGAAACATCTTCATCAAGATCTAGGACTGTCTGTTTACTTCAACAGAGAATAATTATGTTGAGATTTAAGAACTCGTCCACACTTCAACGGAGGAAAATTTTCGAGATTGAGAACCTTATCTGTAGTTCAGCCGAGAATAATTCAGTTGAGATTTATGAACCGATCAGGTCTTCGACTGAGGGAAACATCTTCATCAAGATCTAGGAATGTCTGTTTACTTCAATGCAGAATAATTCTGTTGAGATTTAAGAACTCGTTCACACTTCGATGGAGGAAAATTGTCGAGATTGAGAACCTTATCTGTAATTCAACCGAGAATAATTCAGTTGAGATTTAAGAACCGGTCAGGTCTTCGACTGAGGGAAACATCTTCATCAAGATCTAGGACTGTCTGTTTACTTCAATGGAGAATAATTATGTTGAGATTTAAGAACTCGTCCACACTTCGACGGAGGAAAATTGTCGAGATTGAGAACCTTATCTGTAATTCAACAGAGAATAATTCAGTTGAGATTTAAGAGCCGTTCTGGTCTTCGACTGAGGGAAACATCTTCATCAAGATCTAGGACTGTCTGTTTACTTCAACAGAGAATAATTCTGTTGAGATTTAAGAACTCGTCCACACTTCGATGGAGGAAAATTGTCGAGATTGAGAATCTTATCTGTAATTCAACCGAGGATAATTCAGTTGAGACTTAAGAACCGGTCAGGTCTTCGACTGAGGGAAACATCTTCATCAAGATCTAGGACTGTCTGTTTACTTCAACGGAGAATAATTTTGTTGAGATTTAAGAACTCGTCCACACTTCGACGGAGGAAAATTGTTGAGATTGAGAACCTTATCTGTAATTCAACCGAGAATAATTCAGTTTAGATTTAAGAGTCGGTCAAGTCTTTGACTGAGGGAAACATCTTCATCGAGATCTAGGACTGTCTGTTTACTTCAACGGAGAATAATTTTGTTGAAATTTAAGAACTCGTCCACACTTTGACGGAGGAAAATTGTCGAGATTGATAACCTTATCTGTAATTTAACCGAGAATAATTCAGTTGATATTTAAGAGTCGGTTAGGTCTTCGACTGAGGGAAGCATCTTCATCGAGATCTAGGACTGTCTGTTTACTTCAAAGGAGAATAATTCTGTTGAGATTTAAGAACTCGTCCACACTTCGACGGAGGAAAATTGTCGAGATTGAGAACCTTATCTGTAATTCAACCGAGAATAATTCAGTTGAGATTTAAGAACCAGTCAGTTCTTCGACATAGCTGAGAACTTAATTGCGTCCTTCCAGAAAAGTAAAGGTCATTCGTATGGAATGCATGATATATATCAAGCAATGGTGTTCTCAAAGTAAATGAAATTGTGTTGTATGATGCGTATATGCATGTATCATGATGTATGGAAATGTAATGCTTTTAGCTGGGGAAAATAAATCCTGGATAGTTGTTGGAGAATAGAGTTGGATTCTTCGTTTTTGCTGAGGATAGCGAATGAAGACGGTTGCGAGAATAAACCTGCAGGAGAGGATAACTCTGTTGGAGAATAAACTGATGAGGAGATTACTATGTGGGGATGAGATGCTCTGTTGAGGATTCCACTGATAAACTCCACTGGGGATGAATTACCGTTGCTGGTGGTATTGGATCCTGCTGGGGATTCACTTCTTGTTTGTGAAGGGAAAGAACTCTGATGGGGATGATCTTCGGTTGCGTCTTCACTGGGGATAACCTTTTAGACTCTAATAGGGATAATCCTTTGAGTTTGTTGGGGACAATCTTCCAAAGTCTACTGGGGATGATTCTCCAAATTCCACTAGGGAAGCTTCTTCAGACTGCGCTGGAAAAATTTCAGACTCCAGTGGGGATATCTTGTATTCTGTCGGGGAATATTTTTATACTCCGTTGGGGAATATTAAAACTGCCGGGGATATTAAGCCTTTTCGGTGCTGATGGTAGATAAACTCTGCTTGGGGAGAATATTACCGATTCATTTACAATTGTAAGTCTCAGCTGGGGAGAGCTATCATTACTGTCTTAATCTGCAGGGAGTGAAAGCACTTTGGCTATATTCTTCAGCTGGATTTATCTTGTAACTGGTGGACAGAGCAACTGTACAGCTTGGACAATTCTTATTTGCCCCTGTTTCTGATATTACCAGTAATCGTCTTTTGTTTCGCATGTAAATATTCATGAGTAGCAATTAATGTCAAATGCATATATCAAAAATGAACATTGGAAGTTCTTTGCAAAACAAAACAGATAGAGGAAAAACAGTTTGAAATTTCTCTGAAAATGAATCGTATTGATTTTGAAGTTTGGCCTGTAAATAGGCGTTTTTGTACAAGAGGCTGACGTCCTAGTAAAAGAACGCCGCCGAATAATAGAATTTACATAATTTGTGAAAAACTAAACAAAACAACTATGTGAATAATCCCACTGGGTTCCAACTCTGCTATTGCCTTTATGTCCTCGAGCATCTTATCAATTTGCTACTTGGTTGAAGGTAGATCATATTGATTAGTGTCGTCCGAGCTTGATAGTCAATACTGAAGTCTGGTTGCAAGGTGATCCAATGAGATATAGTGTTACGCTTTGATCGCTAATTTTTTCCTGGACCTCCCTTTCGAGTTTTCAGTCCACCAGGATACCCTTTTTTGTCCAAGCCGCCTTTTCAGGTTTTCGACTTGCCGCGTGTACAGATTTTTCATTTTCATCCCTTATTTTTGCCCGAACCCTTTTTATTCGTCGGGAAGCCCTTATTTTTGCCTAGTCCAGTCGACCTAGCGGGTCTTTGATTATGTGTAGTATCTTTTCACTATGTCTGCATTGACGAGGTGAGGAAGGTCGTCACCGTCCATGGTGGTTAGAATCATAGCTCCTCCTGAGAAAATGTTCTTAACCACAAATGGACCTTCGTAAGTAGGGGTCTATTTGCCCCTGGGATCACCTGGTGGCAGTATGATGCGCTTGATCATTAGGTCCCCAACTTGATAGTCTTGTCGTCTAACTTTCTTATTAAATGCCTTGATCATCCGTTTTTTGTACGTCTGACCATGACAAATAGCAGTAAGTCTCTTTTCATCGATTAAGTTCAGCTGATCAAGTCGGGTCTGAATCCAGTCATCTTCGCTCAAACATGCATCCTTCATAATCTGAAGAGAGGATATTTGAACTTCAATGGGAAAGACTGCCTCCATACCATATAGCAAGGAATAGGGTGTTTCCCCTGTTGACGTCCGTGCGGAGGTACGGTACCCATGAAGAGCAAAAGGTAACATCTTGTGCCAGTCTTTGTATGTCACCTTCATCTTCTGCACAATCTTCTTAATGTTCTTATTAGCTTCTTCAACAACCCCATTCATCTTCGGCCGGTAGGGAGAAGAGTTGTGATGTTGTATCCTGAACTTCTTGCAGAGCTCGGTAATCATCTTGTTGTTGAGATTTGTACCATTGTCCGTAATGATCTTCTTTGGTACACCATATCGACAGATCAGATTGTGCCGAATGAACTGTGCCACGACGTTCTTGGTTACAGTAGCAAAGGAAGTTGCTTCAACCCACTTCGTAAAGTAATCAATCGCTACCAGGATGAAATGATGTCCGCTGGATGCCGTAGGTCTGATCTCGCCGATCATATCAATGCCCCACATTGCAAAAGTCCAAGGTGCTGTCAAGACGTTCAGGGGTACTAGAGGTATGTGCACCTTATCAGCATAGACTTGGCACTTGTGACATGTCCGAGAATGCTGATAACAGTCGGCTTCCATTGTGGACCAAAAATATCCTGCCCGAAGGATTTTCTTTGCCATGGTGTGTCCACTGGAATGAGTCCCGAAAATACCTTCATGTAACTCTTCCATGATCCTTTCTGCTTTGTTCTTATCCACACATTGCAGTAAGGTAGAATTATGGTTGCGTTTGTAAAGAATGCCATTACTGATGAAGAACTTTGCCGCGAACCTCCTCAGAAACTTATAATCATTAACAAATGCACCCTCGGGGTACTCCTGAGTTTCAAGATACCTCTTCACCTCATGAAACCAGGGTTTATCTACTACCTCTTCAGTCTCAATATTACAGCAATGTGCAGGTTCGTCCAGCCTTTCAATGATAATCCGGGGAGCTTCGTTGTCCCAATTGACTTTTGTGATCGGTGGGAACGAGAACTGACTGTTTTGGAATGCTGGTTCGCGTTTGCATTTGTTTTTGCAAAATGTCGCGGTTAAGCAAGATTCGCCACCATCTTTTATTTTATCCAACAAGGGAAAGGACAAAAGCACATAAAAATTCCTTTTCGAGATGTTTCTCGGGTTCGGGAGGTAGATTATAGAAAGGGAAGGTGTTAGCACCCTTTCTATCTGTGGTTATCCACGGGCTCTTAGGTAGTTGCTCACTATGTTTTCAAAAGTTTTCTTTTCTTTGTGTTTGTGGGTTTTGAAAAGAGTTTTGTTTTTGAAGAAAGTGTAAGTGCGAAAAGTTTTGTTTTGTTTTAAAAGGAGCAAGTACTTAAGAACATCTACCTACTCAAAAAGGAATTAGACTGTGCAAGTGTCCTTTAGACAGTGCTATCCCACTATTGAGGAGTAGGTAGCACCGTCCTTGGAGTTTTCAAGTCAGTTCGATTTAAGAGACGTGTGGTCACTAAAGCAATGTTAGGACGCCTTAGCGGTAACTCTAATGTCTTAGATCATTTTTCCGAGGCAACCGTTTCGAGGAAACTTATGATCTTTGGACAAGAGAGCGACCTCTAAAACATCTTATACTTAATGACCACATTCGAGGCAACCAAGTGAGGCGTACCCTAAGAGTGACATGTGCGAGGGTGTCAATTTTCAGTTATATTATCTTTGCATGTCATGGTGAGCTACTGTTGATTTTAAGTTAAGAGTTAATCTTGCCATGCAATCCTAGTTAGCATACATCTAAACAGTTAATATATGTATAGGAATTTAAAGTGCGGGAATTGTAAATCCTACGCTATTACAAGGCTTTGGGGAGGGGTATTATTTACATGTCCAAAAAATTTGGGGGAATAAAAGCAGTAAAGTAAAAGTCTTAGCTAAGCTATTACAAACCAATAGACAGTTACAATAAAATAAGCGCGCGCGAATATGAAAATAACCTCTAAAAATCTAAGAATAAATTCTTTTTTGTTGTTTTATTTTAATTTGAGAAAATGACTTAAGTCTATTTAATTTTAGTTTTTTTTATAGAAAATATTAAGATAATTAAAAGATTGATTGACAAAGTTAATTTAATAGAAAAAGAACTATCCTAATGTTTTTGTGGTTTTTTGATTTTAATGTTAATTAAAAGATAAAAAGAAGTCTATGAAAAAAAACAAAAAAAAATAAAGTACAAGGGGGATCCTTCGATCCAGGCAAACAAGGGAGTTTCGACCCAGGGAGGGAATGAAAGCTTTGATCCAGAGAGGGTCCTGGTCCTTTCGATTGGGCCAGACAGTAAGGCGTGAGTGGCCTTCGATCCAGGGACGAGGATTGTCTTTTGATCATGGAGGTCATGGCTTTCGGTCCAGGAATGAGATGCCTCCTTCCATCCAGCATGCTGATGGGTTCGATCCAGAGAAGGTGTCTCCTTCGATCTTGGATGTTATACCCTCTCTTACAGTAGTTGGGACCTTCGATTTAGCACTGGCTGGATGGGAGCACTTTCAATCTGGGGGCTTCTGGGCGTGGGCACCTTCAATCTGAAGGACTGCTTTGGCTTGGAAAATTCTGACAACCTTTGATGGATTGTATGGGCAGCGTCTCTCCAATGCTTCTCCCTGTATATTTTTCGTCCTCTTCTTGCAGAGTTTTTGTGTGTGTTGTTCACCCTTTGAAATGTGCCACTGGCCCTTGTATTTATAGGAGTGGGTGGGGGGGACAGGAAGACAAAGTTTTAAATGACCTTCATTATGTGTTTGACAACCATGAATGAGCATTTGTAACGTTAATTATGTGTTTCAAAGCCATGAATGAGAGTTTGTAACGTTAGCTAAACACATGGGATCCTGTCCCTTTTTGAATGACATATGGCTGGCCTTCGAATGCTCCCTTTCGAATGGGCTGATGGCCTCCTTCGAATGCTCCCCTTCGAATGGGATAATGGCCTCCTTCGAATGCTTTTCGAAAGCTTCTTCGAATGGACCCTTTGAATGCTTCTTCGAATGGACCCTTTGAATACTTCTTCGAATGGACCTTTTTGAAATTTCAATCGAAGGACACTGTTATAATGCCAATCGAAGTACATGTCCATGATGCCAATCGAAATGCTTGTCCAGAATGCCAATCGAAAGGCTCCTTCAGAACACCAATCGAAGGGTCTTTCAGAATGAAAATCGAAGCGCTTGTCCAGAATGCCAATCGAAAGGCTTGTCCAGAATGTCAATCGAAAGGCTCCTTCAGAGCACCAATCGAAATGTATTTAAAGCACCACTCAAAAATTTTCCTTTACCTTAAGCAAGAGTTTATGATCAACCATACAAAGGGCAAGACTTTGAGAAACATGAGAGGGAAAATTTTGGGGTACAACAGTTTCCCCTGTTCAATCTTCTTAAACCTGAGGATGTAGATTGGCTTGCGTGCCTTTCGTGATCCGAAGGTGGAAGATGATTGAACACTATAGTGCCCAGAAATTTGCACTCGCATGGTGTGGTATCAGCATTGTGATGTCGGAAATGGGCTTACATATGCCATTTTGAGATTGTTGGTAGGAGGATGGGCTTATAGATGCCATTTGGAGATTGTTGGTAGGAGGATTGGCTTATAGATGCCATTTGGAGATTGTTGGTAGGAGGATGGGCTTATAGATGCCATCTGCAGGAGTGTCGATTGCATAAGAGTTTCCTTAGCGAGAACTTGCATACCTGTTGAAAGAAAGATGGTCTTCCTGGCTTGTTGCAGGTTTTAATCTTCAATCTCTTTGTGTAGATGGTTTTCCTGGCTTGTTACAGGTATCAGTCGTTCACAGATAATTTTCCTGGCTTGCTACAGGTATTCAACTGGGACTTGGAAAAGTTTGTCGAGGAGATAGATGTCCTGGCTGGTTTCATGTATTGATCTCTGACCTGAGAAAGAAAAGTCTTCCTGGCTTGTTACAGGTGTTAACCTTCAATCTCTTCATGTAGGTAATTTTCCTGGCTTGTTACAGGTATCAATCTACAATCAGTCGTCCACAGATATTTTCCTGGCTTGCTACAGGTATTAAACTGGGACCTGAAAAGGTTGGTCGAGGAGATATCTGTCCTGGCTTGTTTCAGGTATTGATCTCTGACCTGAGAAAGAAAAGTCTTCCTGGCTTGTTACAGGTGTTAACCTTCAATCTCTTCATGTAGATAATTTTCCTAGCTTGTTACAGGTATCAATCTACAATCAGTCGTCCACAGATATTTTCCTGGCTTGCTACAGGTATTAAACTGGGACCTGAAAAGGTTGGTCGAGGAGATATATGTCCTGGCTTGTTTCAGGTATTGATCTCTGACCTGAGAAAGAAAAGTCTTCTTGGCTTGTTACAGGTGTTAACCTTCAATCTCTTCATGTAGATAATTTTCCTAGCTTGTTACAGGTATCAATCTACAATCAGTCGTCCACAAATATTTTCCTGGCTTGCTACAGGTATTAAACTGGGACCTGAAAAGGTTGGTCGAGGAGATATTTGTCCTGGCTTGTTTCAGGTATTGATCTCTGACCTGAGAAAGAAAAGTCTTCCTGGCTTGTTACAGGTGTTAACCTTCAATCTCTTCATGTAGATAATTTTCCTGGCTTGTTACAGGTATCAATCTACAATCAGTCGTCCACAGATATTTTCCTGGCTTGCTACAGTTATTAAACTGGGACTTGAAAAGGTTGATGAGTTGTCTCTTCTGACGAGTTGTCTCCATTGACAGGTTATCTCTATTGACAGGTTGTCTCTATTGACATGCTTCACCTCAGAAAAATCTTTAGGAATCGATTTAACTGATTTTGTCTCCATTGACGTGTTTGACCACAGAAAAATCTTTAGGAATCGATTTAATTGATTTTGTCTCCATTGACTGCTTCACCTCAGAAAAATCTTTAGGAATCGATTTAACTGATTTTGTCTCCATTGACATGCTTCGCCTCAGAAAATCTTTAGGAATCGATTTAACTGAACCAGACAAGGTCTTGGAATATCTTCAACTGGATCGGCATCAGAAAAATCTTTAGGAATCGATTTAACTGGACCATAGAAGGCCTTTGATATGTGTTGTACCCCAAAATTTTCCCTCCCATAATCTTCAAATTTTTTTCCAAGCATCACCTCAAATGGTTCAAAGTCTACTCAAGGGCTACACAGTCAAGCACCCTCCTAAGCCAGTCAAATTAGGGTTTTGGCTCTTACAAGGAAGTTGAGGTTTTCAAGGGCTCAATAAAGTTCCATATGCTCATACACATTGTCAAGCACCTACATGTCAAGTTTCAAGGCTCGCAAGGTCAAGTTGCACAATCAAAAACCCTAATTGCTTCACAATCAACTACAGGGGCAAAATGGTCATTTGGCAGTCAAAAGTCAAAAATTTTGGTCAACATCTTATTTTGAAGCCCCAATCATCATTTGGTCAAGTCTTAACCATGATTTCACAAGAATGGCTCAAAAATCATCAAGGTGTTAAAAGTTTCTATTTTTGGACAGCTGAAAAGTCAACTGTAACTTGACCAAGGCATAACTTTTTCATGGTTCTTCAGAAAAATCCCATCCAATGCTCATCTTGAAGGGGAGGACATTTCCTACAACTCATCTTCACATTCCAAGTCCAAGAAATGCTCTCACAAAAAGTTATCAATTTCAACATTATAGGTCATTTTCAAAAGTCAACAAAAAGGAACTTTAAGTCAAAGACCATAACTTGAGATTGGTAAATCAAAAGGACATGGGACCAAAGAAATTGGTTAGAGGATTTCAAGACCTTTCCAAAATGTCCACGAATATGTTCATAGCTTCAAAATTGAGCAAGATATGCATTGGAGAAGTTGGGAAATTTTTGTGAAATGGCCAAAGTCAATTATCCTTGAAACTTCATTTTTGACAAAGAGGGCCCACTTTTTCCACTTGTTTCAGCTTGGCCATGCCTCCCACGTGTCCCACAATTTATTTCAAGATTAAAAATTAATTTTACCATTTTTATTTAATTTTATTTGATTTAATTCATTTTAAATCTTTAAAATTCAAATGAAAATCAAGAAAATTAATTAAGGGATATATTTTGTGTTGAATTGCTTTGATACACCATCATTCACCTTCCAAATTCGTGCAAGGCCTATTATGAGCACAAAATTCAAATATGACACAAAAATGGCAAGTTGTTTAAATGGAGGTTATGGCAAAATCTCAAACATAAGTGCAAAGGCTTAATGTCCATTATTTGGATTGATACACATTACAAAACAGATATGCAAGCATTCCTTACGGAATACACGAGCTAGAGCACTCAAAAACAGCATAAGCAATTTCAAATTTTCAAGAGAAAAATCAAAAACTGAAAACCATCTTCCAACCCAATTCAAGCTTCCTTGTTGATCCAAACACACTCCTGGCCCTTCCAGGAAGCCATTGCAATCAAGAACGAGGCCTAACACCATCAGAATCAAGAACACAACTCACACGGTTTGAATTATTTTTCAAAATTACATATCATCATTCACGTGTTTTTAACCATTATTTTGAATTGATTTATGTTAATAGGGATGTTCTGAAGCTTTTGGCTTAATCCAATTTGGTTGTAGTGCCCTGAATAAGAATCCACCATTAGCGACTTCTAGGTTTTCAGAGCTTTTGGAATTGGGGTTTCTCACATACAGAAAAATTGGCCTTCAGGACACCCATGGTTGAATTGAGAGGGACAAGACGAATCGAATGAGATACTCGCGCCCTTTTTATATTGTATGAGAGGCTAATCGCTATTTTCATAATGCTGGTATTTTGTGGGGGTTTAAAACCCCCGCTATGTGTTCTTTATGTTACACGAAAAGCTTGAAGACGATGGCGTGGCAAGCAGGGAGTGGTCAGTTCAAACTGGGCGCGCGCGTTTTCTTTTTTCCAGCATATAACGCTTTTGTTTTATATAATATTTATTTTCTATGTTACTAACAAACGCACCAAAGTGATGCAGTGGTTGGTGATGTGTTGGTTCACCACTGGGACCTGGGTTCGATTCCCAGGTCCCCCCATAATTCATATTATTTTTCTCTCTATGCTTGTGTGCATCATCTCATCCAGGATCCACCATAGACCTCATCCAGGAGCGCTCCAGGTGTCCATCAGCACAGATCCAAGGGCCAAGCATAAGGAACACCATACTCTGGAGTCAAGCATACTGCAGGCAACCAAGGGAAGTCAAACGTGGCTTGCTCAAATGGGCCAGAATTCCAATCACACCCTCCTATTTGGCCCACACCCCCTTTAATGGGTTTATTCTTTTCCTTTCATTTTTTATTTTCCAATTTAATTCCTACCCTTTTTTTATTTTATTTTATTATTAACAAATTAACCAATTAACATATTTTCATAAAAAATCAAAAATAGAATTAACATCATTATCATTATTATTATTATTTTATTTTGTAAATAAACATTAATTGAAATAGTTTAATTAGGCAAATTTTGACTTTTCTTTTAACAATTAAAATAATTTAGAATTAAGTTAACTTTTAATTTTATTTCTTTTTATTTTATTTCATAAAAACATAAAAAACACAAAAAATATATTTTCTTTTAATTAAATTAATTAATTAGTTTAACAATTAGTTTTAATTTCACTTTAATTACAAAAAGACAAAAAAAAATCAATTTCTTTTCTTAAAAGGGTCAAAACCCTTAGAACATTCCCGATTCTTTCTCTCGCGCGCATTTTAATTTTAATTCTTTATTTTGATTATTTTTGTAACTGCCTCCGGATGTAATAGTAATTAGGGTTTTACTGCTTTACTTTTCGTACTTATTTACCAAAAACGGGTCTTTTGTATTTTTGGCGATGTATAGACCCGCGCCTTGTAATAGCGTAGGATTTATGTTTTCGCAATTTACTTTCTGCACCCCTTAACTGTTAAATGCATGAAAGAATGTATGTAAATAAAAACAACTCGTAGCTCACTAATAACAAAGACAAACATTAACTGAATACAACACACAATACACACACCACTTCTAGGGTACGCCTCACTCGTTGCCTTCGAAACGTGGTCATCAAGTATAGGACGTTTTAGAGGTCACCCTTAGTCTAAAGATCCAGTTGCCTCAAAACAGTTGCCTCGAAACGGCTGCCTCAGATTAAAAAGGATCTAGGACATTAGGGTTACTTCTAAGGTATCCTAACTGTTGCTTCGGTGACCACACTGTCCCTAAAATCGAATTGACACGAACACCTCCAACGGTGGTGCTACCTACCTCTCAATGGTGGGGTGGCACTACCTAAAGGACACTTACACATCTTAATTCCTTAGGGTAGGTAGATGACTCATGGGTACTTGCTCTTTTCAAAAAAAAAAAAAAATACTTTTCATACCTCACACTTTCTAAAAGATTTCAAACAAACTTTTCACACACTCTTGAGGACAGATACAAGAGTTACTTAGAAATTTTTCAAACGAAACTTTTTCAAAACCCACATACACAAGAAAAGCAAACATCTTTTGAAAACATAAGAGCAAGTACCTAAGAGCCCGTGGATAACCACGGATAGAAAGGGTGCTAACACCTTCCCTTTCTATAAATCTACCTCCCGAACCGAGAAACATTCTCGAATAAGGAATTTTGCTGTGCTTTTGTCCTTTCCATGTTGGAGAACATAAAAGACGGTGGCGACTCTTGCTTACCGCGACATTTCGCGAAACCAGCTAAAAAACAGTCAGTTATATTTCCACCGATCACAGAACTGGCGACTCTGCAGGGGAATAACTTAAAGTGAGGTGTACCTTAGGATAGATCATACTTATGTTTTCAATTGAATGTCTGTTTGCTTTATTATTGTGGGCATTGTCTTGGAGTTTCATAGATCCTAACCCGGATCTGGGGATACCCTGTTAGGTAGCATAAGCTGTGAGGGACCTGTCCGGCGTAGACCGACACGGGTGAAGCAGTGGCTACGTTGGTGTGGCACCTTGGTCTGTACCGATATCCCTTGTGTTGCAACGAGGAGAATATGGGTCTTATGAGGAGTCATTAAGCACCAACCGACTTTAGAACCCTAATTGACCCAACTTGGCCATAGAACAGTAGCAGTATGCTACACCCATTGAGGCTAAACTCTCGCAATGGTTCTGGCCGCAAGAAAAGATTGCGATGCTGGAGTTATGACCGATTGAGGGTAGTCAGTGATATTGGGATCCTCTAGAACCCGATTACTTTTGATTAGGACAAGTCTTAACCAACAAACTGAAAGAGGGTAGTACCTGAACTCCATGCTGGCCTAAACACTAAGGGTTGTGGTGTGACTTGTGTGCCTTATCATGTTTGCCTTTGTGAATACTTGTGGTGTGCTTTATCATAACATCATTCCATCATAACATTGCATGCATCCTGCATAAGGACTGACCTATTTCAAAGATAAGAGGGTTTCACCTTTGCTCTGTTTTGTAGGACCTCATGATGCCTGTGCGAAGGAACACTATCCGACTCAACTTTGTTCACCCACCTGATTTGCTTAAAGAGTTGGTTGACAGAATTCCAAGCACTGCTTCCTTCATCCAGAGGCATGGTTCTCTTCTCGGTTTAGTCACTTCAAAATGGGACCAACAACTGATGAGTGTCTTGACCCAGTTTTATGACCCTCTATACCATTGCTTCACCTTTCAAGACTTCCAGCTGGTCCCTACCCTGGAAGAATTCTCTGACTTGCTTGGTATCCCTATCTTGGATCAGACTCCCTTCACTAGCTGGGAAAAGGCTCTTAGACCTGAGGAGATTGCAGCAGCCCTTCCTTTGACCAACAAGGAGGTAATGGACAACTGGGAGACTAGAAGCGGAGTTAAGGGCTTCTTGTCTAAGTTTCTGATTGGTAAAGCTAACAGTTTCTGGAATGACTTAGACTTCATAGCGTACGAGGATATTCTGGCTCTCTTAATCTATGGACTAGTATTGTTTCCAAATCTTGATAACTTTGTCAATATCAATGCCATAAGGATCTTCATGTCTCGGAACCCTGTACCCACTCTCTTGGGTGATGTCCTGCAACAACTATATGCTCGTACTGCCCGAAGACGAGGAACTCTGTGGTGTTGTACTCCTTTGTTAGTGAGGTGGTTTATTTCGCACCTCCCCAAGTTCGTGCTGAAGAATCAAGAAGGAAAAGGCTAGGCTCATAGGTTAATGTCTCTCACTGATAGTGACATCATTTGGACTCTCAGAGGTTTGGATGAGGTAGCTGTTATTGATCGTTGCGGAGAATATCCTAATGTTCCTTTGATGGGTACCCAAGGAGGAATCTCTTATAATCCATGTCTAGCCCTCCGTCAGTTTGGAAGAGCCAGAAGAGCAGGGCCTCATGAGATGCTGGTGCCTCACATAAGTTTTGAGTTTCAGGAAGATAGTGACGAACTGCGCCGTAGATTCATCAAAGCTTGGGACAGAATTCACAAAGCTGACCCACATGAGTTGGGACTGAAGACTTCTCTACCAATGGAACCCTATTACAGATGGGTCCTCATCCGTGCTCATAAGTTAGGTTGCCATATGAAGCTGTCAGGCCTATCATTCTTGAAAGTCCTGATGGAGACGGGGTTCCTCCAACTGTTCTCCCTCCTCAGATACCCACTGATGTCGATACACTAAAGAGGTCTTGGGCGCAACTACAAGAAGAGCGGGATTATTATCGGGAAAAGTTCAACGAACAGGAAAAGAAGATCTAGAAGCTGACCAAGCAATTGGAGAACGAGCGAATCCTGAATGACTATATCCGTACTGAGAAGAGGAGGCCATGGGAGCACTGATGGGCTTTGGATGTTTCTTTTACAGCTTTATTTCCTTTTCAGTATTTTCATTCTTGTAACGCCTAAGGGCAAATCGTTGAACAATTTAAAGTTTAAATCTAATAAAGTGTGTTCCTTTTGTTTACAAAGTTGATTCCCAATTGTCTTTGAAAACATAATTCATACGCATTTCATTCATCATATGCATTACAGGTATCCTTGTGACAGGTCACTTACCTTCTTCACTGTTTATTTCAGCAATGGCTTCCCAACAAGATAACCAGGGTCTTCATGCTCAAGAGACTCAATTCAGGAAGATCTTCTTAAGCCTATCCAAGGGGCAGGAAGAGTTGAGGACGCTCCTCATGGGGAATTTGGCCAAGAAAAGTCCCGAAGATGACAAGGACGAACGACTGAAACGTCTGCAAGCTGAGGTAGATACAATGAGAACCCAGATGCTGGTGCAAATGGCTCTCATCCAAGGCTTAGCTCGGGAGCAAGAAGAGTTGAGGACCATGATCAGTTAGCTTCATCAAGACATGAAGCAACTAGCCCAAGTCAGGGACCAGGTCATTGATCAGCTTCCAAGAGGACAAGAGTCTGGTATGGTGAAGAATAGACCTCTCCAAATTGCTACCACTTCATAGGTCCAACCACAACCCCGCCCAGAGCAACAGGTTGATCAAAGTAAGCCAAGCAGGTCCAGGAGGCAATTCACCCATCTCAACATGTCGCTGTTTCAAGCTTTACAACACTTGTTGAGGTTGAATCTGATTACACTAAGAGCTCCTCCCCAGAATCCCAACATCTCTGCTCCTAACTATCATCCCAACAAAAGATGTGCATACCACTCTGATAGTCTTGGACATGACACTGCCGACTACTGGGCTCTGAAGAAAAAGTCCAGGACCTGATTAATGAAGGAGTAGTAGATTTCACCCAAGAGGGTCAGGCTGAGTTCTTCTACCATCCCTACAGGCTTCACCATCTGAAGTAACAAGTCCTGAGATGAGAAGACTTTTTGTCCATTAGAATTTTCAAGTTGTAATTTTCTTTTGATTGTTCAAACAATTATTGTCATAGAAAACTTTATTACTTTATCAATGCATCGCATATGTCTGTTTT
The DNA here is from genome assembly GCA_948472305.1 of Vicia faba. Taxonomy (NCBI): domain Eukaryota; kingdom Viridiplantae; phylum Streptophyta; class Magnoliopsida; order Fabales; family Fabaceae; genus Vicia; species Vicia faba. The sequence goes on along the minus strand of OX451740.1, from coordinate 1,280,045,541 downwards.
GAATCAATATATTCGCATTCGCTATATTCAAAATTACTTTCATTTTTTGCGATGTTCAACGCTCAACTAATAATTCTAAGCCTCTTGAGGGAGATGACGAAAACGATACCACAATCTACAGTATGCTTTTGAACAAACCCCGCTGATGAGGTACAGGCATTGTTTCAATTCCTAAACACTGGAGTTATAAGGAAGATAATCCCTAGTCAACACCTCTGAGCCAAAGAAGTAGGAGTTTTTCTTTTCGAAAATTAAAACCCTTAATCATAACCTGGGGCAGGGTAGTTCTCTCAGTTGATCCAGGTGCACAACGAATGGTACCAAAGGAATCCTTACAAAACAAAAGACAGTGATGGCTCCGAATAAACATAAAGACAGGCAGTCATTATCTCCCAAAAATAAACGCCCATTAAGTCAAAACCTATGAAGGAGACTTACAAAACTGGGGCATCCCACTGACTGTAATAACAAAAGAAACAGTTCAGGCAAAAAACAGGGATAACGAAATCAAAAAGAAAAGAGGACCTTCAAACCCTCAACAAGGAAATGACTGCCTATTCAAAATAAAATGTCAACATCCGAACCATCATGGGAATATTAGGACAAAGACTCGAACAAGGTCTAACGCACGATCAACTGAGTTTAGGTTTGAAGAACATCACGAAGAGCGGGTGGGTACAAATATAATTTGAGCCTTTATCCTTTGTTTCTTAAACCGTGAACCAGGCCACGTTATAACCCTCAAAAAGTCCTAGCTGAAGCATGGGTTAGTTCGAAAGCATACTGTTACCAAAGGTATCCTGACTCCTTAAGGCTTGCGGTAAAATAATGAGTTGACATCACGTTCTACAAAATTCACTTGTTTTTATGAAAAAATGCATTTTCAAGACAGACATAAGCTTTGCATTTTTAATATAACATTGCTTGCATATGACTATTTGTTTGAACAACATAGAAGTTCGCACGACGAATGTCTAATGAACAAAAGCACCTCCAAGCAAGGGGCATGGCATGATCATTGTCCATTATCTGGGGAAGTTAAGTCAAGATTCGAAGAATCTCTCAAAAGGCCAACCAACTTGGGGCAAATCTCCATCTGGATCACTTGGGGCATTGGACGATCAAACGAAGATCTTCTGGTGGCATGGTAACACTGCACTACTGACAGTGACAACTCCCTGCATCCTGAGAGCATGGACATAGTCGAAAAGATACTACGCATGATTAAAGACCCGCTAGGTTGACACACCTAGGAAAAAATAAGGGCTTCCCGACGAACCAAAAGGGTTCGGGCAAAAATAAGGGATGAAATCTGTACACCCGGCAAGTCGAAAACCTGAAAAGGCAGCTTGGGCTAAAATGGGTATCCCGATGGACTGAAAACCCGAAAGGGCGGTCCGGGAAAAAGTTAGGGATCAAAAGCGTACGACTATGTCCCGTCATCTCGTCACTTGCCTACCAGAAGAAGATTTGTCAATCGACAGTTATCAAGCATCTCCACAAGGTATCTTCTTCTCCCACATCAGAAACAGGGGCAATAATGAGTTGTCCAAGCGATCTATTTGCTCTGTCAACCAAGGTACCAAGGTAGGTTCGGCTGAAGAACATAACCAAGAGGCCTCCACTCCCGGGGAGTAAGACAAGGTTCAACAATACTCTCCTACGAGCAGAGTTGGTCTCCCGTCAGCCCTAACAAGGCACAGTATCTCCAGCAAGTCAACACTCTCCCCAAGCAGAGTTAACCAACAGTCAGCCTTATGGAAGTTGGGTATCCCCGAAAATCTCAATATTCCCCAGCGGAGTATACAGACATTCCTAACAAGCATCCCCGACAGTCTTAATATAAGATTGTTCCCCGGCGGAATACAGACACTTCAGTGGAGCCACTCCCCAGTACAGTCTCTAAAGTCTCCCCAGGAGAGTTCAATCAATCTCCCCAGTAGGAAGCTTATCCCCAGTAGATTCTGGAAGCTTATCACCTGCAGAGTACGAACGCGTCTCCCAGGACTTTATTCAAAGGTTATTTCCCCACCAGGATATAACTGGGTTATCCTCAGCCAATAACCACTGAAGGATCGTCCTCGGCGAAGTTCTTCCTACCCCCCAGCGGAGTTCATCAAATTCTCTAACATAACTCATCAACAGTATCCCCAGCGGAGTTATCATCAAACCTCAGCGAGGTATCTTTTCCCACAGAGTAATTCCTCGCAGAGTAATCTCTCCAACAAGTTTATTCCCCAACGAAGTCATCTTCTCCTACCGGTTTATTCTTGCAACCATCATCCCCAGCGGAAATGAAGAACTTCACTATTAAACATCAACCCAGGATTCAGCTTCCCGACATTCGTCAAGGATTTATTTTCCTAGACAAAAATACATTCATAAACATATCACATTTTCATACATCCTTCTTACATACACAATGCATGCACATACGCATCATATCACACTATCTCATTTTAAACATCATGAAATCATACACTTCATACATCATGACATTGCATACAACTGATGTTTTACCTTTTCAGGAAAAAGTTCAATCCAAAGATCATTACTATCAACTGTCGCAACTCCAGATCCGATTCCTGTATCCAGCCAGGGCGTATCTGTTGACGACTATTTCCAGACTCGATTCCTGTATCCTGCCATGGCACGTCTGAAGAGTTTGAAGATCCGATTCCTGTATCCTGCCAGGGTGTATCTGTTGACGACTATTTCCGGACTCGATTCCTGTATCCATCCAGGGCACGTCTGAAGAGTTTGAAGATCTGATTCCTGTATCCTTCCAGGGTGTATCTGTTGACGACTATTTTCCGGACTCGATTCCTGTATCCTTCCAGGGCACGTCTGAAGAGTTTGAAGATCCGATTCCTGTATCCTGCCAGGGTGTATCTGTTGACGACTATTTTCCGGACTCGATTTCTGTATCTTGCCAGGGCACGTCTGAAGAGTTTGAAGATCTGATTCCTGTATCCGACCAGGGTGTATCTGTTGACGACTATTTTCCGGACTCGATTCTTGTATCCTGCCAGCGCACGTCTGAAGAGTTTGAAGATCCGATTCCTGTATCCTGCCAGGGTGTATCTGTTGACGACTATTTTCGGGACTCAATTCCTGTATCCTGCCAGGGCACGTCTGAAGAGTTTAAAGATCCGATTCTTGTATCCTGCCAGGGTGTATCTGTTGACGACTATTTTCCGGACTCGATTCCTGTATCCTGCCAGGGCACGTCTGAAGAGTTTGAAGATCCGATTCCTGTATCCTGCCAGGGTGTATTTGTTGACGACTATTTTCCGGACTCGATTCCTGTATCCTGCCAGGGCACGTCTGAAGAGTTTGAAGATCTGATTCCTGTATCCTGCCAGGGTGTATCTGTTGACGACTATTTTCCGGACTCGATTCCTGTATCCTGCCAGGGCACGTCTGAAGAGTTTGAAGAACCGATTCCTGTATCTAGCCAGGGTGTATCTGTTGACGACTATTTTCCGGACTCAATTCCTGTATCCAGCCAGGGCATATCTACATGAAGAGTTTGAAGATCAACCCCTGTAACAGGCCAGGTAGTTATTTTTCTTTCTCAGGTACAAAGTTCTCGCTAAGGAAATCTCTTACGCGATCGACACCTAGATGGCATCTATAAGCCCATCCACATACCGACAGTCTCCAAATGGCATTCATAAGCCCATTCCCGACAAGATTCTGTCACATCTCCAGATGGCATCTATAAGCCCATCCTCCTATCCACCATCTCTCCAAGTGGAATCTGTAAGCCCATTCCCGCCATCACACTGCTGATACTCTACTATGTGAGTGCAAATTTCTGGGCACTCTAGTGTTCAATCATCTTCCACCCTCGGATCACGAAAGGCACACAAGCCAATCTACATCCTCAGGTCTAAGAAGATTGAACAGGGGCAACTGTTGTACCCCAAAATTTTCCCTCCCATAATCTTCAATTTTTTTTCCAAGCATCACCTCAAATGGTTCAAAGTCTACTCAAGGGCTACATAGTCAAGCACCCTCCTAAGCCAGTCAAATTAAGGTTTTGGCTCTTACAAGGAAGTTGAGGTTTTCAAGGGCTTAATCAAGTTCCATATGCTCATACACATTGTCAAGCACCTACATGTCAAGTTTCAAGGCTCGCAAGGTCAAGTTGCATAGTCAAAAACCCTAATTGCTTCACAGTCAACTGCAGGGGCAAAATGGTCATTTGGCAGTCAAAAGTCAAAAATTTTGGTCAACATCTTATTTTGAAGCCACAATCATCATTTGGTCAAGTCTTGACCATGATTTCACAAGAATGGCTCAAAAATCATCAAGGTGTCAAAAGTTTCTATTTTTGGACAGCTGAAAAGTCAACTGTAACTTGACCAAGGCATAACTTTTTCATGGTTCATCATAAAAATCCCATCCAATGCTCATCTTGAAGGGGAGGACATTTCCTACAACTCATCTTCACATTCCAAGTCCAAGAAATGCTCTCACAAAAAGTTATCAATTTCAACATTATAGGTCATTTTCAAAAGTCAACAAAAAGGCACTTTAAGTCAAAGACCATAACTTGAGATTGGTAAATAAAAATGACATGGGACCAAAGAAATTGGTTTGAGGACTTCAAGACCTTTCCAAAATGTCCAAGAACATGTTCATAGCTTCAAAATTGAGCAAGATATGCATTGGAGAAGTTGGGAAATTTTTATGAAATGGCCAAAGTCAATTATCCTTGAAACTTCATTTTTGACAAAGAGGGCCCACTTTTTCCACTTGTTTCATCTTGGCCATGCCTCCCACGTGTCCCACAATTTATTTCAAGATTAAAAATTGATTTTACCATTTTTATTTAATTTTATTTGATTTAATTCATTTTAAATCTTTAAAATTCAAATGAAAATCAAGAAAATTAATTAAGGGATATATTTTGTGTTGAATTGCTTTGATACACCATCATTCACCTTCCAAATTCGTGCAAGGCCTATTATGAGCACAAAATTCAAATTTGACACAAAAATGGCAAGTTGTTTAAATGGAGGTTATGGCAAAATCTCAAACATAAGTGCAAAGGCTTAATGTCCATTATTTGGATTGATACACATTACAAAACAGATATGCAAGCATTCCTTACGGAATACACGAGCTAGAGCACTCAAAAAGAGCATAAGCAATTTCAAATTTTCAAGAGAAAAATCACAAACTGAAAACCATCTTCCAACCCAATTCAAGCTTCCTTGTTGATCCAAACACACTCCTGACCCTTCCAGGAAGCCATTGCAATCAAGAACGAGGCCTAACACCATCAGAATCAAAGCACACAACTCACACGGTTTGAATTATTTTTCAAAATTACATATCATCATTCACGTGTTTTTAACCATTCTTTTGAATTGATTTATGTTAATAGGGATGTTCTGAAGCTTTTGGCTTAATCCAATTTGGTTGTAGTGCCCTGAATAAGAATCCACCATTAGCGACTTCTAGGTTTTCAGAGCTTTTGGAATTGGGGTTTCTCACATACAGAAAAATTGGCCTTCAGGACACCCATTGTTGAATTGAGAGGGACAAGACGAATCGAATGAGATACTCGCGCCCTTTTTATATTGTATGAGAGGCTAATCGCTATTTTCATAATGCTGGTATTTTGTGGGGGTTTAAAACCCTCGCTTGTTGTACCCCAAATTTTGACCTAAGATACCATCTCCCATCTGCATCATTACATTGCAAGCGTTTTGATCTATTGATTTTTAAAAATTCATAACTTTTTTCAGGCCGAGAGCTGTTTATTTTTGAACGCTAAATTTATTAATCGATTCATGCTAAAACAATGTTTATTAATTATTTATTATCTTAAATTTAAATAATTGGAATTTATTTTCAATTGTTATATAATTTAAAGATTTATAGATAATAAAATAAATATTGGAAAAGAGGTTTATTAATTGATCAAACAATGTTTATTAAATTATTTACTATCTTAAAATTAAACAACTGGAATCTATTTTCGGTTATTATATAATTTAAAGATTTATGAATAATGAAATAAACATTTGAAAAGAGGTTTATTAATTGGTCGATAATGGTTATTTAATTATTTATCATTCTAAGTTAAATAATTGAAATTCTATTTTTAATTATTATAACTTAGAAAATTATGAATAACGAATTAAATAATTGAAATTATTAATTGATCAATGATGTTTATTTATTCGTTTATTATTCTGAATTTAAGTGATTGAAATTGATTTTCAATTATTATACAATTTAAAGAATTATAAACGATAAATAAATAATTGGAAAGAAAAAAAATTGACTGGGAAATAATAGAATTTTATTTCACTTTATTCTATTTTATTACAATTGTTATTTAAATATTGTATTATTTACAAAATATTTATAATAACAAATTACATAAAAGTTTAAAGTAAAATAGAACTATTTCTCTAAGATTCTAATTCTTCTATCCAATGCTTTTGTCTGCTCATTTAATTTTGCCTGCAAAAACAATTAAAAGAAAAGTTAGAAATAAATAAATGATTAAAAGCAGAAAATTATTTCAGTGTTCATCCTTAAAAGCAACGACTGGAATCAATTTACCCTTTTTTGCAAATCACGGGATTTCTCCCGGTTCACAAAAAAGGGAGGAATTTTTATTTTCATAAATGAATGCACAATTTAAAAACATGCACAAATTCATTTTATTTTCAAAACTGCATAATTAAAATCAATTGCATTTTAAAAAAAGGGCCAACTGCATATGCATAATTTCTTTTGTCAAAAATGCATATTTCAAGATATACACAGCATACACCAAGCTTCCCACCAAGAGCCAACGTTAACCTTGCCACACAACATAGGAAGAGGCCAAAACAAATAGGCTCCTACTGTACCATATGGTTGACAAAAAGGAAATATGCAGTTCAAAACCATTTTGCAAGCATAATATTTCCTTTTACATCATGTTCCAGCCTATGCAATTTCAGAATATACAGTACAGTACACACACATTTTAGTGCTTCATGGTACTTAAGAGAGAGAAGAGAGAAAGAAATATGGTTTTACAGGTTTAGGTTTAGGCAGAAGGAGTTATAAAACAAAGCTACAGCAGTAACTCAGTAGAAAAAGGAGCATAAGAAAGGAATACAAACAAACCATATGAAGCAGCATTGTGCAGAGGCCAAAAAAACTGTATAACATAACACAAGAACCCTTCAAGAAAAATAAGAGAGTCAAACCTGCCTAAGCATTCAAAAAACTCAAAAATACTACAACAAAGAGATATTCCTACTGTAAAAACCAGTAGAATCATCAACATAACCATCGCCAAACGCCATAACCACTGTCTAAACCATCAAACCTTCATGGCCTAAAAACCTAAATCTGCTATTTCATATGTCCTGAACCAAACCTGCATATAACCAAAACCAACATGTCCTAAACCATTCCAAACCAAATGCTAAGCTTGCATAAACCATCAAACAAAACACCTACTGCATAAAACTAGTAGAACCAAAACCAATTCAAACATCAAAAACCAATATGACCTGTATCAGCATAAACACCATAACCCTTCTTTCAAAACCTCAACCTTCACAAAAATCAAGACCACAGATCAAACATGGCCTAAACCATTCTGTTGTACCCCAAAATTTGCCCTCCCATATTCTTCAAGATTTGCAAAGAGCTTGCTTCAAAATCTCTCAAGGGTTGCATAGTTCAAGGGCCTCCTAACAGTCAAAAACTAGGGTTTTGGTTCTGGCAAAGAAAATGAAGTTTTCAAGGGTCCAATCAAGTCCCACATGCCTATAAACATGGTCAAGCATCCTCATACCAAGTTTCAAGACTTACAGCACAAAATTGCACAGTCAAAAACCCTAATTGCCCTACAGTCAACTGTAGGGGCAAAATGGTCATTTGATAGTCAAAAGTTCAAATTTTTGGTCAACATCTCATTTTGAAGCCACAAACATCATTTGATCAATTCTTGATCATGATTTTCAAAGTATGGCTCAAAAAGTCTCAAGATGCAAAAGTTTCCATATTTGGACAGTTGAAAAAGTCAACTGTAACTTGACCTAGGCATAACTTCCACATGGTTTATCAGAAAAATTCCATCCAAAGCTCATTTTGAAGAGAAAGACATTTCCTACAACGCCTCTTCACACTTCAAGTCCAAGAAATGCTCTCACAAAAAGTTATCAATTTCAACATTATAGGTCATTTTCAAAAGTCAACATAAAGGGACTTTAAGTCAAAGGCCATAACTTGAGATTGGTAAATCAAAATTACATGGGACCAAAGGCATTGGTTAGAGGACTTCAAGACCTTTCCAAAATGTCCAAGAACATGATCAAAGCTTAAAAATTGAGCAAGATATGCCTTGTGGAAGTTGGGAAATTTTTGGGTATTTTGAAAAGTCAACTTTGCTTCAAATGCCTTAAAATTGCTAATGGGCCACATTTTCTTCCAAGAATCATCATCCAAAGCATCTGCACGACCATTTGGCCCAAAGGGGATTTATTCATCATTTTTATTTATTTATTTGAATTTTTAATTACAATTAATTCATTTAAATTAAATAAAATATGGAAAAATACTAAACCAATGCATTTGAATCTTTTTATGCAGTGTAATCATTCATTAAAGGCTCAAGATTCGTGCACAACTCAAATTGGGAAGATTGGCCATGATTGAAATCAAAAACATGTGAAAAAGATTTGAAAAAATTATGCATGAAAATCAAATATTCATTCCATCAATGCAAGGATTTTTTGGATCAAAACTCAACCCTAATCCATCCTCATATAAGCCAGAAGCTAGACCTAAATCCAAGAACTCGAAGCTGTGCCCAAACACCATAAACAACTTTGCATTTTTTCAAGAAAGTTCAAAAACTGAAAACACGATTCCAAGGAGTTTCAAGGCAAAACATTGATTCCATTGCATTCCTGAGGCTTCAAGGAAGGTTTCTGGATCAAAACCATCATCTCTAACGCAAAGAATTGGTAGAACGACCTTGTCCCGTCCATACTTTTTTTCACATTCATGTATCAGGATCCATGCATTATTTTTAATTTTCAATGTTTGATTTATGTTAGTTGGTTCATTCTGAAGCTAACCATGTAGTTTGATTGAGTTTTTGTGCCTCATACACGATTTCACCATTGAAGCTCGCTAGGGTTTCCAAACTGAAAAATTGGGGCTTTGCGTTTAAGGAAAAATCAAAGCACCCCAGTACCATGGCCAGAATCAGGATGCTTGGACGAACTTAACCCACTAATCGCGCCTAATTTATATAGCAAGACGGGCTATTCGCTATTTTTGAAAAGAGTGCATTTTGGGGGGGTTTAAAACCCCCGCTAATTCTTTTGTTTCAGGAAAAAACGCAAAACAACGAAGAAGAAGATCAGGTGTCAAGGCATGGTTGGCTTGTTTGAATTTCGCGCGAAAATCATCCACTAACCCTTGTTTTATCTCATATTGATTATTTGTCATATAATGAACAAAGCGCGTAGTTGGATCAGTTGGCAGACACGTGAATTGGTAAGCAACGGGACCTGGGTTCGATTCCCAGGTCCCCCTCCCTCTATTCCATATTATTTTGCTAATCATGTTCCTGTGCAGCACTCTCCCCAAGCGTTCATTATACACCCATAATCCAGACGTGCCACATGGCCACTGTGGGCAATCCAAGGGTCCTGATCTGATGAACACCATGGACACTGGTCAATGCACACGCACGCTTCCAGAAAAGTCAAACAAGGCCTTAAACATTGGGCCTAATTGCTGGGACAAAACCTCCAGTTTGGGGACAGAACCCCCCATTGGTTTGCTTTTCCATTCTTTTTTATATTTTTTCTATTTTTATATGTTTTAATTAGTTTTAATTTAATTCTTTAAATCAATATTTTCATAATATAAAAAATAATAATAAAAATCAGAAAGTCATAAAAATTAAAATATATTTCATTTAATGTTATTTTTTGTAAAAAAGGGTCTTATTAATTAATTAGTTTTTATTCTAGGATTAATTTTAACATTTTCTTAATAAACTTAAAATTTGTAGAATTAGGTTTTAATTACTTTTATCTTTTTCTTTTCTTTTATCATTATTAATTATTAATTATTATTTTTTGTAAATAAAATTATATTAATTAATTAGGTTAATTCTAGGTTTCACTTTAACATGTATTTTTAATAAATTAAAAATAGCTAGAACTAGGTTTTAATTTCAATTTAATTTTTCTTATTAAAAATCCATAAATACAAAAAACTCCAAAAAAATCTTTTCTTTTTATTTTAATTTAATTAATTCGTTAATCGTAATTTAATTTCATTAAAAAGGGTCCAACGCCCTCGCTTTCGATTATTAATTCTCTTCGCATCTTTTATTTCCGTTCTTATAATATTCATGTAATTCTCCCAAAGCCGTGTAAATTGGACATTTATATTTCTCGCACTTTACTTTATTTCAAATCGGGTCCTGGATTTAATTTGACGATGTGGACCCGCGCCTTTGTAATAGCTAGGACTTTTACATTCCGCACTTTTTTAACTGTTAATAAATTTGCATGCAAGAATGAATGTTAAAATAAAAACAAAAGCGTAGGTCACCAATCCATGAACAAGATAAACATAAATGAACATGACACACAAATCACACACCACCCCTTGGGTACGCCTCACTGTTGCCTTGCCCCTCGAAAGGTGATCGTCGAGTAGATGATGTTTTAGTAAGTCCTCATGATCCGGGAACCTGGCATGAGGGTAGCTTCTAAGGTATCTTCCTATTGCTCCGGTGATCACCATGTCCCGAACCTTTGAATTGACCCGAACACCTCCAACGGTGGTGCTGCCTACCTCTCAATGGTGGGATGGCACTACTTTAAGGACATTTACACAGACGAATTCCTTAGGGTAGGTGTGATCGGTGGATCTGGAACTGACTGTTTAACGCTGGTTCGCGAAATGTCGCGGAAGCAAGAGTCGCCACCGTCTTTTATTTTCTCCAAATGGAAAGGACAAAAGCACAGAAAAATTCCTTATAGAGATTGCTCTCGGTTCGGGAGGTAGATTTATAGAAAGGGAAGGTGTTAGCACCCTTTCTATCCATGGTTATCCATGGGCTCTTAGATACTTGCTCACTTGTGTTTTCAAAATTATTTGTTTGCTTTTCAAGGTGGGTTTTAAAAAAGGTTTCTTTGAAAATTCCAGTTCGACTCTTGTATCGGTCCTCAAGAGTGTTTGAAAATTTGCTTTCGAAAGCTTTTTGAAAATGTGTTGGTGTGAAAAGTAGTTTTGAATTTGTTTTGAAATTTAGAGCAAGTATCTACGAGAACCTACTTACCCTAAGGAATTCGTCTGTGTAAATGTCCTTTAAAGTAGTGCCATCCCACCATTGAGAGGTAGGTAGCACCACCGTTGGAGGTGTTCGGGTCAATTCGAGGTCGGGACATGGTGATCACCAGAGCAATAGGAAGAAACCTTAGAAGCTACCCTCATGCCAGGTTCCCGGATCATGAGGACTTACTAAGACATCCTCTACTCGACGATCACCTTTCGAGGCAAGGCAACAGTGAGGCGTACCCTAGGGGTGGTGTGTGATTTGTGTGTCAGATTCGTTTATATTTATCTTGTCATGTCAAAGTGATCTATGCGTTTGTTTTTATTTTTTTGTCCATTCATTCTTGCATGCATTTATTTAACAATTAAAAAGCGCGGAAAGGTAAAGTTCCAAACTATTACAAAAGGCGCGGGTCCACATCGCCAAAATTTCCAGAACCCGATTTGACAGAAAATAAAGAAAGTAAAGCAAAGTGCGAAAGATAAATGTTACATGGCTTTGGGAGAATTACAGAAATATTTACAAGAAATAAAATGTGCGAATATGAATTAAAATTGGAAACGAGGGCGTTGGACCCTTTTTAATGAAATTATTAAATTAATGAAATTAAAAAAAAAGAAAAAGAAATTACTTTTGGTATTTTTTGGATTTGAATTTTATGAGAATATTAATTGAAATTATTATGCTAACCCTAATTCTAATTGTTTTTAGTTTATTAAGAAAATATTAAAGTTAAACCTAAATTAACCTAATTACTTACATGCAATTTTGATTTATAAAAATAAATAATATTTTAATAATTAATCATTATGAAAAAAAGGATAAAAATTAATTAAGACTCTAATTCTACCAATTTTAAGTTAATTAAGAAAATGCTTGAATTAAACCTAATTTAATAGTTAAAATTAATGCATAATATTTATTTACAAAATATAATATATTAAATAAAAATACTTGTTTTTTTTGTCTTTTTCTGATTTTATATTATTTTTTATGTTTTCTATAAAAATAATTAAATTAAAGAAACTAATTAAAAAAATAATAATTGAAATAAGTAAAATAAAGAAAAGAAATAAAAATTCAAACATAGGGGGGTCTGTCCCCAAATAGGAGGTTTTTGTTTAGCAATTTGGGCCCAATGGCCTTTGGCCTGGCTGACTTTCCACGCTAGCGTGTGAGTGCGTTGACTGAGGTTTACCATGCTCTCCAGATCTGGTCCCTTGGATTGGTGAGATTGGCCAAGTGGCAAGCTGGATTTGAGGCCATATGATGCACCCTAGCGTTGAAATTACACATAAGCATTAATGGAAAAATAATATGGAAAGGGTGAGGGACCTGGGATCGAACCCAGGTCCTGTGGTTTACCACTAAGCTTGCTTGCCAACTGCTCCACACGCGTTTTCGTTTATATAATACCTAACAAATAATATGAAATAAAATAAGAGTTAGTGGGAGTCTGGCGCGAAAATTCAAACCAACCACTCACTGCCTGCCACCGAGCCATCGTCTTCCTCGTTTGTTTATTTCCTGAAACACAAAAAACATTGGCAACGGTTTTGAACCGTCCCAAAAGGCAACATTATGAAAAATAGCGATTAGAGATTCTTGGCTCATAAATTAGGCGCGAGATATGGAATTGATTGGCCATGGTCTTCTGGTTCTAATGGTCCAAGCCTCATGTCCCAATTTTTCCTTAACTGGGAAACCCTAATTCACAGCTTTGAAAAACCTAGGTCTCGTTCATGGCGAAATCGCGTGTGGTGCATAAAAACACAATTAAACCACACAGTTAGCTTCAGAATTTAATAATGAATATAAATCAAATGTTAGAATTTACAAATAATGCATGAATTGTGTTTCAAGAAACTGGAAAAAAGCTTGAACCGACCATGATCGTGCTACCTATTTCTTGTGTTAGGGACGTTGATTTTGATCTGTATGTGTTCCTTGAAGCCTCAGGAACACAATGGAATCAATATTATGGATTGAATCGACCTAGAAATTGGTTTTCAGTATTGGACTTTTCTTGAAAAATTTCAAGTTTGCTTAGGGATTTCTGGCGCAGCTTGGAGTTCTCCAGGATTAGGTTTGCATTCTATATTTATGTGTGAATGATTAGGTCAAAGAATTAGGTCAAAAAGATCCATGAATTGATGAATCAATATTTGATTTTTATGGCATTAGTTTTCAATCTTTTCATGCATATTTGCCAACAAATCATGTCCAATTACCTTCAATTCTTTCCTAATCTGATTTGCACGAAATCTTGGAGATATTTTATGCACAAAAAGATTCAAAACATTAGGTTTAGTATTTTTTACCTTTTTAATTTAATTAAATGAATTATTAATGATTAAAAATCCAAATAAATAAAATAAAATGATAAAAAACTTCCCTTTGGGCCAAATGGTCGTGAACATGCCTTGGATAATGAATTGTGGAAGAAAAAGAGGCCCATTAGCAATTTTAGGTCATTTGAAGCAATGTTGACTTTTCAAAATATCCAAAAATTTCCCAACTTCCACAAGGCATAACTTGCTCAATTTTTAAGATTTGCTCATGTTCTTGGACATTTTGGAAAGGTCTTTGAGTCCTCTAACCAATGTCTTTGGTCCCATGTCATTTTGATTTACCAATCTCAAGTTATGGCCTTTGACTTAAAGTCCTTTTTTGTTGACTTTTGAAAATGACCTATAATGTTGAAATTGATAACTTTTTGTGAGAGCATTTCTTGGACTTGAAGTATGAAGAGGAGTTGTAGGAAATGTATTTATCTTCAAAATGAGCTTTGGATGGAATTTTTCTGATAATCCATGTGGAAGTTATGCCCTGGTCAATTTACAGTTGACTTTTTCAACTGTCCAAATATGGAAACTTTTGCATCTTGATGATTTTTGAGCCAAGCTTTGAGAATCATGATCAAGCATTGATCAAATGATGTTTGTGGCTTCAAAATGAGATGTTGATCAAAAATTTGGACTTTTGACTGTCAAATGACCATTTTGCCCCTACAGTTGACTGTAGTGCAATTAGGGTTTTTGACTGTGCAATTTTGTGCTGTAAGTCTTGAAACTTGGTATGAGGATGCTTGACCATGTTTGTAGGCATGTAGGACTTGCTTGGACCCTTGGAAACTTCATTTTCTTTGTCAGAACCAAAACCCTAATTTTGATTGTTAGGAGGCCCTTGAACTGTGCAACCCTTGGGAAGATGTTTGAAGCTTTGACTTGGCAAATCTTGAAGAATATGGGAGGGAAAATTTTGGGGTACAACAGTTGGTAGACGACTCTAGATACTTGCTCTAAATTTCAAAACAAATCAAAAATACTTTTCACACCGACACTTTTCAAAAGCTTTCGAAAGCAACTTTTCAAACACTCTTGAGGACCGATACAAGAGTCGAACTGAAATTTTCAAAGAAACTTTTTTAAAACCCACAGTTGAAAAGCAAACAAACCATTTTTGAAAACACAATGAGCAAGTATCTAAGAGCCCATGGATAACCATGGATAGAAAGGGTGCTAACACCTTCCCTTTCTATAAATCTACTTCCCGAACCGAGAGCAATCTCTATAAGGATTTTTTATGTGCTTTTGTCCTTTCCATTTGGAGAAAATAAAAGACGGTGGTGACTCTTGCTTCCGCGACATTTCGCGAATCAGCGTTAAACAGTCAGTTCCAGATCCACCGATCACAGAACTGGCGACTATGCTGGGGAAAATCTATAAAGTGAGGTGTACCTTAGGACTAAGATCACTGTGTTTTCAATTGCTTTCTTTGCTTGCTTTAAATTGTGGGTTGCTTGGGAGTTCTATAGATCCTAACCCGGATCTGGGGATACCTTCTTAGAAAGTAGCAACAAGGCTGTGAGGGAACTGTGCGGGGTATACCGACATGGTTGAAACAGTCTGCTACGTTGATGCGGCACTTTGGTGTGTACCGGTAACCCTTGAGTTCAGTCAAGGAGAGTACGGGGCCTCCGCGTGGTGTCGTGAAGCATCAACAGACCTTAGGAACCTTAATGGAACTATCTTGGCCTCTTTAGGGTAGTGAGATAACTGACTTTGGTGCAGTCCGAGGTTGGTTGATACTCGACACTACACTCAATTGAGGGTTGCTTTCCTGGAATATTTCGATCGCCAGTTCAGTGGCTAAATCGAAACGATGAACAATGAAAGCAATCCAGTGATATTGGGACCCTTAGAACCCGGTTACTTCTGATAGGACAGGTTGAGCCCACCAACTTCAAGAGGGTAATACCCAGACCCCATGCAGGCCTAAACTCTAAGGGCTTCTCTTGTGTGACTTATGTGCCTTCCAACTTGACTACTTGCATGCTTGTTATCTGACACTTGAGTTTCTTGCAGGTTTTGTTTATAGTCCTTAACTTGGGCTCATAACAGGGTTTACTGAGTTTCTTGCAGGTTTTGTTTATAGTCCTTAATTGGGGCTCATAACAGGGTTTACTGAGTTTCTTGCAGGTTTTGTTTATAGTCCTTAATTAGGACTCATAACAGGGTTTACCTACATTACCCCATGCGTACCATAACATCATACCATTGCATACATCCTAACCCATTTCAAGGATCTCAAGGACTTGTGATGTAGGTCATGGTGAATCAAACATCTAGCAAGGGGAAAAGGGGATTTATTTTCCTCTAGCCAAGGTTGTCAGGGGCTATGACCCACTGGATATGGTAAGCCTTTGACCCTTTGAAGAAGGACTCTCAATAATATGCAGTTCCTTCAATCAAGCTACCAAGTTCTAACAATATTTTCTTGTTTATCCTGCGAGGTCCTTGAAAACATTACATGCATGTCATACACATCATAGCATAATAGGTATCCTTGTTGCAGGTCACTTACCTTTCTCGTTGTTTATTTCAGCAATGGCTTCCCAACAAGATAGCCAAGACCTTCTCGCTCAAGAGACTCGGTTCGGGGAAATCCTCCTGAATCTATCCAAGGGGCAGGAGGAGCTAAGGACACTTCTCATGGAGACTTTGGTCAGGAATCGCGCTGAGGACGAACGGCTGAAACATCTGCAAGCTGAAGTGGATGCAATGAGAGCCCAGATGCTGGGGCAGGTGACTATCATCCAAGACTTAGCTCAAAGACAAGATGAGCTCGGGGTTCTCGTCAACCAACTGCTTCGGGGTAACCAACTGGGGCAAACATCTAAGGTTGAAAGTCCAGTCATCATTCAACCATCTTTGAGACAAGGAGGTAAGGGGAGAGCTCCTCAAATGGCTCCAGTGTCACAAATTCATCATCAACCTCACCAGCTTCAGCCAGACAAGCCCAGGAGGCAATTCACCCAGCTCAACATGTCGCTGTTTCAAGCTTTACAACGCCTGTTGAGGTTGAATCTGATCACATTAAGGGCTCATCCCCGGAACCCCAACACAACATCTTCTATCTATGATCCCAATAAAAGGTGTGCCTACCACTCTGCCAGTCCTGGACATGATACAAATGAGTGTTGGGATCTGAAGAACAAGATCCAGGACCTGATTGATGAAGGAGCATTGGAGTTCACACAAGATGGACAGGCTGAGTTTTTCTACCATCCCTCCAAGGCTCACAGTTTGAAGTGACAGGCCCTGAGACTAGAAAACTTTTGTTCATTAGAATTTTTCAAGTTGTAATTTTCTTTTGTTCGAACATTTACTCATGTTAAACGTTTTTATTTCATTAATGCATCGCATATGTCTGTTTTGAAGCAATATATTCGTATTCACTATATGCAAATTATTTTCATATTTTTTCTGATGATCAACGCTCGATTAATAACTCTAAGCCTCTTGAGGGAGGATGACGAAAACGATACCACGATCTTTACAGTATGCTTTTGAACAGACCCCGCTGATGAGGTACAGGCATTGTTTCAATTCCTAAACACTGGAGTTATAAGGAAGATAATCCCTCGTCAATCCCTCTGAGCCAAAGAAGTTGGATTTTTTTCTTTTTCGAAATTAAAACCCTTAATCATAACCTGGGGCAGGGTAGTTCTCTCAGTTGATCCAGGTGCACAATGAATGGTATCAAAAGAGGTCCTTACAAAACAAAAGACAGTGATGATTCCGAATAATCAATAAAGAAAGGCAGTCATTACCTTTCAAAATAAAAACCCATTAAGTCAAAACCCATGATGGAGACTTACAAAGCTGGGGCATCCCGCTGACTGTAATCACAAAAGAGACAGTTCAGGCAAAATTCAGGGATAAACAAAATCAAAAAGAAAGAGGTCTTACAAACCCTCGACAAAAAATGACTGCCTATTCAAAATAAGTTATCAACATCCGAATCATCACCGGAAAATCAGAGCAAAGACTCAAACAAGGTCTAACGTATGATCAACTGAGTTTAGGTTTGGAGAACATCACGAAGAGCGGGTGGGTACAAATAAAATTTGAGCCTTTATCCTTTGTTTCTTAAATCGTGAACCAGGCCACGTTATAACCCTTAAAAGTCCTAGCTGAAGCATGGGTTAGTTCGAAAGCATATTGTTACGAAGGGTATCCTGACTCCTTAAGGCTTACGGTAAATACGGAGTTGGAATCACGTTTTACAAACATTCACTTGCTTTATGAAAAAGAATGCATTTTCAAAATCTTCTAGACAGACATAAGCTTTGCATTTTTGATATAACATTGTTTGCATATAAATATTTGTTTGAACAACAGGAAAATTCGCATGATGAATACCTAGTGAACAAAGGCTCTTCCAATCAAGGGGCATGACATGATCATGGTCCATCATCTGGGGCAGTCCAATCAAGATTCGGAGAATCTCTCAAAGGCCAAATATCCTGGGGAAAATCTCCGCCTGAGTCACTTGGGGAATTCCAACAACGAATCTTGCCTGATCAAACACCTTCTGGTGGCACGACAAAACACTTCTAACAGGGGCAACTCCCTACATTCTGAGAGCGTGGATATAGTCGAAAAGAATACTACGCGTAATCAAAGACCCGCTAGGATGACACACCTAGGCAAAAATAAGGGCTTCCTGGCGAACCAAAAGGGTTCGGGCAAAATGAAGGGATGAAATGAAAAAAATCTGTACACCCGGCAAGTCGAAAACCTGAAAAGGCGGCTTGGGCAAAAATGGGTATCCCGGTGGACTGAAAACCCGAAAGGGCGGTCCAGGCAAAAGTTAGGGATAAAGCGTAATACTATGTCTCATTGGATCACTTTGCATCCAGAATCCGGTATCTATATCAAGTTCAGACGGCATCGATCAGTCAGCTCCATCTTCAACTAAGGTCATCAAGTGATGAGACGCTCGGAGATATAAAGGCAATAGAAGAGTTGAAACCCAGTGGGATCTTTCATTTCACACAGCTGTTTTATTTTCTTTTGTACAAATTTGTATAAACTCTTTTGTTCGGCGGCGTCCTCTTACTAGGACGTCAACCTCTTGTACATAAACGCCTATTTTACAGGCAAATTCAAAAATCAATACAAATACACTTTTCAGAAAAATTGCCTTTTGTTTTTTTTCTTTTTTCTGTTTTGTTTTGCGAAGAACGTCCAAGGTTCAATTTGTGATATATGCATTGACAATAATTTGCTAACTCATGAATATTTGCGTACGAAACAAAGGATTAATTACAGGTAACATTATAAACAGGGGCAACAAAGAGTTGTCTAAGCAATCTAATTGTTCTGTCCTCCAAGGTATCAAGGTGAGTTCAGCTGAAGAACATAACCAGTACATCCCAATTCCCCAGAGAGTGAGCCAGCAAGTCAGTACACTCTCCTCAAGCAAAGTTATAGTCAAACTTAAGGAAGTTGGGTATCCTCCAGCAAATCTCAACATTCCCCAGCATATACGGATATTCCTAACAAACATCCCCGGCAGTCTTGACCTAAAGATTGTTCCCCGGCGGTATATCAAACATTCAGTGGAGTCACTTCCCCCAATACAGTTCAAAACTTCCCCAGGAGAGTCCAATCCAGTTTCCCCAGGAAAGTTGGAATCCATCCCCCAATACAGTTCAAAACTTCCCCAGGAGAGTCCAATCTAGTTTCCCCAGGAAAGTTGGAATCCATCTCCCCAGCAGTAAGCTTATCCCCAGTAGATTCTGGAAGCTTATCCCTCGCAGAGCACGAACGCCTCTCCCGGCTTTATTCAAAGAGTTATTTCCCTACCAGGATATAACTGGGTTATCCTCAGCCAAAAGCCACGGAAAGATCGTCCTCGACGAAGTCTTCTTATCCCCAGCGAAGTCTATTAACACTTCCAACACAACAATGGTATCCCCAGCGAAGTTACCATCAACATCTCAACAAAGTACCTCTCTCCCCACAGAGTGTTGCTTTCCAGCAAGATCATTATAGCACTTTTCTCCCTGCAGAGTAATCCATTCGCCAAGTTTATTCCCCAACGGAGTTATCTTCTCCTACCGGTATTCTTGCAACTGTCATCCCCAGCGGAAGCAAAAATCTATTCTTCAATATCAGCCCAGGAGTGACTTCCCGGAACCCGTCAAGGATTTACTTTCCTAGACAACAAACATACATTCATAAACATCACACTTCCATACATTATAGCATGCATATACGCATCATATCTTACAAATCTCATTTATGTTGAGAACATCATTTCTTGATCCACATCATGCATTGCATGTAACTGACCTTTACTTTTCAGGAAAGATCCAGATAAGTTCTCAGCTATATTTCAAGACCTTGACCGGTTCAGTTAAATCGACCCTAAGATTTTACTGTTTCTTATCCAGTCAAAGGCCTTCTCTGGTTCAGTCAGATCGACCCTAAGATCTCCCTGATTCTTATCCAGTTGAAGATTTCAAGACCTTGACCGGTTCAGTTAAATCGACCCTAAGATTTTTCTGTTTCTTATCCAGTCAAAGGCCTTCTCTGATTCAGTCAGATCGACCCTAAGATCTCCCTATTTCTTATCCAGTTGAAGATTTCAAGACCTAGACCGGTTCAGTTAAATCGACCCTAAGATTTTTCTGTTTCTTATCCAGTTAAAGGCCTTCTCTGGTTCAGTCAGATCGACCCTAAGATCTCCCTGTTTCTTATCCAGTTGAAGATTTCAAGACCTTGACCGGTTCAGTTAAATCGACCCTAAGATTTTTCTGTTTCTTATCCAGTCAAAGGCCTTCTCTGGTTCAGTCAGATCGACCCTAAGATCTCCCTGTTTCTTATCCAGTTGAAGATTTCAAGACCTAGACCGGTTCAGTTAAATCGACCCTAAGATTTTCCTGTTTCTTATCCAGTCAAAGGCCTTCTCTAGTCCAGTTAAATCGACCCCTAAAAGATTTTCCTGATAAAGACTCAGTTGAAGACACCCAAGATTCTCTCAGCGTTACTGTTGAGGTAGTAATCGTCCAAGGTTCTCTCAGCGTTCCTGTTGAGGTAGTAATCGCCCCAGATTCTCTCATCGTTACTGTTGAGGTAGTAATCGCCCCAGATTCTCTCATCGTTACTGTTGAGGTAGTAATCGCCCCAGATTCTCTCATCGTTACTGTTGAGGTAGTAATCATCCAAGGTTCTCTCACTGTCCTGTTGAGGTAGTAACCATCCCTGGTTCGTTCATCACCTCTTGAAGATCCAGATCCAGCTCCTGTAACCAGTCAGGACACATCTATACAAAGAATCTAAAGACCAGCTCCTGTAATGGGTCAGGTAATCCTTTTCTTTTGCAGGTACGCAAGTTCTCGCTAAGGAATCTCTTACGCGATTGACACCCAGATGACGTCTATAAGCCCATCCACCTTCCATCATCTCTTAGCATGGCATCTATAAGCCCATCATCCTATTCATCAATCTCCAAATGGCATCTGTAAGCCCATTCCCCACCATCACACTACTATGTGAGCGCAAATTTCTGGGCACTCTAGTGTTCAATCATCTTCCACCTTCGGATTACGAAAGGCACGTCAGCCAATCTGCATCCTCAGGTCTAAGAAGATTGAACAGGGGCAACTGTTGTACCCCAAAATTTGCCCTCCCATATTTATCAAGATTTGCAAAGAGCTTGCTTCAAAATCTCTCAAGGGTTGCATAGTTCAAGGGCCTCCTAATAGTCAAAAACTAGGGTTTTGGTTCTGGGAAAGAAAATGAAGTTTTCAAGGGTGCAATCAAGTCCCACATGCCTATAAACATGGTCAATCATCCTCATACCAAGTTTCAAGACTTACAGCACAAAATTGCACAGTCAAAAACCCTAATTGCCCTACAGTCAACTGTAGGGGCAAAATGGTCATTTGACAGTCAAAAGTTCAAATTTTTTGTCAACATCTCATTTTGAAGCCACAAACATCATTTGATCAATTCTTGATCATGATTTTCAAAGTATGGCTCAAAAAGTCTCAAGATGCAAAAGTTTCCATATTTGGACAGTTGAAAAAGTCAACTGTAACTTGACCTAGGCATAACTTCCACATGGTTTATCAGAAAAATTCCATCCAAAGCTCATTTTGAAGATAAAGACATTTCCTACAACTCCTCTTCACACTTCAAGTCCAAGAAATGCTCTCACAAAAAGTTATCAATTTCAACATTATAAGTCATTTTCAAAAGTCAACAAAAAGGGACTTTAAGTCAAAGGCCATAACTTGAGATTGGTAAATCAAAATTACATGGGACCAAAGGAATCGGTTAGAGGACTTCAAGACCTTTCCAAAATGTCCAAGAACATGATCAAAGCTTAAAAATTGAGCAAGATATGCCTTGTGGAAGTTGGGAAATTTTTGGGTATTTTGAAAAGTCAACTTTGCTTCAAATGCCTTAAAATTGCTAATGGGCCACATTTTCTTCCAAGAATCATCATCCAAAGCATCTGCACGACCATTTGGCCCAAAGGGGATTTATTCATCATTTTTATTTATTTATTTGAATTTTTAATTACAATTAATTCATTTAAATTAAATTAAATATGGAAAAATACTAAACCAATGCATTTGAATCTTTTTATGCAGTGTAATCATTCATTAAAGGCTCAAGATTCGTGCACAACTCAAATTGGGAAGATTGGCCATGATTGAAATCAAAAACATGTGAAAAAGATTTGAAAAAATTATGCACGAAAATCAAATATTCATTCCATCAATGCAAGGATTTTTTGGATCAAAACTCAACCCTAATCCATCCTCATATAAGCCAGAAGCTAGACCTAAAGCCAAGAACTCGAAGCTGCGCCCAAACACCATAAACAACTTTGCATTTTTTCAAGAAAGTTCAAAAACTGAAAACACGATTCCAAGGAGTTTCAAGGCAAAACATTGATTCCATTGCATTCCTGAGGCTTCAAGGAAGGTTTCTGGATCAAAACCATCATCTCTAACGCAAAGAATTGGTAGAACGACCTTGTCCCGTCCATACTTTTTTTCACATTCATGTATCAGGATTCATGCATTATTTTTAATTTTCAATGTTTGATTTGTGTTAGTTGGTTCATTCTGAAGCTAACCATGTAGTTTGATTGAGTTTTTGTGCCTCATACACGATTTCACCATTGAAGCTCGCTAGGTTTTCCAAACTGAAAAATTGGGGCTTTGCGTTTAAGGAAAAATCAAAGCACCCCAGTACCATGGCCAGAATCAGGATGCTTGGACGAACTTAACCCACTAATCGCGCCTAATTTATATAGCAAGACGGGCTATTCGCTATTTTTGAAAAGTGTGCATTTTGGGGGGGGTTTAAAACCCCCGCTAATTTTTTTTTGTTTCAGGAAAAAACGCAAAACAACGAAGAAGAAGATCAGGTGTCAAGGCATGGTTGGCTTGTTTGAATTTCGCGCGAAAATCATCCACTAACCCTTGTTTTATCTCATATTGATTATTTGTCATATAATAAACAAAGCGCGTAGTTGGATCAGTTGGCAGGCACGTGAATTGGTAAGCAACGGGACCTGGGTTCGATTCCCAGGTCCCCCTCCCTCTATTCCATATTATTTTGCTAATCATGTTCCTGTGCAGCACTCTCCCCAAGCGTTCATTATACACCCATAATCCAGATGTGCCACATGGCCACTGAGGGCAATCCAAGGGTCCTGATCTGATGAACACCATGGATACTGGTCAATGCACACGCACGCTTCCAGAAAAGTCAAACAAGGCCTTAAACATTGGGCCTAATTGCTGGGACAAAACCTCCAGTTTGGGGACAGAACCCCCCATTGGTTTGCTTTTCCATTCTTTTTTATATTTTTTCTATTTTTATTTGTTTTAATTAGTTTTAATTTAATTCTTTAAATCAATATTTTCATAATATAAAAAATAATAATAAAAATCAGAAAGTCATAAAAATTAAAATATATTTCATTTAATGTTATTTTTTGTAAAAAAGGGTCTTATTAATTAATTAGTTTTTATTCTAGGATTAATTTTAACATTTTCTTAATAAACTTAAAATTTGTAGAATTAGGTTTTAATTACTTTTATCTTTTTCTTTTCTTTTATCATTATTAATTATTAATTATTATTTTTTGTAAATAAAATTATATTAATTAATTAGGTTAATTCTAGGTTTCACTTTAACATGTATTTTTAATAAATTAAAAATAGCTAGAACTAGGTTTTAATTTCAATTTAATTT
The DNA here is from genome assembly GCA_948472305.1 of Vicia faba. NCBI lineage: Eukaryota > Viridiplantae > Streptophyta > Magnoliopsida > Fabales > Fabaceae > Vicia > Vicia faba. The sequence continues at coordinate 1,280,021,634 of OX451740.1, read as the reverse complement.
TTCTTATTAAAAATCCATAAATACAAAAAACTCCAAAAAAATCTTTTCTTTTTATTTTAATTTAATTAATTCGTTAATCGTAATTTAATTTCATTAAAAAGGGTCCAACGCCCTCGCTTTCGATTATTAATTCTCTTCGCATCTTTTATTTTCGTTCTTATAATATTCATGTAATTCTCCCAAAGCCGTGTAAATTGGACATTTATATTTCTCGCACTTTACTTTATTTCAAATCGGGTCCTGGATTTAATTTGGCGATGTGGACCCGCGCCTTTGTAATAGCGTAGGACTTTTACATTCCGCACTTTTTTAACTGTTAATAAATTTGCATGCAAGAATGAATGTTAAAATAAAAACAAAAGCGTAGGTCACCAATCCATGAACAAGATAAACATAAATGAACATGACACACAAATCACACACCACCCCTAGGGTACACCTCACTGTTGCCTTGCCCCTCGAAAGGTGATCGTCGAGTAGAGGATGTTTTAGTAAGTCCTCATGATCCGGGAACCTGGCATGAGGGTAGCTTCTAAGGTATCTTCCTATTGCTCCGGTGATCACCATGTCCCGAACCTTCGAATTGAACCGAACACCTCCAACGGTGGTGCTGCCTATCTCTCAATGGTGGGATGGCACTACTTTAAGGACATTTACACAGACGAATTCCTTAGGGTAGGTAGACGACTCTAGATACTTGCTCTAAATTTCAAAACAAATCAAAAATACTTTTCACACCGACACTTTTCAAAAGCTTTCGAAAGCAACTTTTCAAACACTCTTGAGGACCGATACAAGAGTCGAACTGAAATTTTCAAAGAAACTTTTTTAAAACCCACAGTTGAAAAGCAAACAAACCATTTTTGAAAACACAATGAGCAAGTATCTAAGAGCCCATGGATAACCATGGATAGAAAGGGTGCTAACACCTTCCCTTTCTATAAATCTACCTCCCGAACCGAGAGCAATCTCTATAAGGAATTTTTCTGTGCTTTTGTCCTTTCCATTTAGAGCAAATAAAAGACGGTGGCGACTCTTGCTTCCGCGACATTTCGCGAACCAGCATTAAACAGTCAGTTCCAGATCCACCGATCACACATTCCAAAACCCTTCCTACTGCACAAAACCAGTAGAACCAAAACCAATGTCAAAACAATAACAAGCATACCATCAGGCCTCAGACTATCTCATCACTAGCCAACAAAAAAGCAACGGAAAGCATACAGTAGTAAGGTGAGAAAGAGGAAGAAAGAAGCTAGTCAAAACCACGTTTCAACATTAGCTCAAGGCAACCAAACATAACGTTCAAGGCATCAGCAGAAGAAGGAAAAGAAATAATCCAAGACAACCCAATATGCAGTAGCAGAAAAAGAAGAAGAAAAAGCATACATCAAGGTAACAAAGGAGATAAAGAGTACAGAGTACCAGGGTCTCCAAGCCCATAACCTCGCTGCATTTTCCCTCCGCCAACGAGTCTCCATAAACGCCCTTCCTTCCTCATTCAAAAGGTAGTTTCATCGCTTCCTTCTTCCTTTTCAATATCTCAACAATAATCATGCAAGAACACGAAGTCAGAATCATAACAATGAACAAATCATAACATACAACAAAATCGTAAAACCTAATATACTGTAAGGATGGATCATTACATCTACGCCGTTTCACTGAACTCAGCGAAGAAGAAGGGGAACGTTGGTGGCTCGGGAAAAGGGAAGTCAGAAGAGGACATGTTGGTGGTTCGAGCGAAGGATTCAGAAGCTCACAGTGAGGAAAAGCGTAAACGAAGAAGAACATGAACGATGAGCGCCATTCTCCCAAACCTTAACCCTAATCCCAATTACCAAACAATGTTAACCCTAAAACAAAATTATGAACAATTGGACTAAACCCCAACGCCTAGGCCCAAACGAATTTTACATAATACCCCCCCTGTCTTCAGTTTTGGTTTGGCCCCCTTAGACACTCTTGGCCCATATATAATTGTTCTTCTAGCTTTTTTTATTTACTTTTTTCCGTTTATTCTTTTTTAGTTTTAGAAGTATTACTAACTTAATTTAATTAATTAGTAGCTTAATCAATTAATAATTTAGTTAAAACATTTTAATCATTTTACCTTTTTTTTATTAAATTTAATTTTAGGTTTATTTGGTAATTTTAAATATCCCTTTTTTAATTAGGTTTAAGTTAGTTTTTTTTAAGTATTCATTTAGTTTGTTTATTTAATAATTACTAAATATAATAATGCCTTATATAGAACTCTAAAAAATATATAAAAAAATATAGAAACTTAAAACTTAAAAAATATTTTTGTTTTCCTTAATTAATTCTCATTACTTTTATCCATATAAAAATGCGTAAAAAATGAAAACTATTAAAACATTTTCTTTTCATTAATATTAAACAAAAATCCAAAAAATGCATATTTACACCATTTAGTCATTTATTTAACTGTTGTTATTTAATCATTATCCGTATAATTTTCCTGTTTAATTATTTCATATTTACTTGTTTATTCTGTTTACTTCTAAATCCAAGGGAAAAACGATTAAATTTGTCGACTTCATGTCCTCAAGTCTAATCACGCGAACATTCGCATTTCATTAAAACTTAGGATAATTTTCCTCAAATATTCAATCTTTTCAAAACTTATACCCTTTAAGCAAAAACTTCGACATTAGGTCGTCGCATCTTCAAAACCCGTCCGTACCCCCTTTTTCGGCCAAAATGATTCATTTTTCAATCAAACGAACAATTTTAATAAAACAGATATTTCAAAAGGTTCCTATAGAGTACTATAGATACATTGGGTGCTAATACCTTCCCATTGTATAACCAACCCCCGAACCATAGATCTCTTTTCAAAAACGCCTTGTATTTCTATTACTTTTAAAAAGTATTATTTACATTGCATATTTAGGGTTTTATTTCACTCTTTCCCCTTTTCCCTTGGAAACAATAAAGCGCGGTGGCGACTCTTGCTTTTGTGAGACGAATTAATCAATAATTCGATCTCCTATTTACCCCGCTACATTTTTTATCGCTACATCGCTATATGTTCTTTATGTTACAGGAAAAGCTTGAAGACGATGGCGTGGCAAGCAGGGAGTGGTCAGTTCAAACTGGGCGCGCGCGTTTTCTTATTTCCAGCATATAACGCTTTTGTTTTATGTAATATTTATTTTCTATGTTACTAACAAACGCACCAAAGTGATGCAGTGGTTGGTGATGTGTTGGTTCACCACTGGGACCTGGGTTCGATTCCCAGGTCCCCCCATAATTCATATTATTTTTCTCTCTATGCTTGTGTGCAACATCTCATCCAGGATCCACCATAGACCTCATCCAGGAGCGCTCCAGGTGTCCATCAGCACAGATCCAAGGGCCAAGCATAAGGAACACCATACTCTGGAGTCAAGCATACTGCAGGCAACCAAGGGAAGTCAAACGTGGCTTGCTCAAATGGGCCAGAATTCCAATCACACACTCCTATTTGGCCCACACCCCCTTCCATGGGTTTATTCTTTTCCTTTCATTTTTTATTTTCCAATTTAATTCCTACCCTTTTTTTTTAATTTTATTATTAACAAATTAACCAATTAACATATTTTCATAAAAAATCAAAAATAGAATTAACATCATTATCATTATTATTATTATTTTATTTTGTAAATAAACATTAATTGAAATAGTTTAATTAGGCAAATTTTGACTTTTCTTTTAACAATTAAAATAATTTAGAATTAAGTTAACTTTTAATTTTATTTCTTTTTATTTTATTTCATAAAAACATAAAAAACACAAAAAATATATTTTCTTTTAATTAAATTAATTAATTAGTTTAACAATTAGTTTTAATTTCACTTTAATTACAAAAAGACAAAAAAAAAATCAATTTCTTTTCTTAAAAGGGTCAAAACCCTTAGAACATTCCCGATTCTTTCTCTCGCGCGCATTTTAATTTTAATTCTTTATTTTGATTATTTTTGTAACTGCCTCCGGATGTAATAGTAATTAGGGTTTTACTACTTTACTTTCCGTACTTATTTACCAAAAACGGGTCTTTTGTATTTTTGGCAATGTATAGACCCGCGCCTTGTAATAGCGTAGGATTTATGTTTTCGCAATTTACTTTCTGCACCCCTTAACTGTTAAATGCATGAAAGAATGTATGTAAATAAAAACAACTCGTAGCTCACTAATAACAAAGACAAACATTAACTGAATACAACACACAATACACACACCACTTCTAGGGTACGCCTCACTCGTTGCCTTCGAAACGTGGTCATCAAGTATAGGACGTTTTAGAGGTCACCCTTAGTCTAAAGATCCAGTTGCCTCGAAACAGTTGCCTCGAAACGGTTGCCTCGGATTAAAAAGGATCTAGGACATTAGGGTTACTTCTAAGGTATCCTAACTGTTGCTTCGTTGACCACACTGTCCCTAAAATCGAATTGACCCGAACACCTCCAACGGTGGTGCTACCTACCTCTCAATGGTGGGATGGCACTACCTAAAGGACACTTACACAGCTTAATTCCTTAGGGTAGGTAGATGACTCATGGGTACTTGCTCTTTTAAAAAAAAAAAACAAACAAAATACTTTTCACACCTCACACTTTCTAAAAGATTTCAAACAAACTTTTCACACACTCTTGAGGACAGATACAAGAGTTACTTAGAAATTTTTCAAACGAAACTTTTTCAAAACCCACATACACAAGAAAAGCAAACATCTTTTGAAAACATAAGAGCAAGTACCTAAGAGCCCGTGGATAACCATGGATAGAAAGGGTGCTAACACCTTCCCTTTCTATAAATCTACCTCCCGAACCGAGAAACATTCTCGGATAAGGAATTTTGCTGTGCTTTTGTCCTTTCCATGTTGGAGAACATAAAAGACGGTGGCGACTCTTGCTTACCGCGACATTTCACGAAACCAGCTAAAAAACAGTCAGTTCTATTTCCACCGATCACAATATGGCTGAGAATTTAATTGCATCCTTCCTGAAAGGTGAAGGTCAATCATATGCAATGCATGATATGGATCAAGCAATGGTGTTCTCAACATAAATGAGATTGTGTTGTATGATGCATTTTATGCATGTATCATGATGTATGGAAATGTAATGTTTTAGCTGGGGAAAACAAATCTCGGATAGCTTGCTGGAGAGGAGGGTTGAATTCTTTATTTCCGCTGGGGATGATGAATGAAGATGATTGCGAGAATAAACCTGCAGGAGAGGATGACTCCGTTGGGGAATAAACTGGATGAAGAGATTACTCTGAGGGGAATTACTCCGTGGGGGGAGAGATGTTCTGCTGATGATTTTAATGATAACTCCGCTGGGGATTCCATTGATAAGCTCTGTTGGGGATTTCAATGATGAACTCCGCTGGGGATGGATTACCGTTGCTGGTGATATTGAATCTGTTGAGGATAGAAGTTCTGCTTGGGGAAAGAAAGAACTTCGCTAGGGATGATTTTTCAGTTGCAACTTGCTGAGGATAACCCAGTTAGACTCTTGTGAGGATAACCTTCTGAGTTTGGCTGGGGAGATTTATCTTGTACTCTGCAGGGGATGAGCTTCCAGAATCTACTGGGTAAGATGACTTAATCCTGGAGGGGAAGCTTTTTTAGACTGCACTGGGGAGATGGCTCCACTAGGGGTATCTTGTATTCCTCCGGGAAACATTCTTATACTCTGTTGAGGAATATTAAGACTGTCGGGGATGCTCTTACGCTTGCTGGAGAATGCCTTTATACTTTGTTGGGGATTATTAAGACCTTCTGGGGATACCCTACCTTTTCAGGGCTGATGGTAGACCAACTCTACTTGGGGAGAGTATTGCCGACTCGTCCGTAGTTGTAAGTTTTAGCTAAGAGAGCTATCATTACTGTCTTATCCTGCGGGGAGTGAAGGTATCTTAGCCATATTCTTCAGCTGAATATATACCTTGGTACCTGGTGGACAGAGCAACTTGTACAGTTCGGACAATTCTTATTTTCCCCTGTTTTTTGTGGGAGAAGGTGCCTGGGGAGGCCCTGTGGATCGAGTATTATCCCAACCTATGAGGTGCTTGGTCATCGCCGATTGAAGTGACAAATCTTCTTCTGGTAGGCAAATGACGAGATGACGGGACATAGTCGTACGCTTTGATCCCTAATTTTTGCCTGGACCGCCCTTTCGGGTTTCCAGTCCATCGGGATGCCCTTTTTTGACCAAGCCGCCTTTTCAGGTTTTCGACTTGCCGGGTGTACAGATTTTTTCATTTTTATCCCTTATTTTTTCCCGAACCTTTTGGTTCGCCGGATGCCCTTATTTTTTCCTAGGTGTGTCAACCTAACGGGTCTTTATTCTGCGTAGTACTTTTTTGACTATGTCCACGCTCTCAGAGTGTAGGGAGTTGTCACTGTCGGTAGTGTTGTGTTTCCATACTACCAGAAGATGTTTGATCATGCAAGATTCGTTGCCGGAATTTATGTCCAATGCCCTAAGTGATTCAGATGGAGATCTGCCCCTGGCTATTTGGCATCTTGAGAGATTGCTTGAATCTTGACTTGACTGCCCCAGGCGTGCTGGATAGTGACGTGTCATGCCCCCTGGTTGATAGGAGATTTGTCAATGGAAGTGTCATCCTTTTTGAAGTGATTTTGTTCACTGAGAGGGTTTTCGTTCATCGGATATTCGTTGTGTGAATTTCTCTGCCGTCAAACAAATAGCCAAATGCAAACAGTGATATTCAAATAATGCAAAGTTTATGCTTATCTCGAAGTTTTGAACAATGCGTTTTTTAGCAGAAAACTTTTTATAAGATAAATTCAACACAAGATTTAGGGAAAAGCCTTATAGGAGTCAGGATACCTTTTGTAACAGTATGCTTTTGAACTAACCCATGCTTCAGTTAGGACTTTTGAAGGGTTGTAACATGTCTTGGTTCACGGTTTAAGAAACAAAGGATAAAGGCTCAAAGTATATTTGTACCCACCCGCTCTTCGTGATGTTCTTCAATCCTAAACTCAGTTAATTGTGCGTCGAGCTCTATTCGAATTTAGAACGACTTTTTTGGTGATGGTTCACACAAGTTGAATTTGTGAAGGCAGTCATTTTTGCAACATTTTTCATGTTGTTGAGGATTTTTAGAGACCTCGTTGTTTTGATTTGTTATCCCTAACTTTTGCCTGACTGTTCCTATTTTCGAGATTACAGTCAGCGGGATGCCCCAACTTTCTTAAGCCTCCTTTATAGGTTTTGGCTCAGTGGGATTTTTTTTCTTTTGAGAGATTGACTGCCTATAAGATAAGGAACCACCACTGTCTTTTGATTCCAGAGGAATGCTTTTGATGCCGTTCGCTGTATTATGAACTGAGAGTTTTGCGACTTCAATGCACATCTTTTTGAATTAACTGAGAGACTACCCTGCCCCAGGTTTAAATTAAAGGTTTCAAATTGTGTGTAAAACAGAAAACTCCTACTTCTTTGGCTCGAAGGGGTTGACTAGGGATTATCTTCCTTATAACTCCAGTGTTTAGGATTTGAAAGAAATGCATGTACATCGTCAGCAGGGTCTGTCCAAAAGCATACTGTATGAGATTATGGTATTGTTTCGTCATCCTCCCTCTAAAGGCTTGTAACTTTTAGCAAGAGTTGAATGTCATAAAGTGAGTAAAAAGCACAGTTTAAATGTAATTAAAATGATTGGATCAAATCAAGTCAAACATATGCAATGCATTAATGAAATAAAGTTTATCATTAATAGATAATTGTTCGAATAACAAAGAGATATTACAACTTGAAAATCAAATGAAACAAAAGCCTTCAATGATTTGGCATAGGAGCAGTGATTATGTTTGGAGTCTCCGGAGGGTCAAACTTGATCTCCTTGGCATCAATCAGGTCTTGAACCTTGTTCTTAAAAGCCCAACAATCATCTGTATTATGCCCCGGGCTATCAGAGTGATAAGCGCAGCGGGCGTTAGGGTTATGCTTCAGTGATGTTGTATTTAAAATCTTCGGAGCTTCTTTTAGAGTCACCAGGTTGGTCTCCAGCAACTGTGGCAACATCTGAGACAAAGTCATGCTGAGACAAGTGAATTTCCTTCGAGGTTTCTCGCCCCTTTGTTGGTTGTGATGCTGAGGAGCACCAGCAAGTTTTGAAATAACCACCGCGTTGACAACTTGGCGGTGTTCGGGTCTATTCTGTCGTTTTGAACTGTAGACAGCACTGGACTCTTTCTTCCCATTGTAGGGCTTTTTCTGAACATCAGAAGGTGTAACTTCTTGAATATTCCCACTTTTGATGCCAACTTCGACCCTTTCGCCGGTCAGTATTAGCTCGGTGAACCCGGCTGAAGAGCTTCCGATCAAGTGGTTAAAGAATGGACCAGACAGGGTCCCCAAGAACATATCAACAAGATCACGATCAACTAAAGGTGGTTGCACCCTTCCAGCAAGGTCTCTCCACGTCTGAGCATACTCTTTAAATCCTTTACCTATCCCTATTGACATACCCTGGAGTTGGGTACGCGTAGGAGCGAGGTCAGAGTTATACTGATACTGCTTATAGAACGCAGTAGCCAAATCCTCCCAGCTGCGAATACTGGCTCCGTCCAACTGATAGAACCACTCAAGCTGAGTCCCTGAAAGACTGTCTTGAAAGAAATGGATCCACAAGTTCTTATCAGCAGTGTAAGGCTGGATCTTCCTCATAAATGACCGGAGATGCAGCTTTGGACAGGAAGCTCCGTCATACTTGGCAAAGGCAGGTGCCTTGAACTTATGGGGAATCACCACCACAGAGGATAGACCTAGATCTTCGAAGTCCAGACCGGGCACCTTCTATATTTCCATGGCGTTCAGACGGTCTTCCAGTTGTTTGTACTTATCCTCAGCAGGAGGATACTGTTCTTCATCATTGTCTGTCTCGTTGTCGGAGACTATTGGGCTAGGAACCCTCCTTTCTTGTGGACTGTCTTTCCCTTTAGATGGGGTGGTCAGATCAACTTCATTCTGCAGCCCGTTTCCAAACCTGCGTCCAGTGTTGAATAGGATGGTCCTCTTCTTCTTCTTCTTCCTCTCTTTCAGAATCAGGGTCTTCAGGTCCTGCTGACCCTTAGCTAGGCTCATGACCAACTCTTGAAATTGGGCATTTTGGGCCTGGAGGGCCTTGATAGCTTGCTCACTGGAAGGTTCAGTAGACATGATTTTTGCTGAAATAAACAGCGAAGAAGATAAGAGACCTGCACTGGGAGACCTGTTATGCAATGATATGTATGATATATGTATGCAATGTTTTCAAGGATCTCGCGGGGTAAACAAGAAACTGTTAGAATCTGAAACTGGTAGCTTGATTGAAGGAACTTCATGTTGCTGAGAGTCCTTCTTTAAGAGTCAAGCTCACCATATCGAGTGGGTCATAGCCCCTGACTCAAGTTATCATGCTTGGATTTCTAGACAACCTTGGCTAGAGGAAAATAAATCCCCTTTGCCCCTTGCTAGCCATTTGATTTACCATAACCTGCATCACAGACCCTTGAGATCCTTGAAATGGTTAAAGAAATGCTAAGGCATGATGCTATGATGTGTATGCTATGCGTTTAAGCACAAGTGTGAGGTAATGTAAGTAAGCTCTGCAATAAATCCAAAATATTGGATAAGGACTGTAAACAAAACCTGCAAGGAAACCCTGTTGTTAGATAACAAGAATGTGCAAGTAGTTCAAGTTTGAAGGCACACAAGTCACACAAACAGCCTTAAGTTTAGGCTGGCATGGAGTTTCATAGGTAAGTACCCTCTTGAGTGTAGTTGGCTCAAAACCTGTCCTATAAATAGTAACCGGGTTCTAAGGAGCTCAATATCATTGGATTGTTTTCTATGTTCATCGTTTTGGTTTAGCCACTGAACTAGCGACCAAAATATTCCAAGAAAACAATCCTCAATGAGTGTAGTATCGAGTATCTACCAACTTCGGACTGCACCAAAGTCGTTCATCTCACTACCCCTGAAAAGGCCAAGATGGTCAAGTAAGGTTCTAGGTCATTAGTGCTTAGTGACATCACTCAGCAGCCCCATATTCTCTTTGTTTGACTCAAAGGCTACCGGTACTCACAAATATGTCGCACTAATATAGATATTGCTTCAACCGTGTCGGTATACCCCGCACAGTTTCCACAACGCATTGCTATCTATGAATGTTTCCCAAATCCGGGTTAGGATTTATAGAACTCCGATACAAGCCCACAATTAAAAGCATACAAAGCAATACAAATGAAAACACAAGTGATCTAGTCCTAAGGTACACCTCACTTAAATCATCCCCAGCAGAGTCGCCAGTTCTATGATCGGTGGGAACGAGAATTGACTGTTTTGGAATGCTGGTTCGCGTTTGCGTTTTTTTTCGCAAAATGTCGCGGTTAAGCAAGAGTCGCCACCATCTTTTATTTTATCCAACAAGGGAAAGGACAAAAGCACGGAAAAATTCCTTTTCGAGATGTTTCTCGGGTTCGGGAGGTAGATTATAGAAAGGGAAGGTGTTAGCAGCCTTTCTATCAGTGGTTATCCACAGGCTCTTAGGTACTTGCTCACTACGTTTTCAAAAGTTTGCTTTTCTTTGTGTTTGTGGGTTTTGAAAAGAGTTTTGTTTTTGAAGAAAGTGTAAGTGCAAAAAGTTTTGTTTTGTTTTAAAAGGAGCAAGTACTTAAGAACATCTACCTACTCAAAAAGGAATTAGACTGTGCAAGTGTCCTTTAGACAGTGCTATCCCACTATTGAGGAGTAGGTAGCACCGTCGTTGGAGTTTTCGGGTCAATTCGATTTAAGAGACGTGTGGTAACTAAAGCAATGTTAGGACGCCTTAGCGGTAACTCTAATGTCTTAGATCATTTTTCCGAGGCAACCGTTTCGAGGCAACTTATGATCTTTGGACAAGAGAGCGACCTCTAAAACATCTTATACTTAATGACCACGTTCGAGGAAACCAAGTGAGTCGTACCCTAAGAGTGACATGTGTGAGGGTGTCAATTTTCAGTTATATTATCTTTGCATGTCATGGTGAGCTACTGTTGATTTTAAGTTAAGAGTTAATCTTGCAATGCAATCCTAGTTAGCATACATCTAAACAGTTAATATATGTTCATGAATTTAAAGTGCGGGGATTGTAAATCCTACGCTATTACAAGGATTTGGGGAGGGGGATTATTTACATGTCCAAAAAATTTGGGGGAATAAAAGCAGTAAAGTAAAAGTCTTAGCTAAGCTATTACAAAACAATACACAGTTACAATAAAATAAGCGCGCGCGAATCTGAAAATAACCTCTAAAAATCTAAGAATAAAATCTTTTTTGTTGTTTTATTTTATTTTGAGAAAATGACCTAAATCTATTTAATTTTTGTTTTTTCTTGAGAAAATGTTAAGATAATTAAAAGATTGATTGACAAAGTTAATTTAATAGAAAAAGAACTATCCTAATGTTTTTGTGGTTTTTTAATTTTAATGTTAATTAAAAGATAAAAAGAAGTCTATGAAAAAAAACAAAAAAAAACAAAGTACAAAGGGGATCCTTCGATCCAGGTAAAAAAGGGAGTTTCGACCCAGGGAGGGAATGGAAGCTTCGATCCAAAGAGGGTCCCGGTCCTTTCGATTGGCCCAGACAGTAAGGCGTGAGTGGCCTTCGATCAAGGGAAGAGGATTGTATTTTGATCATGGAGGTCATGGCTTTCGATCCAGGAATGAGATGCCTCCTTCGATCCAGCATGTTGATGGGTTCGATCCAGAGAAGGTGTCTCCTTCGATCTGGGATGTAATACCCTCTCTTACAGTAGTTGGGACCTTCGATTTGGCACTGGCTGGATGGGAGCACTTTCAATCTGGGGGCTTCTGGGCGTGGGCACCTTCGATCTGAAGGACTGCTTTGGCTTGGAAAATTCTGACACCCTTTGATGGATTGTATGGGAAGCGTCTCTCCAATGCTTCTCCCTGTATATTTTTCGTCCTCTTCTTGCAGAGTTTTTGTGTGTGCTGTTCACCCTTTGAAATGTGCCACTGGCCCTTGTATTTATAGGAGTGGGTGGAGGGGACAGGAAGACAAAGGTTTAAATGACCTTGATTATGTGTTTGACAGCCATGAATGAGCATTTGTAACGTTAATTATGTGTTTGAAAGCCATGAATGAGAGTTTGTAACGTTGGCTAAACACATGGGATCCTGTCCCTTTTTGAATGACATATGGCTGGCATTCGAATGCTCCCTTTCGAATGGGCTGATGGCCTTCTTCGAATGCTTTTCGAAAGCTTCTTCGAATGGACCCTTTGAATGCTTCTTTGAATGGACCCTTAGAATGCTTCTTCGAATGGACCTTTTTGAAATTCCAATCGAAGGACACTGTTATAATGCCAATAGAAGTACCTGCCCATGATGCCAATCGAAATGCTTGTCCAGAATGCCAATCGAAAGGCTCCTTCAGAATACCAATCGAAGGGTCTTTCAGAATGCAAATCGAAGCGCTTGTCCAGAATGCCAATCGAAAGGCTTGTCCAGAATATAAATCGAAAGGCTCCTAAGAGCACCAATCGAAATGTATTTAAAGCACCACTCAAAAAATTTCCTTTACCTTAAGCAAGAGTTTGTGATCAACCATGCAAAGGGGAAGACTTTGGGAAACATGAGAGGGCAAATTTTGGGGTACAACAACTTTGAACATAGAAGACATCGTAGCCAGCGTGTCCGCTAACTGATTCTCCTCTCTAGGGAAGTGTTCAAAGGTTATTTCCTCGAAGTGCGGAAGCAATGTCAACACATACTTCTTGTAAGGAATAAAATTTGGGTGTTTCGTATCCCACTCTCCTTTGATCTGGCTGATCACGAGAGCGCAATCTCCGAAAACACTCAAGAACTTAATCCTTAGGTCAATTGCTGCTAGAAGACCCATGATGCACGCTTCATACTCTGCCATATTGTTGGTGCAGTTGAAACATAGTCGGGCGGTGAACGGAGTATGAGAGCCTTTAGGAGATATGATCACGGCGCCAATGCCATTACCCAAAGCATTTGAAGCTCCATCAAAGTACATAGACCATCGGGATCCTTCCTCAGGTCCTTCATCCGGTCCAGGTTCTTCGCAATCAGTCACTATCATGATATTCTCATCCGGGAATTCAAAGTTCATAGACTGCTAATCATCCACTGCCTGATGTGCCAAATGGTCTGCCAACACACTTCCCTTGATTGCTTTTTGAGTCGTGTATTGGATGTCATACTCAGTCAAGATCATCTGCCATCTTACTATTCTTCCGAACAAGGCAGGCTTCTCAAAGATATACTTGATTGGGTCCATCTTTGATATCAATAAAGTAGTGTGAGTCAACATATACTGTCTCAGCCGGCGAGCAGCCCATGCCAAAGCGCAACAAGTTTTCTCAAGCAACGAGTATCGGGTCTCACAGTCGGTAAATTTTTTGCTAAGGTAATAAATAGCATGCTCTTTTCGGCCAGAATCGTCATTCTGACCCAGCACACACCCTATTGAGTTGTCGAGTACTGTCAAGTATAGGATCAGAGGTCTCCCTTCAACTAGAGGCATCAGAATAGGTGGCTCTTGGATATACTCTTTGATCCTTTCGAAAGCGGCCTGGTATTCATTGTTCCATCTTACCACTTGATCTTTCTTCAATAGCTTGAAGATTGGCTCACAAGTAGCAGTCAGGTGTGAGATGAATCGGGCAATGTAGTTCAAACGTCCCAGAAAACCTCTGACTTCTTTTTCTGTTCGGGGAGCTGGCATTTCCTGTATAGCCTTCACCTTTGCAGGATCCACTTGAATACCTTTATCGCTTACGACGAAACCCAACAGCTTACCAGATCTCACCCCGAAGGTGCACTTGTTCGGGTTTAACCTCAGCTTGTACAACTTCAATCTGTCAAATAACTTCTGAAGGTGGTCAAGATGTTCTTCCTCAGTCTGGGATCTTGTAATTATATCATCGCCGTATACCTCAATCTCATAATGGATCATGTCATGGAACAAAGCGACCATGGCGCGCTGATAGCTTGCCCCAGCATTCTTCAATCCAAAAGGCATGACCTTGTAGCAAAAGGTACCCCATTGAGTAACAAAGGTTGTCTTCTCCATGTCTTCAGGAGCCATTTTAATCTAATTATAACTGGAGAAACAATCCATAAAGGAGAAGACCTTATGCTGAGCGGTGTTGTCAACTAGGACGTCGATATGAGGCAGAGGGAAATCATCCTTGGGGCTCGCCCTGTTCAGATCCCTATAGTCAACACACATTCGAACCTTACCATCCTTCTTCGGCACAGGAACCACGTTGGCGACCCACTGTGGGTAAGAAGTAACTGCTAGAAAACCGGCATCAAACTGTTTCATCACTTCAGCCTTGATTTTCTCAGACATATCCGGGCGCATTCGGCGGACTTTCTGCTTCACTGGAGGACAATCTTCCTTGGTAGGAAGGCGGTGAACCATAATATCGGTATCCAACCCGGGCATAACTTCATAAGACCAGGCAAAGATCTCAACATAGTCACGCAGCATCTGAATAAACTGTCGCTTCACACTAAGCTCCAGATTTGCACCAATCTTGACCTCTCTCTTGTCTACCTATGTACCCAGATTCATTGTTTCCACTGGCTCTTCATGCGGCTGAATAACCCTCTCTTCCTGAAGTAATAGTCTAGCAAGTTCACCAGGCACTTCATAATTATCTTCACCTTCGTCTTCGACTAAGTTGATCGGACTTTCAAAGTCATAACTGGCAGTAACAGAGTCGTTATCAGTGGGATCCAGAGTGGATGTAGACCTGTATATGTGAGTGTGTGTAAAATAGCTGTTTTGCAATATAATAAAAGAAACACAAGGAGCGCAAAAATTGAAATGCAAGAAACGTCCAATGCTTTTATTAATGATATATGTAGATGACACACATAAAGCCCTCACAAATGAAGCCACGGTGCCCCGGGTAAGACACCGGGCCATAAAGTTTAAAAATTGTTTGTTATAAATACAAAACAAAAGTCTCATTTACTGGGTGATAACTGAAACAGGCATAGAATCCTTCGCTGTCCAGTTACTTAATCCACCATCGGCAGTTGGGTATATCCAGCTGTCAATATCAAATTCTTCATCATCGTCATCCCCGATAGCATTCACCCCCGCGTCATGTTTAGGCTTTTCTGGTGCTCCGAACTCGATCTCCTTGGCATCAATCAGGTCCTGTACCTTGTTCTTCAAGACCCAACAGTCATCCGTATCATGCCCTGGGCTATCAGAGTGAAAAGCACAGCGGGCATTCGGATCGTACTTCGGTGAAGTTGTATTTGGATTCTTCGGGGCCTCCCTTGGAATCACTAGATTGGTCTTTAATAACTGTGGCAGAATCTGGGATAAAGTCATGTTGAGCTGAGTGAATTGTCTTCGAGGTCTCTCGGCCCTTGACTAATTGTTGCGCTGAGGAGCACCAACAGGTCTTGATATAACCACCGCATTAACAGCTTGGCGGTGTTCAGGTCTATTATGGTTCTTTGAATTATAAACAGCACTGGACTCCTTCTTAAAAGGCTTCTTCTCGGTGCCAGATGAAGCACCCTTCTGTATTTTACCAGATTTGATACCGACCTCTATCCTTTCCCCGGTCATAATCAGCTCTATAAACCCGAATGACGAACTTCCAATAAGATGGTTGAAATACGGACCAGACAAGGTCCCAAGAAACATATCCACTAGCTCCCTATCAGCCAAGGGTGGTTGCACTCTTCCTGCGAGGTCCCTCCATTTCTGAGCGTAATATTTGAAACCTTCGCCCGCACCCATTGACATACCCTGGAGTTGGGTACCCGTGGGAGCAAGGTCGGAATTGTATTGGTACTTCCTGTAAAAAGCAGCGGCCAAATCTTCCCAATTACGAATACTAGCTCCTTCTAACTGGTAAAACCATTCAAGCTGAGTCCCTGAGAGACTGTCTTGAAAGAAGTGGATCCAGAGGTTCTTGTCAGCGGTGTATGGATGAATCTTCCTAACATACGATCGGAGGTGCAGTTTCGGGCAAGAAACTCCGTCGTATTTAGAAAAGGATGGTGCTTTAAACTTGTGGGGAATCACCACCCCCGACGACAAAGCTAAGTCACCAAAGTCCAACCCAGGGACCTTCTGAACTTCCATCGCGCTCAACCGGTCTTCAAGCTGTTTATACCTATCCTTAGCCGGAGGATAATGGTCTTCGTCAAAGTCCGTCTTGTTGTCTGAAACCACAGGGCTAAGAGCCCTCCTTTCTTCCTGATTATCTCCCCCTCCAGATGAGTGGTTCAAATCAACCTCTTGTCACAAATGGTTTCCGAATCTGCGACCCATATTAAATAGGACCGTCTTCTTCTTCTTCTTCTTCTTCTTCTCTTTCAAGATAAGGGCCTTCAGATCTTGCTGACCCTTAGCCAGATTCATGAACAATTCTTGGAACTGGGCATTTTGGGCTTGCAGAGCCTTGATTGCTTGTTCAGTTGATGTTTCAGAAAACATGATGCTGAAATAAACAGCGAAGAAGATGAGAAAAACCTGTAATGGGTACCTGTTATGAGGTGCAAGGAATGAAATGCGTATGATATGATTTCAAAGACATCGAGAGATTCAAATTCGTAAACAAAAAATGGAACGCACTTATATTAGATAAACTTTGAATTAAATTGTTCAACAGATGCCTTTAAGGCGTTACAGGAAAGAAAAACTGAAAAGTAAATCAAAACTAGAAATAATAAAAAGACAATCAGTGCTCCCATGGTCGTTTCTTGTCGGTGCGGACATAGTCATTGAGGATCCGCTCGTTCTGCCTTGTCAAGTTCTGAATCTTCTGCTCTTGCTCGTGATACTTTTCTCGGTAAGTATGTCGTTCCTCCCTCAGCTGCATCCAGGACCTTTTTAATGCCCCAATGTCAGTAGGCATGTAAGGGTGTAGGATGGTAGGAGGAACCCCCTCTTCATCAGCAACTTCAACAATTATAGGCAAGACAGCTTCGTAGGGAATTCCCAGCTTTTGGGCACGTATGCGAACCCATCGGAGATATGGTTCCATTGGTAGAGAAGTCTTTGAACCCAGCTCGTGTGGATCAGACCTGTGTACCCCATCCCAAGCTCTTATGAATCTGCGGCATTGCTCGTCACTATCCCCTTGGAAATAAAAGACAATACTTGGCATTAGCAACTCATGAGGTCCTTCCCTTCTAGCTCGCCCAAACTGACGTAAGGCCAAGCACGGATTATAAGTGATCCCTCCATTGGTTCCTATCAGTGGAACATTGGGATATTCCCCACAACGATCAATAATAGCCACATCCTCCATGCCCCTGCTAGTCCAAATGATGTCATTATGAGAGAGAGACATAATCCTATAAGCCCAGCCCATGCCTTCCTTGTTCTTCAAGACTGATTTGGGGAGGTGAGAAATAAACGACCTCACCAACAACGGGGCACAACACATAAGGGTTCCCCGCCTCTGAGCAGTACGAGCATAAAGAGAATGAAGAATGTCACCCAAGAGAGTGGGCACGGGATTACCGGATATGAAGATCTTCACCGCATTCACGTCGACAAGGGAATCCGAGTTAGGAAACAACACCAAACCATATATGAGCAGAGCCAGAATGTCTTCAAATGCCTGGAAGTCTAGACTATCCCAAAAATGATTAGCTTTACCAACCAAGAATTTAGTCAAGAAGCCATTTGCTCCACTACGAGTTTCCCAATTAGCCATTACCTCAGCCTTTGTCAGATGGAGGGCTAAAGCAATCTCTTCTGGCCTAAGGGTCTACCCCCAGCCTATAAACGGGGTTTGCTCCAGAATGGGGATACCCAGCAGATCAGAGAACTCTTCCAAGGTAGGGACCAACTGGTAGTCCGAAAAAGTAAAGCAATGGTACAGTGGATCAAAGAATTGGACTAAGACTCTCATCATCTGTTCATCCATCTTGGAGGTGACCAAACCAAGAAGGTGCCCATGTCTTCTGATGAAGGAGGTAGTATATGGCATCTTTGCAACAAATTATTTAAGAAGAGTGGGAACTTGGACAAAGTTGATCCGGATGCTGTTTCTACGCATGGGTGCCATGACCTACAAAACAGAACAAAGATGCATCCCTCCTGTCTTTGAAATAGGTTAGTCTAATGCAAGATGCATGAAATGTCATGATGTCATGATGTCATGATAGAAAGCACACCACAAGTATCCACAAATAGCAAACATGGTAAAGGCACACAAGTCACACAAATAGCCCTTAGATTTCAGGCTGGCAAGGAGTCTAGGTACTACCCTCTTTCAGTTCAGTTGGTTCAAACCTGCCTAAAAATAGTAATCGGGTTCTAGAGGATCTCAATATCACTGACTACCCTCAATCGGTCATAATTCCAGTTTAGTAACCTTTTCTTGCGACCGGAATCATCGCGAGAGTTTAGTCTCAATGAGTGTAGCATACTGCTACTGTTCTATGGCCAAGTTGGTCAATTTAAAGGTTTTGAGGTCAGTTGGTGCTTAATGACCCCTTAGCAGACCCATATTCTCCTCGTTGCGCCACAAGGGATATTGGTACATACTAAAGTGCCACACCAACGTAGCTACTGTTTCAACCGTATTGGTCTACGCCGTACAGTTCCCTCACAGTTTATTGCTACTTACCTAAAGGGTATCCCCTAGATCCAGGTTAGGATCTATAAAAACTCCGATTCGAGCCCACAAAGATAAATCATACAAATCAAGAAATTGAAAACATTATGAACTATTCCAAAGGTACATCCCACTTATAAAAGTCTTCCCCAGCAGAGTCGCCAGTTCTGTGATACGGTGGGAAGAACTGACTGTTTTTTAGAATGCTAGTTTGTGTTTTGCGTTTGTATTTGCAAAATGTCGCGGTAAGCAAGAGTCGCCACCGACTTTTATTTTATCCAACAAGGAAAGGAAAAAAGCACAGAAAAATTCCTTTTTCGAGATATTTCTCGGGTTCGGGGGGTAGATTATAGAAAGTGAAGGTGTTAGCACCCTTTCTATCCGTGGTTATCCACGGGCTCTTAGGTACTTGCTCATATTGTTTTCAAAATTGCTTTCTTTGTGCTTGTGGGTTTGAAAAAAATTTTATTTGAAACTTCGATTTAACTCTTGCTTCTATCCTCAAGAGCGTATGACGTGTTTTTGAAAACTTTGTTCGAAAAGTGTAAGTGTGAAAAGATTTTGTTTTTTGAAAGAGCAAGTATCTAAGAACCATCTACCTACTCGAAAAAGGAATCGTTCTATGCTAATTTCTTTTAGACAATGCTATCCTACTATTGGTGAGTAGGTAGCACCGTCGTTGGAGTTTTAAGGGTCAATTCGAATTAGGGACTTACGGTCACCAAAGCAATGCTAGGACGCCTTAGTGGTAACCCTAATGTCTTAGATCATTTGTTTGAGGCAATCATATCCGTGGCAACCATTTTAAGGCGACTATGATCTTTTAGACAATAGGGCGACCTCTAAAGTGACCTATACTCAATGACCGCGTACGAAGGCAACCAAATGGTGTGTACCCTAAGAGTGCGCATGTGCGAGTGTGTTATTTTCAATTATATTATCTTTGTACATGTTAAAGGTGATCTAAGTTGATTTTAGGTTAAAACATGCAGTCTTGTCATGCATCCCTATTATCAAATATCTAACAGTTATAAATTGCGGAAAATAAATTGCGGAATTTAAATTACAAGGCGTCGGGTATTTACATCGCCAAAGACAAACCCTTTAAAAATAAATAAAGCGATAAAAATAATAAAAGGTCCTATTAACTATTACAAGCCGGAGACAGGTACATTACATGATAAAAGAAAGTAAATCGCGTGCGGGAAATTACATCGATCGCAAAGTTCTAGGGTTTTGACCCTTTTTGTTAAAGAAAATATCTTTTTGTTATTTTTATTTCAAGAAAGGAATAAATTTAAATTAATTACTAAATTAATGAATTAATTAATAAAAATAAATTATTTTTTGGTTTTTTTGGTATTTTAAGAAAGAAATAAAAATTAATTGAATTAGTAAAAACCTAATTAAATCTAATTTGATTTTAATTATTTACAAAGATATATTAAAGTTATTCTAATTAAAACCTAAGTTAATTTAATTAGTATTTATTAATAAAATAAAATTTAAAATTTTATTGAATAAAATTATTTTTGGTGATTTTATTTTAGAAAAGAAAAGAATTTTTTAATTGGTTAGTAATTGAATAAAATATAATAAAACAAATAATTAAAACAAAATAAATAAAATAGAAAGAGAGAGAGAGGTTTGGGCCTGAAATAGGGGTTTGAGAAGCAATTCTGAGGCCCATTACATGCTGGCCTTGTTGAATTTACAGATCTAGTGTGCATGTGTTGACTTGGCTCCATGGTGGACCATCAGATCCTGGCCACCAGATTTGGCCTTTGGCCATCTGGCCATTGGATAGATGATGGTGTATGATGCACTACAGGTCCTCATGCGCATTGGAATACCTGGAGAAACAAAATATCAAAGAAAATGGGGGATCTGGGATTCGAACCCAGGTCCTTAGGGTGACTGCCAATGCACGCTTGCCACTAGGCTAATCTGCTTCATTTGTAAATAATATACAAACTAATAATAATAAAAGAAAACAAGTTAATGGCCAGAAAAACCAAAAATGCGCGAAAGTTAATTTGAATTGGCCAATGGGAGAACGCCAACTCATCGTCTCCTACCTCCAAATCATGCAAATATTACCTGCAGATTTGGATTCACAGCTAAATGCGCAAGCTTGCTCTAAAATCCATTCCAGACCATGAAAACAAATTCCATGGACATGGTTGGACTCGTCTCGGCTCCCTGATCAACACTATGCCCTACTTGAGTCCTGATTTTTCCTGAAAAAACCCCAAAAAACAAATGAAGAACCCTAGTTATGGGGGTTCTTCATTTAGGCTAGAAAAACGCAATTGGATAATGCCAAACGTTTGAAAATGTTGTGAGGAGTATAAATATGCCAATGATTTATTCAAATGATGCAAAAATGATGAATAACGAATTCAAGAACCAAGGTGATTATCGTGACACTTGTAGTTCTTTGTGGTATGTGAGAATGCTTGCTCTTGATCGGTTTAGCTTCAGTGAACGTCCAGGAAGCGATTGAGATAGGTTTTGGCTTCTGAAAATGCCTCTAGCTATGATTTCGAATTCAAGCTTTTGGTGACTTTTTTCAAATTCTGTTCTGCCTCTTCTTGCATCCTCCGACCCTTATTTCGTGTGTCCTAGCTTGCTTATGTACTATGGAATGTATTAGGGTAACAATTTTGGATTGAATCTCTCTAAATCAATGCTTTGGGATTTGATTTCATTCACCCTTTAAACCTTTCCAAATTTGCCAAATCTCCATATTTTTGTACATGATATGGTGTGATCCGAGTTTGATGATGCTAATGATGATAATTAAGACCTGAAACAACCAAAAATATCTTAGATAATCAAAGTTTGGATTTTATATGATTTAATTTGATTTAAAATGAATAAATTCAATAAAAAATCAAATTAAATAATAAAAATAGAATATGAGCTCATGGATGAAGCTAGGACACGTGAGAAACTATGCAAGCTCAAATCTAGTAGAAAAGAATGGGCCCATTTGACAAAATTTGAGGTTTTGGGGATGGTTGACTTTTGCCAATTTTGCAAAAATGCCCAACTTCAACAATGCATAACTTCTTCAATTTTGAACTTTTGGAGGTCTTCTTTGACTTTTTAGAAAGATTGAGATGTCCTCTAACCAACCCTTTTGGTATTTTCTCATTTTGATATTCCATGCTCAAGTTATATGCTTTGGCAAAAAATGTGTTTTTGTTGACTTTCAAAAATGACCTATAATGTCCAAATTCATAACTTCTTGTGAGTGCATTTCTTGATCTTGGGGTATGAAAATGGATTGTAGGAAATTGCATCCTCTTAAAAATTAACTTTGGATGGGTTATTTCTCATAAAGTATGAGAAAGTCATGCTTGGTAAAAGTTGAGTTGACTTTTCCTGCAAAACCTTAATTTAGCAACTTTTGAATCTTGATGAATTTTGAGCAATCCTTGATGAATCATGATCAAACCTTGATCAAATGATGAAATAACCTTAAAAATGAGAATGTTGACAAAAAATCTTGAAGTTTGACTGTATTTGGGTCACAGTTGACTTTTGCCCTAGCACAATCGATTTTTGGACCTTTTGAGCAATTGACTGAGCAAACTTCCTCTACAAGACTTGAAATTTGACATGGATGATCTTGAGAACATATTAGGAGATTAGGGAGCACTTGAGGTCATTTAGACTAAAAGATCTTAATGCAACACAAAACCCAAATTTGGGTAGACTGCCTTAGGAGATAGCTTGTCTGTCCAATTCTTGAACAACCTTGAGCCATTTGGGGATTTTCTTGCAATGTTTTGAGGAATATGAGAGGGCAAATTTTGGGGTACAACACTTTGGAACTCATTCCAATGGAATTTTGATGGCAAAGAAGATGTTTAGAGCAGGTTACTATTGGCTGACAATGGAATCTGACTGTA
This sequence comes from Vicia faba, assembly GCA_948472305.1. Classification (NCBI taxonomy): domain Eukaryota; kingdom Viridiplantae; phylum Streptophyta; class Magnoliopsida; order Fabales; family Fabaceae; genus Vicia; species Vicia faba. Next base: position 1,279,999,051 of record OX451740.1, on the reverse strand, counting down.
ATAAAGTAGCAAAGAAGTGATATAAGTGCCAGATTTATGCTGACAAAATTCATGTGTCAAGAAAGCCTTCTTTGGAGGTGCATTGATTCTTGAAACTATGGATGGCGAGGAGTTCCCATGTCCCATGAATGCTGACACAATCATGAAATAGTTTATTTAAAGAAATAAAAGAACAACTCGCTAAGTCGAAAACCCGAAAGGGCGGCTTAGGCAAAAAAGAGCATCTCGGTAGGCTGAAAACTCGAAAAGGCGGTTTAGGAAAAAAATAAGAGACACAAACAAAATAAATTCTCCCGCTAGGTTGAAAACCCGCAAGGGCAACCTAGGAAAAAGTTAGGGATTTATTGGCAAGTAACTGTGTCAGACAAGACTTGATCAATGAAGAAACAATCTTCTTGGATCCTCACCACACTTCAACGGAAGTCGCTGCTCGTGAATTCAGAGTTGTTAGGGAGAATAGTGGTCATTAGATTTTAATGTATCTTTTCCAATATATTACCATTTTCTAAACTTTGTACTCATCTATGGGGTCTCACCATTCGCAGACTACCATTTTATTAATAAAGTTTGAGCTTTTATCCAATTCTTTGTAATTCTTATTTTATTCTGCTTATAAATATTCCATTTATTATTGATAATAATTTTTAAAACAAAGAGATTTAATAATAAAATTGCTTTTGAAAAGAATTTACAAATTACTTTTTACTTTATATTTTGTGATTCAAGAAAAACAAAAATAGTGATTCTGAGGACGGACGAACTCTTAAATTTTGGAAGTAAATATTCCCCAGGAAAGTTCTTTAAGGTCACTTTCGCTGATATGCATATGATCCTCTTGTTGTTTCTCAAATAGTTGGAGATGATACCAATTGATATATGGTGTAGTGTTGGGTTTGTGATCCCATTTTTCCCAGTCAAGTCTTGGTTCATTTGTTTTCCTCCAGGATGATTATTTTGGTTTTGGGTTTGCATGGTTTGAAACCTCTATCCTAGATTCCCCAGTGACGTCTTCACTCATATGACCAAAGTCTCTTCTCCCTTTGTATGTTGAGGTAGAATCATTGGCAAGACATCACCCTTTGTAGTAAAGACATCATTATTGTTGTTTGTTTCCAGGGAAACTAGACAAGGGCATTATATTTTCTAAGAAGTGTTGAAATAGTTGTCAAATACATTTATTCGATGCCAACAACATTTTAATTGCCCACCTAACTTTTCCTGCGATTGCCCACGATACTAGTTATAAATGGCAGCGATTCTTAACCAAAAACTCTCACCTTATTGATCAACTTCCACAACTGGATCCTTTGAAACATTGAACCATGATTGAATAAGAAGTATATGCTCATCCCTTGTAAATTGTTCTCGAGATTTTTTTAACGACAATCGTTTCTTCTTTTTTAATACCAACTTGAGTAGAAAATGGTGGAACATGACATCCAGACATAAACCCAATCGGTGTTTCCGGTTCATGACGGAAAAATTCCATACTATTAGAATTCATTTGAGGTCAACGGTATATATTTGAATGTATTGGTGACGAAAAAATATGGTGGGATTTGTTGGCACCGATGGAAATTAAGAATTTTGAGGATTAATATTTTGATAATTTTGCATGTAATTAAACAAAGCCTGTTGATAATGAAACTGATTAGGATTTATTTGGCCTAAACAATTTAAATTTGAAGAGAAAAAGTGAAAACTTAAGTTAAATATTTTATCAAAAAAAGGTTAATGAGAGAAAATTTGTGTGAGAAATTTTTTAAATAGGATGTATTTATAATAAACTAATAGTGTTAAAATAAAATAAAATAAAATAAAATATAAAAAAATAAATGTTGAAACACATAACAAATTAAATTATACTTATTTTTTAATATAAAATACTGTTACAATACAGTGTTGCGATTGGTCAGCCTGACCAACTCCAACAACTTTAAATTTGATGCTATGAAGAGTACACTGGAAAATTCTTGAAAAATCCTCCATTAGAAGTACTCTAAGGAAAAGCTCTAAGACGGTGAAAAAAAATTGTATGGTGGTGGTACTAGCTGAATCCTATTTTACTAGCTAAACATATGTTTTCTATCAAGAAAAACACCTAAGACTTATGGTATGTTTGTTTCAAGTTTACGACACATACTCCTGAGAATATGACTATGAGAATGTAATATTTCCATGTTTGATTCAAGCTTTAGATAATTATTCCAATGAACTTTTTATTCCAATGAATATTATTTACACATAGTTTTTTTATTCTTGTTCCAAGGCATAAAGGATAAGAATTCAAGATTCCCATGGGAATAACCTTAACTACCTATAACTTTCCACTTCTACTCATTATATTTACTTTTATAATTTTTAAATTAAATTAATTTGTAAACATTCCTAAGAATTATAATTTTTGTCCAAACACATAAATGGGAATATTATTCCTAGAAACAATAATCTCGAAAATATAATTCCAAAGAACGTAATTTTATAACTTAAAAGAAACACACCCTTAGTAATGAAGAAAAATTTAAATATCTTCCTGTAATATTTTCACTTGATTTAATTAATTACCATCTTTAAAAAATTTAATATTACTACATATTTACGATTGAGTTAAAATCTAAAACTTTGTTAAATTAAAAAAAAAATATCATCTCATACAAATGCTCTTAAATAAATTATTATAAAATATTAAATAGTTTAATAAAATTTAATTTACATTAAAAACACAAGAGTAATTTTGACATAGTAGGTTGCAAGCGTTTCACGGTGCTTATGGCAGAAGTTTGAATTCCCCGGTTGTCAATTTTTTTATAATATAATTAATTAATTTTTTTAAGTTAATTAAAACTGTTAATTATTATTTTATTTTGTAAAAATTATCAATGATTTATTTATTTTTATTATTTTAATTTTAATTACCATTAACACTATAATTTATTTTAATATATATATATATATATATATATATATATATATATATATATATATATATATATATATATATATATATATATATATATATATATATATATATATATAATTTTTAATTTTATTAAATATTAAATCAATATAGATTAATTATTTTTTATTATTTTTATCTTAATTACCTTTAAACTTTTATTAAAAATAGTTTTTTTATCTTATTTGCCACATTTATAAAAGTCGAGAGACTAAATAATTTTTAGATTTATGAAATAAATTGACCAAAAACTAAATTTTAAAATAAAATGAAAAAAATTTAAAAAATTTAAATCATTAAATAGGAGGATTAAAATGCATTTAAGTCAAAAAAAAATTATAAATAACAATGTATATATAAGTCACTAAGCAATGGAGGATTAATAATATAAATTATACATTCATCATGAAGAATAAATATATTTACATTCATAAAGAATTTTGTTAATCTAATATTCGACGACCAATCTCCTTTAAATCCACCTTGCATGCATGCATGTTCTTCAGAATATCTATGTTTTTTACAAAAATTAATTCCCACAACGACAATTAAACCCTAATAGTCTCACTTTTTTGTTGCAACTCTTGCACCTATTTGTCTTTCTCTTAATATTTTGATTGTCACTAAGAGAAGTAGCTGCCACAATCTCACAAATACTGTCAATATTAGCGGTCATTGAAGAAGAAGATGTTGATTTAAAAACAATGCTTTCATCATTTGATCTCTCAACATTTTCTTTGAGATAATTATTATAACACTTTGAACAGAGGTTGTTGTTTGAAGAAGAACCATAGAAACCACAACCATTGGCGCAAAGTGATGGAACCATGTTTCACTTAGTTGACTCAAGAAAAATAGATGTTTGCAAACTTGGAGAAAGGGAGAGTTTTATGGAGAAAAGATTTAAGCTTGAAATTGAATGATTGATGATTAGGTTGTGTTAATTTATAGGAGATAATTGCTAGATGATTGTAACTAATAATACCATATTTTAGGAAACTATTTGCCAAAAAATTAGGAAAGCAATCGTTATCCAATTTTAATTTTAAATATAATCTTTCTCTTACGATTGGAACAAGAAAAAATTTAATTAGGATTGAATCAAATAGAATATTGATTTGATCAAAATTTAAATTTAAAATATAATTCAATTATTTAATTTTGAGAAAATAACCCGGGACAACTTAGTCCCTATCTTTGTTTACATCTTATTTGATTTATAAAAAAATATAATAATAAAAAAAATATAAAAGAAAATAAATGATGATAATTTAATAATTTTGATGAGAAGTAAAATAAAGAGGGAAGAAAATAAATATTTTTATTTATAAAATAACATACACGTCCTAAATAAAAAATGATACAGATATTTATAAAAAAATAATAATAATAATTTCGGTATATCCTAATTTTATGTAAATCCTTGATATGACAAACTATTTATAATTTTTGTTTTGTTAAATTAATGATTATTTATGTTCTTATGTTAAAGAGAATAATCATATATTTATGTTCTTAATTCTTTTTTGACATTAAACTCCTGAGATTAAAATTTTTATGAGGTGCATGGAATGAAATGCGTATGATGTGATTTCAAAGGCATCGAGAGATTCAAATTCGTAAACAAAAAATGGAACGCACTTTTATTAGATAAACTTTGAATTCAATTGTTCAACAGATGCCTTTAAGGCGTTACAGGAAAGAAAAACTGAAAAGTAAATCAAAACTAGAAATAATAAAAAGACAATCAGTGCTCCCATGGTCGTTTCTTGTCGGTGCGGACATAGTCATTGAGGATTCGCTCATTCTCCAGCTGCCTTGTCAAGTTCTGAATCTTCTGCTCTTGCTCGTGATACTTTTTTCGGTAAGTATCCCGTTCATCCCTCAGCTGCATCCAGGACATTTTCAATGCCCCAATGTCAGTAGGCATGTAAGGGTGTAGGATGGTAGGAGGAACCCCCTCTTCATCAGCAACTTTAACAATTATAGGCAAGACAGCTTCGTAGGGCATTCCCAGCTTTTGGGCACGTATGCGAACCCATCAGAGATATGGTTCCATTGGTAGAGAAGTCTTCGCACCCAGCTCGTGTGGATCAGGCCTGTGTACCCCATCCCAAGCTCTTATGAATCTGCGGCGTTGCTCGTCACTATCCCCTTGGAAATTAAAGACAATACTTGGCATTAGCAACTCATGAGGTCCTTCCCTTCTAGCTCGCCCAAACTGACGTAAGGCCAAGCACGGATTATAAGTGATCCCTCCATTGGTTCCTATCAGTGGAACATTGGGATATTCCCCACAGCGATCAATAATAGCCACATCTTCCATACCCTTACTAGTCCAAATGACGTCATTATGAGAGAGAGACATAATCCTATAAGCCCATCCCATGCCTTCCTTGTTCTTCAAGACTGATTTGGGGAGGTGAGAAATAAACCACCTCACCAACAACGGAGCACAACACATAAGGGTTCCCCGCCTCTGAGCAGTACGAGCATAAAGAGAATGAAGAATGTCACCCAAGAGAGTGGGCACGGGATTACCGAATATGAAGATCTTCACCGCATTCACGTCGACAAGGGAATCCGAGTTAGGAAACAACACCAAACATTATATGAGCAGAGCCAGAATGTCTTCAAATGCCTGGAAGTCTAGACTGTCCCAGAAATGATTAGCTTTACCAACCAAGAATTTAGTCAAGAAGCCCTTTGCTCCACTACGAGTTTCCCAATTAGCCATTACCTCAGCCTTTGTCAGATGGAGGGCTGAAGCAATCTCTTCGGACCTAAGGATCTTCTCCCAACCTGTAAACGAGGTTTGCTCCAGAATGGGGATACCCAGCAGATCAGAGAACTCTTCCAAGGTAGGGACCAACTGGTAGTCCGAAAAAGTAAAGCAATGGTACAATGGATCAAAGAACTGGACTAAGACTCTCATCATCTGTTCATCAATCTTAGAGGTGACCAAACCAAGAAGGTGGCCATGTCTTCTGATGAAGGAGGTAGTATCTGGCATCTTTGCAACTAATTCTTTAAGCAGAGTGGGAACTTGGACAAAGTTGACCCGGATGCTGTTTCTACGCATGGGTGCCATGACCTACAAAACAGAACAAAGATGAATCACTCCTGTATTTGAAATAGGTTAGTCCAATGCAAGATGCATGAAATGTCATGATGTCATGATGTCATGATAGAAAGCACACCACAAGTATCCACAAATAGCAAACATGGTAAAGGCACACAAGTCACACAGATAGCCCTTAGATTTCAGGCTGACAAGGAGTCTAGGTACTACCCTCTTTCAGTTCAGTTGGTTCAAACTTGTCCTAAAAATAGTAATCGGGTTCTAGAGGATCTCAATATCACTTACTACCCTCAATCGGTCATAATTCCAATTTAGCAACCTTTTCTTGCAGCCGGAATCATCGCGAGAGTTTAGTCTCAATGAGTGTAGCATACTGCTATTGTTCTATGGCCAAGTTGGTCAATTTAAAGGTTCTGAGGTTAGTTGGTGCTTAATGACGCCTTAGCAGACCCATATTCTCCTCGTTGCGCCACAAGGGATATTGGTACATACTAAAGTTCCACACCAACGTAGCTACTGTTTCAACCGTATTGGTCTACGCCGTACAGTTCCCTCACAGTTTATTGCTACTTACCTAAAGGGTATCCCCCAGATCCGGGTTAGGATCTATAGTAACTCTGATTCGAGCCCACAAATATAAATCATATAAATCAAGAAATTGAAAACATTATGAACTATTCCTAAGGTACATCCCACTTATAAAAGTCTTCCTCAGCAGAGTCGCTAGTTCTGTGATACGGTGGGAAGAATTGACTGTTTTTTGGAATGCTGGTTTGTGTTTTGCGTTTGTATTCGCAAAATGTCGTGGTAAGCAAGAGTCGCCACCGACTTTTATTTTATCCAACAAGGAAATGAAAAAAGCACAGAAAATTCCTTTTTCGAGATATTTCTCGGGTTCGGGGGGTAGATTATAGAAAGGGAAGGTGTTAGCACCCTTTCTATCCGTGGTTATCCACGGGCTCTTAGGTACTTACTCATATTGTTTTCAAAATTACTTTCTTTGTGCTTGTGGGTTTGAAAAAGTTTTTATTTGAAACTTCAATTTAACTCTTGCTTCTGTCCTCAAGAGCGTATGAAGTGTTTTTGAAAACTTTGTTCGAAAAGTCTAAGTGTGAAAAGATTTTGTTTTTTGAAAGAGCAAGTATCTAAGAACCATCTACCTACTCGAAAAAGGAATCGTTCTATGCTAATTTCTTTTAGACAATCCTATCCTACTATTGGTGAGTAGTTAGCACCGTCGTTGGAGTTTTAAGGGTCAATTCGAATTAGGGACTTACGGTCACCAAAGCAATGCTAGGACGCCTTAGCGGTAACCCTAATGTCTTAGATCATTTGTTTGAGGCAATCATATCCGTGGCAACCATTTCGAGGCGACTATGATCATTTAGACAATAAGGCGACCTCTAAAGTGACCTATACTCAATGACCGCGTACGAAGGCAACCAAATGGGGTGTACCCTAAGAGTGCGCATGTGCGAGTGTGTTATTTTCAATTATTTTATCTTTGTACATGTTAAAGGTGATCTAAGTTTATTTTAGGTTAAAACATTCAGTCTTGTCATGCATCCCTATTATCAAACATCTAACAGTTATAAATTGCGGAAAATAAATTGCGGAATTTAAATTACAAGGCGTCGGGTATTTACATCGCCAAAGACAAACCCTTTAAAAATAAATAAAGCGATAAAAAATTATAAAAGGTCCTATTAACTATTACAAACCAGAGGCAAGTACATTATATGATAAAAGAAAGTAAATCGCGTGCGAGAAATTAAATCGAGCGCAAAGTTCTAGGGTTTTGACCCTTTTTGTTAAAGAAAAGATCTTTTTGTTGTTTTTATTTCAAGAAAGGAATAAATCTAAATTAATTACTAAATTAATGAATTAATTAATAAAAATAAATTATTTTTTGGTTTTTTTGGTATTTTAAGAAAGAAATAAAAATTAATTGAATTAGTAAAAACCTAATTAAATCTAATTTGATTTTAATTATTAACAAAAATATATTAAAGTTATTCTAATTAAAACCTAAGTTAATTTAATTAGTATTTATTAATAAAATAAAATTTAAAATTTTATTGAATAAAATTATTTTTTGTGATTTTATTTTAGAAAAGAAAAGAATTTTTTAATTGGTTAGTAATTGAATAAAATATAATAAAACAAATAATTAAAACAAAATAAATAAAATAGAAAGAGAGAGAGGTTTGGGCCTGAAATAGGGGTTTGAGAAGCAATTCTGAGGCCCATTACACGCTGGCCTTGTTGACTTTGCAGATCTAGTGTGCATGTGTTGACTTGGCTCCATGGTGGACCATCAGATCCTGGCCACCAGATTTGGCCTTTGGCCATCTGGTCATTGGATAGATGATAGTGTATGATGCACTACAGGTCCTCATGCGCATTGGAATACCTGAAGAAACAAAATATCAAAGAAAATGGGGGACCTGGGATTCGAACCCAGGTCCTGAGGGTGACTGCCAATGCACGCTTGCCATTAGGCTAATCTGCTTCATTTGTAAATAATATACAAACTAATAATAATAAAAGAAAACAAGTTAATGGCCAGAAAAACAAAAAATGCGTGAAAGTTAATTCGAATTGGCCAATGGGAGAACGACAGCTCATCGTCTCCTACCTCCAAATCATGCAAATATTACCTGCGGATTTGGATCCACAGCTAAATGCGCAAGCTTGCTCTAAAATCCATTCCAGACCATGAAAACAAATTCCATGGACATGGTTGGACTCGTCTTGGCTCCCTGATCAACACTATGCCCTTCTTGAGTCCTGATTTTTCCTGAAAAAGAAAACCCCAAAAAACAAACGAAGAACCCTAGCTATGGGGGTTCTTCATTTAGGCCAGAAAAACGCAATTGGATAATGCCAAACGTTTGCAATTGTTGTGAGGAGTATAAATATGCCAATGATTTGTTCAAATGATGAAAAAATGATGAATAACGAATTCAAGAACCAAGGTGATTATCGTGACACTTATAGTTCTTTGTGGTATGTGAGAACGCTTGCTCTTGATCGGTTTAGCTTCAGTGAACGTCCTGGAAGCGATTGAGATAGGTTTTGGCTTCTGAAAACGCCTCTAGCTATGATTTTGAATTCAAGCTTTTGGTGACTTTTTTCAAATTCTGTTCTGCCTCTTCTTGCAGCCTCCGACCCTTATTTCGTGTATCCTAGCTTGGTTATGTACTATGGAATGTATTAGGGTAACAATTTTGGATTGAATCTCTCTAAATCAATGCCTTGGGATTTGATTTGATTCACCCTTTAAACCTTTCCAAATTTGCCAAATCTCCATCTTTTTGTACATGATATGGTGTGATCCGAGTTTGATGATGTTAATGATGATAATTAAGACCTGAAACAACCAAAAAGATCTTAGATAATCAAAGTTTGGATTTTATATAATTTAATTTGATTTAAAATGAATAAATTCAATAAAAAATCAAATTAAATAATAAAAATAGAATATGAGCTCATGGCTGAAGCTAGGACACGTGGGCAACTATGCAAGCTCAAATCTAGTAGAAAAGAATGGACCCATTTGACAAAATTTGAGGTTTTGGGGATGGTTGACCTTTGGCAATTTTGCAAAAATGCCCAACTTCAACAATGCATAACTTCTTCAATTTTGAACTTTTGGAGGTCTTCTTGGACTTTTTAGAAATATTGAGATGTCCTCTAACCAACCCTTTTAGTATCTTCTCATTTTTATATTACATGCTCAAGTTATAAGCTTTGGAAAAAAAGGTGTTTTTGTTGACTTTAAAAATGACCTATAATATCCAAATTCATAACTTCTTGTGAGTGCATTTCTTGATCTTGGGGTATGAAAATGGATTGTAGGAAATTTCATCCTCTTCAAAATGAGCTTTATATGGGTCATTTCTCATAAAGTATGAGAAAGTTATGCTTGGTAAAAGTTGAGTTGACTTTTCCTGCAAAACCCTAATTTAGCAACTTTTGAATCTTGATGAATTTTGAGCAATCCTTGATGAATCACGATCAACCCTTGATCAAATGATGAAATAACCTTAAAAATGAGAATGTTGACAAAAAATCTTAAAGTTTGACTGTATTTGGGTCACAGTTGACTTTTGCCCTAGCACAATCGATTTTTGAACCTTTTGAGCAATTGACTGAACAAACTTCCTCTGCAAGGCTTGAAATTTGACATGGATGATCTTGAGAACATATTAGGAAATTAGGGAGCACTTGAGGTCATTTAGACTCAAAGATCTTAATGCAACACAAAACCCAAATTTGGGTAGACTGCCTTAGGAGATAGTTTGTCTGTCCAATTCTTGAACAACCTTGAGCCATTTGGGGATTTTTCTTGCAATATTTTGAGGAATATAAGAGGGAAAATTTTGGGGTACAACAATTTGGAACTCATGCCAATGGACTTTTGATGGAAAAGAAGATGTTTAGGGCATGTTACTATTGGCTGACAATGGAATCTGACTGTAATAAATTAGCAAAGAAGTTCCATAAGTGCCAGATTTATGCTGACAAAATTCATGTGTCAAGAAAGCCTTCTTTGGAGGTGCATTGATTCTTCAAAGTATGGATGGCGAGGAGTTCCCATGTCCCATGAATGCTGACATAATCATGAAATAGTTTATTTAAAGAAATAAAAGAACAACTCGCTAAGTCGAAAACCCGAAAGGGCGGCTTAGGCAAAAAAGAGCATCTCGGTAGGCTGAAAACTCGAAAAGGCGGTTTAGGAAAAAAATAAGAGACACAAACAAAATAAATTCTCCCGCTAGGTTGAAAACCCGCAAGGGCAACCTACGAAAAAGTTAAGGATTTCTTGGCAAGTAACTGTGTCAGACAAGACTTGATCAATGAAGAAACAATCTTCTTGGATCCTCACCACACTTCAACGGAAGTTGCTTCTTGTGAATTCAGAGTTGTTAGGGAGAATAGTGGTCATTAGATTTTAATGTATCTTTTCCAATATATTACCATTTTCTAAACTTTGTACTCATCTATGGGGTCTCACCATTCGCAGAATACCATTCTATTAATAAAGTTTGAGCTTTTATCCAATTCTTTGTAATTCTTATTTTATTCTGCTTATAAATACTCCATTTATTATTGATAGTAATTTTTAAAACAAAGAGATTTAATAATAAAATTGTTTTTGAAAATAATTTACAAATTACTTTTTACTTTATATTTTGTGATTCAAGAAAAACAAAAATAGTGATTCTGAGGACGGACGAACTCTGAAATTTTGGAAGTAAATATTCCCCAGGAAAGTTCTTTAAGGTCGCTTTCATTGATATGCATATGATCCTCTTGTTGTTTCTCAAATAGTTGGAGATGATACCAATTGATGTATGGTGTAGTGTTGGGTTTGTGATCCCATTTTTCCCAGTCAAGTCTTGGTTCATTTGTTTTCCTCCAGGATGATTATTTTGGTTTCGGGTTTGCATGGTTTAAAACCTCTATCCCAGATTCCCCAGTGACGTCTTTACTCATATGACCAAAGTCTCTTCTCCCTTTGTATGCTGAGGTAGAATCATTGGAAAGACATCACCCTTTGTAGTAAAGACGTCATTATTGTTGTTTGTTTCCAGGGAAACTAGACAAGGGCATTATATTTTCTAAGAAGTGTTGAAACAGTTGTCAAATACATTTATTCGATGCCAACAACATTTTAATTGCCCACCTAACTTTTCCTGCGATTGCCCACAATACTGGTTATAAATGGCAGCGATTCTTAACCAAAAACTCTCACCTTTTTTATCAACTTTCACAACTGGATCCTTTGAAACATTGAACCATGATTGAATAAGAAGTATATGCTCATCTCTTGTAAATTGTTCTCGAGATTTTTTAACGACAATCGTTTCTTCTTTTTTAATACCAACTTGAGTAGAAAATGGTGGAACATGACATCCATACATAAACCCAATCAGTGTTTCCAGTTCATGACGGAAAAATTCCATACTATTAGAATTCATTTGAGGTAAACGATATATATTTGAATTTATTGGTGACGGAAAAAATATGGTGGGATTTGTTGGCACCGATGGAAATTAAGAATTTTGAGGATTAATATTTTGATAATTTTGCATGTAATTAAACAAAGCTTGTTGATAATGAAAATGATTAGGATTTATTTGGCCTAAACAATTTAAATTTGAAGAGAAAAAGTGAAAACTTAAGTTAAATTTTTTATCAAAAAAAGGTTAATGAGAGAAAATTTGTGTGACAAAATTTTTAAATAGGATGTATTTATAATAAAGTAATAGTGTTAAAATAAAATAAAATAAAATAAAATATAAAAAAATAAACGTTGAAACACATAACAAATTAAATTATATGTATATTTTAATAAAAAATACTGTTACAATACAGTGTTGCGATTGGTCAGCCTGACCAACTCCAACAACTTTAAATTTGATGCTACAAAGAGTACACTGGAAAATTCTTGAAAAATCCTCCATTAGAAGTACTCTAAGGAAAAGCTCTAAGGCGGTGAAAAAAAACTGTATGGTGGTGGTACTAGCTGAATCCTATTTTACTAGCTAAACATATGTTTATCTATCAAGAAAAACACCTAAGACTTATGTTATGTTTGTTTCAAGTTTACGACACATACTCCTGAGAATATGACTATGAGAATGTAATATTCCCATGTTTGATTCAAGCTTTAGATAATTATTCCAATGAACTTTTTCTTCCAATGAATATTATTTACACATAGTTTTTTTATTCTTATTCCAAGGCATAAAGGATGAGAATTCAAGATTCCCATGGGAATAACCTTAACTACCTATAACTTCCCACTTCTACTCATTATATTTACTTTTATAATTTTTAAATTAAATTAATTTGTAAACATTCCTAAGAATTATAATTTTTGTCTAAACACATAAATGGGAATATTATTCCTAGAAACAATAATCTCGAAAATATAATTCCAAAGAACGTAATTTTATAACTTGAAACAAACACACCCTTAGTAACGAAGAAAAATCTAAATATCTTCCTATAATATTTTCACTTGATTTAATTAATTACCATCTCTCAAAAAATTTAATATTACTACATATTTACGGTTGAGTTAAAATCTAAAACTTTGTTAAATTAAAAAAAAAATTAATATCATCTCATACAAATGCTCTTAAATAAATTATAATAAAATATTAAATAGTTTAATAAAATTTAATTTACATTAAAAACACAAGAGTGATTTTGACATAGTAGGTTGCAAGCGTTTTGCCGTGCTTATGGCAGAAGTTTGAATTCCCCTATTGTCAATTTTTTTATAATATAATTAATAAATTTTTTTAAATTAATTAAAACTGTTAATTATTAGTTTATTTTGTAAAAATTATCAATGATTTATTTATTTATATTATTTTTATTTTAATTACCATTAAAACTATAATTTATTTTAATATATATATATATATATATATATATATATATATATATATATATATATATATATATATATATATATATATATATATATATATATATATATATATATATATATATATATATATATATATATATATATATATATATATATATATATATATATATATATATATATATATATATATATATATATATATAAAAATTTTAATTTTATTAAATATTAAATCAATATAGATTAATTATTTTTTTATTATTTTAATCTTAATTACCTTTAAACTTTTATTAAAAATAGTTTTTTTTATCTTATTTGCCACATTTACAAAAGTGGAGAGACTAAAAAAATTTTAGATTTATGAAATAAATTGAGCAAAAACTAAATTTTAAAATAAAATTAAAAAAATTAAAAAAATTAAAATCATTAAATAGGAGGATTAAAATGCATTTAAGTAAAAAAAAAATTATAAATAACAATGTATATATAAGTCACTAAGCAATGATGGATTAATAATATAAATTATACATTCATGAAGAATAAATATATTTACATTCATAAAGGATTTTGTTTATCTAATATTTGACGACCAATCTCCTTTAAATCCACCTTGCATGCATGCATGTTCTTTAGAATATCTATGTTTTTTTCAAAAATTAATTCCCACAACGACAATTAAACCCTAATAGTCTCACTTTTTTGTTGCAACTCTTGCAGCTATTTGTCTTTCTCTTAATATTTTGATTGTCACTAAGAGAAGTAGCTGCCACAATCTCACAAATACTGTCAATATTATTGGTCATTAAAGAAGAAGATGTTGATTTAAAAACAATGCTTTCATCATTTGATCTCTCAACATTTTCTTTGAGATAATTATTATAACACTTTGAACAGAGGTTGTTGTTTGAAGAAGAACCATAGAAACCACAACCATTGGCGCAAAGTGATGGAACCATGGTTCACTTAGTTGACTCTAGAAAAATAGATGTTTGCAAACTTGGAGAAAGCGAGAGTTTTATGGAGAAAAGATTTAAGCTTGAAATTGAATGATTGATGATTAGGTTGTGTTAATTTATAGGAGATAATTGCTAGATGATTGTTGTTGGAAATCCACCAATACTCAATGATGAATTTCGACCACCACTTGATGATTAGTTATGAGACAAACAAAGAAAAGACAATAGAGATATTTCTGCAGAGTTTCTCTCTGCCCACAAACTGTGGAAACTTTATTAATTCACTTTGCAACTGCAAAATACTGTGAATGACTTGATTACAAAATATGGGTTACTCCCTCTATTTATAGATTTAGGTTAGCTTGCTCCCTAAGCTAAAACCCAAGCCCAAAATATCTTTTTACTAAATCAAATCTATTCTAGATTTAAATTCAAATCTATTTAAATCTAAACAAATCAAATCTTCTTTTGCCACATATGAATTACAATTTAACACACCACCTAATTCATTGTGTCTAAACTGTCTATGTTCATCATGGCCCTTAGCTTTCTGAATACTTCGACCTGCACTCCCTTCGTCATGATGTCTGCAATCTGATTCTCAGTTCTGCAGTGTTGCAAATTCATCTTCCCATCTGCTACCTGCTCTCGAAGATAATGGAACCTCATTTCGATGTGCTTACTTCGACCATGTGCTATTGGGTTCTTCGCCAGATTGATAGCTGACATGCTGTCTATCTTCATGGTAATTGCTCCATGATTTTTCCCTGTTATCTCTTCGACCAAGTTCACCATCCAAGTTGCTTGACATGCACAAAGAGAAGCAGCTATGTATTCTGCTTCGCATGATGATAATGCCACTACTGGTTCTTTTCTCGAACTCCAAGCAATTGTTGCACCACCTAGCATAAACACATATCCTGCTGTTGACTTTCGATCTTCAGCATCACTACACCAACTCGAATCAGTGTATCCCACTAACTAGCATTCTTTTCCTTTATCAACTCCAGGAAACAAAATGCCATAATCGAAAGTTCCTTTGAGATACCTTAGTATCCTCTTCACTGCTGCTAGATGTGATACCTTTGGCTTCTGCATGAATCTACTTACCATACCTACATTGTATGCTAAGTCAGGCCTTGTATGACAAAGGTATCTCAATGATCCAATAAGTCTTATGTATTGGGTTGGATCAACATCATCTTCATCTACATATTTCGACAGTTGCAGTCTTGGTTCTGCAGGTGTCGAAGTTGCATTGCATTCTTCCATCTCAAACCTCTTGAGAATTTCTCCTGCATATCTTCTTTGATGCATCAACAAACCTCTACTGCTCTTGTAGAATTTGATACCAAGGAAATATGAAATCTCACCCAAATCAGACATTTCAAATTCCTTGCTAAGGTCAACTTTGAACTCTTCGATCTCACTTTTACAGCTACCTGTTATCAACAAATCATCTACATAGAGACATAGTATAAGCAATTTACTCTTGCTTCTTCTTACATATACTCCATGTTCAGTTATGCACTTCACAAATTCCTTCTCCCTTAGAAAACTATCAATTTTCTTATTCCAAGCCCTTGGAGCTTGTTTCAAACCATACAGGGCTTTATGTAGCCTGTACACCTTTATTTCTTCGTCATGTTTCACAAACCCAACTGGTTGTTTAACATAGACTTCTTCATCTAAGGGTCCATTTAGGAATTCACACTTCACGTCCATCTGACATATGTGCCAACTGTTGATTTCTGCTAGACCAACAACCAGCCTGATTGTTTTGATCCTAGCAACAGGTGCAAAAACTTCGTCGAAATATATTCCTTCTTTCTGTAGAAATCCTTTCGCCACAAGTCTTGCTTTGTGTCGAGTTACTTCACCTTTCGAATTCTTCTTCACTTTGTATACCCACTTGACATCAATTGCCTTCTTGCCTTGAGGCAATTCGACAAGTGACCAAGTGTTGTTGTCTTCGATAGACTTTACTTCTTTGTTCATTGCTTTCACCCACTTCGAATCTTTTAATGCTTCAGCTGCATTAACAGGTTCGACATCTGCATAGAAAGCATAATGTACCAGCTCACTTTCATTATCTATTACATCATCTGATGTAATCACACAATCTTGCAATCTTGCAGGCATGCGTCTTGTTCTTTGAGGTCTGCTTGTACTTGGTATATCTGCTGGTTCCTCTTGTCGTACTTCTCTTTCGACTTGAGTTTCTGGCTCTTCGAATAGGATTCTCATTGAATCTTTCTTGACATTTGCAGTCCAATCCCATTCTTTGAACTCATCTATAATCACGTCCCTGCTGATCACAATCTTCTTGTTCTATGGATCGAATAACTTGTAGCCTCCTGTCGAATGATATCCAACTAGGATCATTTGACTTGACTTGTCATCAAGTTTCTTTCTCAACTGATCTGGCACATGTCTATGTGCAATAGATCCAAATACTTTCAGATGACTCAAGCTAGGCTTCACACCAGACCAACATTCTTCTGGAGTAATTCCTTCTAGCTTCTTTGTAGGACTTCTGTTCAAAATGTATGTTGCAGTCGAAACAGCTTCACCCCAGAACTCTTTGGGTAAATTCTTGCCTTTCAACATACTTCTCACCATATTCATGATGGTTCGATTTTTCCTTTCTGCAATTCCATTTTGCTGTGGAGTATAGGGTGGCACCACCTCATGCATAATCCCTTCCTTTTCACATAATCTGTCGAAGTCTTTCGACACATATTCTCCTCCACCATCAGTTCTCAAAACTTTGAGCTTTCGACCACTTTGTCTTTCGACCATGGACTTGAACTTGGTGAATTCTTCGATCACTTCACTTTTCTTCTTGATCAGGTAAGTCCATAGCTTTCGACTGAAATCATCTATGAATGTAACAAAGTATTTGTTACCTCCCATCGAATCCACCTGGATTGGTCCACATACATCAGAGTATATGATTTTGAGACTAGCCTTCGATCTGCTTCCTGCATCCTTGCTGAAGCTATTCTTGTGTTGCTTCGCCTGCACACATTCTTCACATACTTCGTTTGGAATATCAATTTCAGGCAATCCTGAAACCATATTTCTTCTCTTCAAATCTCTGATGTCTCTGAAGTTGGGATGACCTAGTCTATAATGCCATATCCATTCATCTCTGCTAGCTGCAGTCGAAAGGCACTTGTGCTCCATCACATTTAGTTCAATCTTGAAGGTTCGATTCTGAGACATAGGAGCCTTCAAGATTACCCTCCCATTTGCATCTACAACTCTCATCAACTTATCTTCGATTGACACTTTATAATTCTTTTCGACCAACTGCCCTATACTGAGCAAATTGGTCTTCATGCCTGGTATGTACAATACATTCGAAATTACTGACTTCTTGCCATCTTTCCTCATGATCATAACATCACCAATACCTTCAGCTGCTAGGGTGTTGTCATTTGCAAATTTTACCAAATTTTTCGTTGAGGGTTTTATATTGACGAACCAGTCTTTCCTTCCAGACATATGTGATGAACATCCTGAATCAAAGTACCATTGGTCCTTGAATCTATCTTCATCTCTTGTTGTGACCATTAGCATCATCTCTTCTGCTTCTTCTTCATGTTTTGCAAGCTTTGCATCACTTTCTTGATTCTTTCGTTTTTCTGGACAATCACTTGAATAGTGACCATACTTCTGACAATTGTAACATTGAATGTGACTCTTATCAGGTTTTCGACCACCACCTCTTCCTCTATTTGCAGCACCACCTCTTTGGTTGTCGTGGTGTGGTCTTCTTTGATTCGACACGTCTCCTTCGATTTGGTTTCCTCTACCATTCGATTTGTTGTAGCCACCTCTACTTCTGTCGAAATACTTTCCTTTGCCTTTGGTTTCTTTTGCTGAATGTGCCTGCAAGGCTACATCACTCTTCGATTTTCCTGCAGCTCTTTCGTTCATTCTTTGTTCATGAGATTCGAGCGTCCCTTGAAGCTCTTCCTTTGTCAATTTAGACAAGTCTTTCCCTTCTTCGATCGCCACCACTATGTCGTCGAACTTAGGAGCTAAAGATCTCAAAATCTTCGAAACAACAACTCTTGTTGTTAATGTTTCTCCACATGTCTTAATTTGATTCACTAGTTTTGTAACTCTAGTGAAGAAATCAAATATGTTTTCACTGTCTTCCATCTGAAGCAGTTCATAGGTTCTTTTGTGAGTTTGTAACCTCACTTCTTTCACCTTCTCAGCGCCTCCAAAAGATTTCTCCAGGATCTCCCAAGCTTCTTTTGCAGATTCTGAATCACTAATCTTTTCAAAATTGTTTGGGCTGAGACATTGATGAATTATAAACAATACTTTATAACTCTGTTTCTCAGATTCTGTATATTTCTTCTTTTCTTCTTCTGAAGCGTTTTCGCCAAGCGCTTCGACTCCATCTTTTACAAGGTCCCAAAGACCTTGACACCTTAATAGGACTTTCATCTGCTTGCACCAATTCTCATAGTTGTCTACTTTCAGAATTGGCAGCGTTGCTGGATAGTTTGCATTCCCATAACTTGTCATCGTAAATTCTTCAATCGTTCTTGATTGATGCTTCCCTTGAATCAAAACACAAGCTCTTGATACCAGATGTTGGAAATCCACCAATACTCAATGATGAATTTCGACCACCACTTGATGATTAGTTATGAGACAAACAAAGAAAAGACAATAGAGATATTTCTGCAGAGTTTCTCTCTGCCCACAAATTGTGGAAACTTTATTAATTCACTTTGCAACTGCAAAATACTGTGAATGACTTGATTACAAAATAGGGGTTACTCCCTCTATTTATAGATTTAGGTTAGCTTGCTCCCTAAGCTAAAACCCAAGCCCAAAATATCTTTTTACTAAATCAAATCTAATCAAATCTATTCTAGATTTAAATTCAAATCTATTTAAATCTAAACAAATCAAATCTTCTTTTGCCACATATGAATTACAATTTAACAATTGTAACTAATAATACCATATTTTAGGAAACTATTTGCCAAAAAATTAGGAAAGCAATCGTTATCCAATTTTAATTTTAAATATAATCTTTCTCTTACGATTGGAACAAGAAAAAATTTAATTAGGATTGAATCAAATAGAATATTGATTTGATCAAAATTTAAATTTAAAATATAATTCAATTATTTAATTTTGAGAAAATAACCCGGGACAACTTATTTCCTATCTTTGTTTACATCTTATTTGATTTATAAAAAAATATAATAATAAAAAAATATAAAAGAAAAGAAATGATGATAATTTAATAATTTTGATGAGAAGTAAAATAAAGAGGGAAGAAAATAAATATTTTTATTTATAAAATAACATACACGTCCTAAATAAAAAAATGATACAGATATTTATAAAAAAATAATAATAATAATTTCGGTCTATCCTAATTTTATGTAAATCCTTGATATGACAAACTATTTATAATTTTTGTTTTGTTAAATTAATGATTATTTATGTTCTTATGTTAAAGAGAATAATCATATATTTATGTTCTTAATTCTTTTTTGACATTAAACTCCTGAGATTAAAATTTTTATTTAGAAAATGTTTGATAAACACTATTTAAATTATCTTAAAATAATGTCATTAGAAATTACTATTTGCTAGATATAAGACAATGTTTCAAATGACAATTAGATTTATCCCCATGCAAAAATTAGTCATAATGAATATGATGATGGACATAAATTATCCAATTAAATTAGTTATCTTATTACTCATTCTGCCTCGTAATATATATTTATATTTTTTTATTATTATTAGTTATTCATGTTAATTTATTAATTTTATTAAATACATTGTATTAAATTTGTATGCATTTTAATATAAATGTTTGTTTATTTTTTAATTTAACAATAGTATTATTGAATTTTTTTAATATTGTAAAGAACTTAAAATAACATGATAAATGAATTGTAAAAAAAAAAAAACAGGTGTGTGTTTCTTTGCAAGGGAATGGAGACTCAGAGGTCCTAATAGGTATATTACAAGTTTGGGAGTGCGTACTATCACACAACAGCGAGTAGTCCAGTACGGTGGTTTTTGAGGCTGTTTTATGGACCAACTCATGTGAGGTGAGATGTCCTGTTGGTGGTTGACACCGCTAGGTTGTATGCAGGAGGTTAAAGTGATGTTGTTAGGGTTACTTGGAGTGGAGTACTCTCTGAATAGAATTGGATAGTAGTAAGCAAGTAAGTATTGCTAGACAGTTATCTATTCCCATGAGGGATAATTTATACATGGGAGTTTTCCGAGACCTAGAATTTATGACCCCCTGAACGTGGTCTTAATTGTTCCCTCTTATTATGGAGGTTACTGACCGACTATATTTCCGGAGTCAACAACGACTTTCTCTTATTTAACTTACATGTTGGACGGATTGCATGGGAAACTCTATTGGATTCCTTTCGAACGATCCATTTGTTAGGCGATGGGCGCCCTAACCTAAGAATTTTCCAAATAACACACTACATAATTCCTCAGGTATGAGGGCTTTTCCGTTAAAGGGTGAATTTTTTAAAACATCTTTCCTTTTCGTGCGTTCCTAGCCCAATTGACGATTCCTACGACCTGTTGTACCCTAATTTTTGCCCCTAAGATTCCTCTATCATCTCATATCAAATCAATCACAACAAGATCACACTAGGGTTTGGTTCTTCTCCTTATCTTTGGGTTTGCTCATGAGGAATCACCAAGCACCTTGATTTTTATATTATGATTATATATGTTTTGTATTGATTAACTTTTAACTTGAAAATACAACTAATTTTTGCTCTAATTGATGATCCTATAGGTGAGGGCACAACACATTTCATTAGGAGAATTTATAGGTTCATGAGTTTATTTTCATGCCTTCTTCAACAAAGCTTCATTGAGATTCAAGTTTCATCATTGAATATTCTTTAAAGTAATATCATGACAAGGTCTATTATGATTCATCATGCGTCAATTTGTCAAAGGAAGTCAAAAGATTCAAGGATTGATTGAAGAAGTTTGATCTAATTGGACAAGTTTTTGATTCCTTGATCACAAGTGCACAACTCTCTCAAATCTTAATATTTGGAAGTGGTTATTGTTACTATGGGTTCTTATTATAATCCACAACAACTTCTATTCACATGGAAAAAGTTCTTGTGCAAGAATGATTGTCAAAATTGAAAGGGGTTTCCAAGTCATTTTGGTGATGGAAGAGCTAGGGTTTTGAATTTCTAAGGGTTATATCTTGTTCATATTTTGATATTTTTTAGTGATTCCAAAGATATGCTTCTCTTTAAAGGGTTATCAACTAATCACTTAAAGAGTTTCAAGAAAATTTTATGTGGAAGATGCCTAATGATGAAGAAAAATTACAAGTCCTCTAGATAGGCCATCAAATTCCCTCATGTGACTTCAAAAGATCATAACTTGGTCAATTTTCATCTCATTAAGCCTATTCTTTTTCATAATGATATTAAGGATGTGAACTTTAACTATTATTTTATGTGCAAAGCTTGAAAATAAGTGGAAGATGCCCTAAGAATTCAAAAGATTACAGGCCACCTCATGAATTTTCACCAATTTTACAAGGCTATAAATTTTTCAATACTTGGTATTTTTGAGTGATTCAAGTTTCAAAATTCTCTTTGGTAAGTCTACTTAAAGCTATAATCAATGATGAAAGCTCAATTTTAGAGGAAGACCTTGTTTGAGCTCAAAACATTATACATCACTTTTGAAGAAAAACTTAGAATTTTTCTAAGTACAAAAGGTTAATATCTTTTTCTCAACTTTGACTCATCACAACTTTTAGCTCAAGCATCCATTTGATCTCATTCTTGTCACATTTCAAAGATGGTGACCTTATCTTTCAAATGCATTAAGAATCAAATCCTAAGGTTCCCTAAATTATGCACACCATGAATTCAAAGTCAGCTACTTGAAGTTGAGTTTTTGTTCTAAGTTAGAATTTGAAATCCATATTGTGCCCTCTAAACACAAAGTTTATACGCGGTTTTGCTTCTAATCATGTTTAGCAACATTCCAAAAGCATTTAACATCATAAAACACAGGATTTGGCTGAGTTTTGATGCTAAAAAAGTCACACATTATTCATACTGCAAATTCACACGAATTCACTCAATTACTCTCTCATTCGCACGCTTAAGCATTTCCTTATCCTCTCCTATAAATAAGATGCAAATTCCACCTATTTTCACAAGCTTTTGATAGCCAATTAACCCCTATTCATATTTCACACGAACTCTGAATTTGAATTTCTGATTTCTTTCATTCCCACTCTAAAACAGCAAAAGCTCCATTCAGTTAGGTTCATTGAACTTCTTTGAAGCTAACCATACTCTTACCTTCAAGAATTGTGACATATATTGTTCTACAGAAGTCCAGTTTCAGAGCCACTTTTTGTTACTTTGTTCAAATAGATTTCTTGGTCAAATCGATCCAAATAAAAGACTAATCTACTCTATGCATCCTTCTGATTCTCATGCTTTTTATAATTTGCAATTTCGTTGGGATTTGAGTGAGATATTCCAGAATTTTGTGCTCGCTATTATATCTGCTTTTTCTCAATTCAAGTCTTGCTCATTTTATATAAATTTATCACGATGGTACCATGAGAATCGTCTTGAAGAGAAAAATCTAATGGTACCGGCCTGGTTTGCTAATTTTACAGTTTGCAGAATTCATTTTAGGTTGGCTGGAGGTTGAAGACGATGACATGTTCGTCTTTAATCAATGATATTTAGCTAGGTTATTATTTTGAAATAGATTTGATGTTTCTCTTTACCATGTGCGCGTGTCATGAGCTCTTGAATCTGATTACTTTAGTGAGTCAGACTTCATCCAACGTGTCATATTTTAAGTTGTTTTTATTTAATAAAAATGATTATGTGTGATATCCAATAAAGTTCATGACATGCACAACGCGCCAGATCCACTGATCTATTTACTAACACGTTTTGACAATGATCAGATGATCCATATTTTTTTGATTTGTTATTTTACTGACTAATTTTTTGTTTTAATTGTTTTAAACTTTAAAAAACCGTAGAAAATTCATTTCTGACTAAAAAATCATGAAAAAATTCACAAAAATATTTTCAAATATTCTCTTTCTGACTTTTATTTTTTCATGATTTTAGTTTTAGATTTGATATTTTTTATATTTTTCCCCTTATTTTGACTTGTTTCTAATTATTTAAAAATACTTTTTGATATTTTTAAATTCTAAATTTATTTATAAAAATCATTTTCATTATTTCTGACTTTATGAAGTTTTTCTAGAATTTTATTTTGACTTCTAATATTTTTGATCCGTTTTCCATTTATTTGAATGATTTTAATTAATTTTAAAATGTTTTTTCTGTTAAAAAATTACCAAAAAATGTATAAAAGTATTTGAGATCATTTCTGACTTTTCTATGGTCTATTTTAATTTTTATTTGACACTTTGAATATAGTTTTCTATTTTGCCTTTTATTTTATTAAGAAACAATTTAAAAATCAATTTTCCTTTTTATTTTGATCATTAAATGAAATTTATTTATTTTAAATATATTCTGGCTATTTGATTGTTGATCATGAACTTCATTAGCAACATTGAATCTTGGGTGTTGGGTTTAACTCTACCAAAATGGATGAATGATTTTAATGATAGTTTGATAAAAATCCTTGATTCAAATATGTCCCCTCCCTCTCCATCTTATCCTTTTTTTACATGTGCTACATGTTGTTAGAGGATGATCTACACATCATCTCTCTAAACACATGGCTAATAGATTGCTATTGACCAGCCTCAAAATAGGTGCGACTTCTATATAAGTCCACTTACGATTGCTTAACATAGCGCTAAATTTTGTCCCGATTCGAGAAATGATCATTCGTGGCCCAAACCCATATTTGCAACCCCAAGTATGTTTAATTTGAAACCTTTGATCTAATAACCTTGAGGTTGATTGTTAGGAGGCTTTGGTCTTATCAATCCTCTAATGAATCTTCATAAACTTTAGACTAAGTGAATCATTTATACATCGTTGATCATTTATTGTTTCCTTGAAAATTTGAAATGAATGATATACTTGACAAAAATCAAATGAAACTTGTTGTTGAAAGGCTTTGCATTTATCAATCTTCTAATTAGTTTTCACATTTAAGTTTCAATATGGTCATTCAACTAACTTCTAATTTCTAACTCATTATCAATTGACTTTTATCTTTATGCTTTTACTTTACGCCTTTACTTTTACGCGCCATTTATTTTAGCATTTACATTTCATGCTATTTTCATCTTTGCTCACTTGAGCATTTATATTTATGTCATTTTTATTTTTCTCACTTGAGCTTTTCATTTTCTTTTTGAAGATACCTAATAATTAACTTGAACAATAAAAAACTTTAAGGTTACTTGGACTATTTAGTTACTATCCTTGGCATTTTGGAGTTATAGACTTCTTGGAATTAGGATTAGATACCTTGACCTACCTTAAGACCTTGTGACTTCTATTGCTATTTTGTCTAGAGTTCTTGGGGTTTACCCCAAGACATTGGTTGTTTGTTTTCGTCGTGTGCAGGCTATTCTGATTATGTATTTTTTCTGTGATTGAGAATTCATCTGTATACAGCCGTTACTCTGCCCAATTTTTGTGAAGACTTAATGCATTTGAAGCTTGGTTTTCTTAAGAGGTTTATTATCTTTGCTTATTTGGTTTCAATCCAAAAGGATGGGAATTCTACATTGACTCATTGTGTCAAGTGTTGTCTTCTTGTTGGTTAGACGGTTCTTTTCCATAGATTTTACCTTATGTTTTAGGATAGTCCCTTCATCTCCTCCGACCTTCTTTAATTTCAAAAATCTTCTCCCTCATTTTCAAAACTATTCTTGTTTCTTAAACTTGAACCGCTTTCATAATAAACTTGGACTTAGGTCCATGTATTTTCAAAAATATTTTCTTAATCAAACTTTAAACAACTTAATTATACTTTGACATTTTTTGTGAGAAGACTAAAAGTCAATCAATATCATTCAAACCATTTTTCCATTTTGACTTTTTACTTAAACTTTTCTCAAAAATATTAGAGTATTGTCAATCTTTGTAGTGATGCAAGCTACTATACTTCTATGATATGTAGTGAAGTGTGACATTTACCACTTGGGTGTTGAGCGAGGCTTTGGTGATTTTAAAATCCAAGCTATATCCTCCACTTTGAGATCCTTGAAATGGTTAAGGAAATGATATTGTATGATGTTATTATGTGTATGATTTGCATCAAGCAAAATGTAGGGTGATGAAGACAAGTATGTCTTGCAGGAAAACCAGTTTATTGGATAATGAATGTAAACAAATCCTGCAAGGAAATCATGTTGTTAGATAATAAAAACCCTGCAAGTAGTTCAAGTTGAAAGCAAACAAGTCGCACAAGCAGCCTTAGGTTTAGGCTTGCATGGGGTTTGTAGGTAAGTACTATCTTGAAGTTTAGTTGACTCAAAATGTCCTAGAAATAGTAATCGGGTTCTAAGGGATCTCAATATCACTGATCTTTCCCACAAGTTTCGTTCCGATAGACAATTGACTTGCCACCAAATAAAACTCAAGAGTCAAATCGCAATGAGTGTAGTATCGAGTATCAACCGACTTAGGACTACACCAAAGACGGCTATCTCACTACTTCCTAATTGCCAAGTTGTTCAATTAAAGGTTCTAAGGATAGTTGATGCTTCATGACACCACATAGCGGCCCCGTATTCTCCTTGACTACTGAAGGGCTACCGGTACCAACCAAAGTGTCACACCAACGTAGCTATTGCTTCAACCGTGTCGGTATACCCCACATAGTTTCCACGATCTATTGCTACTTACCTAAAAGGTGCCCCCAGATTCGGGTGTAGGATCTATAGTAACAACCCAAACAACCCTCTAAGGATAAAGCATACAAAGCACAAAAAATCAGTTGAATAATGAATTAACTCTAAGGTAAACCCAACTTTTTATTAATCCCTAACAGAGTCACCAGTTCTTTGATACGGTGGCAGAACCGACTGTTTATACTAGTTTCGCGTTTGTGTTCGCCAATGTTGCGGTAAGCAAGAGTCGCCTCCGACTTTTATGTAAAATCAAGCTTCTCAAATAAGCTTTTGTTTTGATGAAGACAAACCATGGCTAACAAAGAATGCAAAGATTTGTGATCAAGCATCTAAACATCTAAGGATAATATCTTCATTCAAAGCTCTCAACAACTTTAACGGTATAATAATATTATCTACTTTGATCTTAAGACATAGATGCTCAAAAATGAAAAAGAAATGTTTAAGAATCATTACTCAAGCTTTTCAAAGATAAAATTACATTTTTCTTCTGCATGCAATTGATTTACATCTTAGTGCAATCAATTGCACACTTCAAAATTTCAGATCTTTTGCTTTGTTTATTTATGCAATCGATTTACATTACCTATGCAATCTATTGCATACTTAAATTTTTCAAAACGTTTGCTACTGTATTTGCATGCAATCGATTACATTGTTAGTGCAATCGATTGCACTCAGTTAATTTTTGCTACTGACTTTGCATGCAATCGATTATATTGTTAGTGCAATCGATTGCACTCTTAAAGATTTAAAAAATAGTTGTTAAAAACCTTGTGCAATCGATTTACACCAAGGGTGCAATTGATTGCATACTGCACGAATTTGTAAAATAACAGCTTTGTTCATGCCTTTTGATCATGCCTTTTCATTACATCTTTTCACTCAAACTTGGCATTTGTTCATGATACATTTCCAGATCTTCATGTTGTTTCAAAAGGGTGTTATGAACATATAAATACTCAATTTCAAATCCAGATCTAACACCTTCTTCCAATAATATTTTCTGAACTTTCAAAATACAAACTCAAGCATTCTTCATTTTCATGCATAATTTTTCTTCACATTTTCATACCTTAACAAACAGAAAACTTTGAGCAAATATATCTTGACTCTTTGTACAATATTATTAATGAAAGAAGAAGATTATACATTCTTAAATCACTCTAAGTGATCAATATTATAATACTCACTCAAACTCACAAATTGATATTTACTTACTTATTTTCCAGGATTGTTGGAATTAAGTTTAAGTGTTTTTGTTGAAATCTTTTCTTTCCAAGTTATTGGATACAAGTGTAGTTACATTGAGAGGATTGTTCTCATAGGTAACTTAGTGAAAATCCAAGAGGATTGTTCTTGGTCGAAGAGGATTGTTCTTGGTTTGGTTGGTAGTTCTTGTTTAAGTTTGCCACAATAAGGAAATCTCTTTCATGTTGAAAGGGGAATGGAGTACTCTCAGACTGTGAGGGGAACCAGGATATATCGCCCATGTCTCTTTATTTTTTTGTATTTTTAGGATTTCCTAAACTCACTTATAATCAGAAAAATAAGAACCATCATCACTAAAAACCAGAATTTTAAAGTACCTAATTCACCCCCCCCCCCCCCCCCTCTTAGGAGCACTTCGTACTTACAATTGGTATCAGAGCTGGTTATAGGTAACCTTCTCCTAAAAGATTTAGAATAGATTCTGCAAATCATAATCCCGTTTTCAGAGATGGTGGTAGTAACAACAAGCCTCCTCTATTTTGTGGTGAATATTTTGACTTCTGGAAAATATGCATGAAGGCGCATCTAGAAGCACAAGGAGAAGAAATACGGGATGCCGTCGAAAATGGTCCCTTTATCCCTATAACAGTAATCAATGGTGTTGGCTCATCAAAGCCTAAAACTGCATGGGACGATGATGATAAGAAGATAGTTCTCTATGACAAAAAGGCAATAAACCTTCTTCAAGGTGCACTTAGCATGGACGAATTCTTCTGTGTCTCGGCATGTAAAACAACAAAGGAAATATGGGATACCTTGGTGCAAACTCATGAAGGAACGGTTGAAGTAAAAAGATCAAGACTAAATACCCTAAGCCAAGAATACGAATTATTTCGAATGCAGCCCGGAGAAACCATTCTTGACTTACAAAAGAGATTTGTGCACTTGACAAATCATCTAAGTGCTCTTGGTAAAACTTTGACGAATGACGAATTGAATCTAAAAGTACTTAGGTCCTTAACTAGGGAATGGCAACCAAAGGTAACATCAATTTCATAAAAGAAAAGCCTATCCGACATGACATCCGCGACATTATTTGGAAAACTTCAAGAATACGAAACGGAACTCGGAAGACTTGAAAAGCATGAAAATCAAGAGAAGAAATCCAAGAATATTGCTTTAAAGATAGACTCCAAGGAAGTTTAAAAGGAAAACAATCCAGAAGAAGATGAAAACTTCATGCTTCTTGTTAAAAGGCTTGGTAAGTTCTTCGGTAGAAATGATAAACCTTTTTCTCATTCAAAAGGAAAGAAACAATTTCATAAAAAGGAAGGCTCCACATCAACACAAGAAATAACATGTTATGAATGTGGTAAGCAAGGTCATATCAAGCTGGATTTTCCAAAACTCTCCAAGAAAGGTGGCTTCAAAAGAAATAAGGGATTCAAGAACAAAAAGGCTTATGTCACATGGGAGGACAATGAAATAAGTTCCTCATCTGATTTCGATAGTGATGAAAGTGCAAATCTAGCATTGATGGCCTCACACCATTCCGATAATGAAGACAATGAGGTTAGTAATGAATTTTCTCTTTTTGATAGTTACGCACAAGGTGCTATAGATGAACTATTGAATGAATACAAAATTCTATATAAAACCATCTCATCACAAAAGAAACAAATTTCATCCTTAGAAGAAAAATATGTTTCAATGGAAAAAGATTTCAAAGAAGAAAAACAAAAATCAAGTGATGAACAAAAACAGAATTTTGTATGTAAAAATTGTGATTCACTCTCTTTCCAAATTGACCAATTAAAAAGAGTCATTGAAACATATGAAAAAGGGCAAATTGGATTGGAAGGTGTTCTTAGCCAACAAAGATACTCAAATGATAAAAGTTGACTTGGATATTCAAAGTTTTCAAAACCAAGTTCTAACAAAACTATCTTTGTTAAGGCAAGTGACCAATCTTCCAAAGAGAAAGTGAACAAACCTAAAATAGTTTGTCACTATCCGAAAAAGAAAACATTTTCTAAGAATAAATCTTATCCTTCTAGATATAGAAGTAACTTTGAACCTACTTGTTTTTATTGTGGTATTAAAGGCCATACACCTAATGCTTGCTATGTTAGAAACTTCAGTGTGGCAAGTGGGCATTATGTATGGGTAAAGAAAGACACTAATTATGAAGGACCCAAAGCAACTTGGGTACCTAACAAAACTTAATTTGTTTTGCAGGTATGCTTGAAGACTACATGCAATCTTTGGTATCTTGATAGTGGTTGTTCAAAGCATATGACAGGAGACATAAACCAATTTTCACATCTAGCGCTAAAGGCCAAGGATTTTGTCACTTATGAAGACAATAATAAGGGAAGAATCCTAAGAAAAGGCAAAGTTGGTGCTCCACCTTTCACATCCATTGAAGATGTTCTTTATGTTGAAGAACTAAAGCATAATCTTCTAAGTATTAGCCAACTTTGTGACAAAGGCTTCAAAATCAAGTTCACCAAGGATGAATGTTTGATAGAAGACGAAGTCACTCATGAGGTTATACTTAAAGGTAAAAGAATCAATAATATATTCATGATTTCCCTTGATGATCCATCTTTGAAGGTTAAATGTCTCATGGAAAACAACAATGATTCATGGCTTTGGCACAAAAGAATTTCTCATATTCATATGGAACACTTGAATAAATTAATCAAGCATGATCTTTTCATTGGATTTCCTTAGAGAAATTTCGTTGAAGATAGACTATTCGATGCTTGTCAAAAAGGGAAAAAACTAGATCAACTTTCAAATCTAAGAATGTGGTGTCCACTACAAGGCCACTACAACTGTTACATATGGATCTATCTGGTCCATCGAGAACAAGGAGTTTCGGAGGTAATGTATATGCTTTGGTTATTGTTGACGATTTCTCTAGATATACTTGGACATTCTTTTTAGTGCAGAAAAGTGACGCATTCAAGGCGTTCAAGAAGTATGCTAAACAAATTCAGAATGAGAAGTCTCTAACAATTGCCTCAATAAGAAGTGACCATGGCGGAGAATTCCAAAATGCTCTATTTGAAGAATTCTATGGAGAACATGGAATATATCACAACTTATCGGCATCGAGGACTCCATAATAAACTGGAGTGGTTGAAAGAAAGAATAGGTCTCTTGTGGAACTTGCTAGAACAATGCTTAGCGACTCAAATCTTCCAAAATACTTTTGGGCGGATGCGGTGAGCACGACATGTTTTGTTAGCAATAGAGTTAACATTAGACCAATCTTAAAGAAAACTCCATATGAACTTTTCAAAGGGAGAAAACCAAACATTGCTTTCTTTCACATCTTCGGGTGCAAATGCTTTGTCCTAAACAATGACAAAGATTATTTGGGTAAGTTTGATGAGAAATCTGATGAAGGTATTTTTCTTGGTTACTCACTCTCTAGTAAAGCATATAGAATATACAACAAAAGAACTTTGACTATTGAAGAATCTATGCATGTTTCTTTTGATGAAACTAACCCCTCCAAGGAGGATAATATTGTTTGTGATAATGATGATGAATTTTTAGAAGGTCCTCAAGAAAATTCTTCCAAGGATCAACCCATTCAACTAGAAGAATCACCTCAAAAAGAATCAAATCTCAATGATCTACCAAAAGAATGGAGAACTCATAGAGATCATCCTATTGATAAAGTGATTGGTGATATAAGTCAAGGCGTGTCTATGAGATTAAATCTCAAGGATGCTTGCCTAAACATGGAGTTTGTCTCTCAAATTGAACCTTCCAAAGTTGATGAAGCTTTAGGCGATGACCAATGGATTATAGCTATGCAAGAAGAATTGAATCAATTTTAAAGGAATCAAGTTTGGGAACTCGTTCCTAGGCCAAGCAACAAACGCATTATTGGAACAAGATGGGTGTTTAAAAACAAACTTGACGACAATGGAATAATTATTCGCAACAAAGCAAGATTGGTAGCACAAGGCTATAATAAAGAAGAAGGAATAGACTTTGAAGAAACTTTCGCTCCAATTGCAAGGTTAGAAGCTATTCGTCTCTTACTTGCCTATGCTTGTTCATTAAATTTTCAGCTTTTCCAAATGGACGTCAAAAGCGCATTCTTGAATGGATATATCACTGAAGAAGTATACATTAAGAAACCCCCGGGTTTAGAAGACTTCAAGAATCCATCTCATGTATTTAAATTAAGAAAAGCTCTCTATGGACTGAAAAAAGCACCAAGGGCATGGTATGATTGTTTAAGCAACTTCTTATGCGAAAAAGGTTTCAAAAAGGAAAAATTGACAAGACTCTTTTTATCAAGAAAATCAAAGACGACACTTTGCTAGCACAAGTCTATGTTGATGACATCATCTTCGGTTCTTCAAATCAAGAAATGTGTGAAGAATTCTCATCAATGATGCAAGGAGAATTTGAAATGTCCATGATGGGTAAAATGAACTATTTTCTTGGACTTCAAATCAAACAACTAAAAGATGGCATCTTCATCAACCAATCCAAATATTGCAAGGAACTCTTGAAAAGGTTTGACATGGATACCTGTAAGGAAATGTATACACCAATGGATTCTGGTTCTTATGTTGATCAAGATGAATCAGGTGTTTCCATCGACATCACTAAATATCGAGGTCTGATTGGCTCCTTACTATATTTGACGGCAAGCCATCCTGACATTATGTTTAGTGTTTGTCTCTGTGCCCGCTTTCAAGCTAACCCAAAGGAATCTCATCTCACGACGGTCAAGAGGATCATGAATTATCTCAAAGGAACAACAAATGTTGGATTGTGGTATCCTAAAGGTAGTGTCTGCAACTTAATTGGTTATTCTGACGCGGATTATGCAGGATGTAAAACAGATAGAGACAGCACAAGTGGTACTTGTCACATTCTTGGCAATGCATTAGTATCATGGGCCTGCAAGAAACAAGCATGTGTTGCTCTAAGCACGACCGAAGCTGAATATATTGCAGCGGGTAGTATTTACGCTCAAATGTTGTGGCTAAAACAACAACTTCGTGACTACGGACTCGATCTAGGGTTCATTCCTCTAAGATGCGACAATACCAGTGAAATCAACATCACAAAGCATCCCGTCATGCATTCAAGGACTAAAAATATAGACATTCGACATCATTTTCTCCGTGATCATGTTCTTCAAGGAGATGTCGAGGTAACCTTTGTAGATACTCATAATCAGCTTGCCGATATCTTCACCAAACCTCTGGCAAAAGAACCTTTCTACAAAATTCGTCGAGAGCTCGGCATACTTGATGAACGTGACTTATAAGGTGCATTCTACCCTTGATATAACTTTTATATATGTTTTATACATGCTATATATGAATTTATGTTATGTGATACTTAAATTTTCAAGAAAAATTTGGTTTTGGACAATTTTTGTTGGTGCAAATCGATTGCACAAAGAGTGTAATCGATTGCACAAAGAGATTTTTCAATTCTGTCCATTCTGTTTCATGTGCAAATCGATTGCACCTTTAATGCAATCAATTGCACTATGTGCATTTTTGCTTTTTTTGATTCTGTTTGTGTGCAAATCGATTGCACATGGTATGTCAATCGATTGCACGTACTAAAAGTAGCTTTTATGATAGAAAATTAATGTTGGTCAGAATTCTCTCTCATATTCCCAAGCCTAATACACTTCAATTCTAATAACTCATTCCCTACCTATCCAAATCACTTCCAAATCTCTCTCACAAACCCTTTCTCTCTCACAAAACCTAAAAACCCAAAACTCTAAAATTCTATATCCATGGCTTCAAGAACAAAGAGAAAGGCTTCAGTTTCAGATAAAGGGAAAAAGAAGGTTGATTCAACATCCAATCCACTGCTTTCAACTCTCACCGAAGCACAAGAAGTCAGATTTATCAAAGACTTTCAAAGGAAAATTGT
This sequence comes from Vicia faba, assembly GCA_948472305.1. Lineage (NCBI taxonomy): Eukaryota > Viridiplantae > Streptophyta > Magnoliopsida > Fabales > Fabaceae > Vicia > Vicia faba. The sequence goes on along the minus strand of OX451740.1, from coordinate 1,279,965,613 downwards.
ATCCAACCCCAAGTATGGCATACTCTCCTCCTTTCCTCAAGAATGTTTTTCCTTTCAGAATGATCTAGCTGCTTATGGTCTGAACCCTTGATTTGTTCGTACGGTCCATACTACCCGGATTTGGTAAGAATGTTTTTCAGTAATCTAACACCCTACAAAGAAAAAATAGTCACATATGTGTTGGGCACTCGTATCTCTCTGACTCCTCAGGTTATTGGTGAGATCTTGCATATTCTTTTCACTGGAAGCTCCCTATATGATCCTTAAAACGAGATATGGGATGGCTATCAGAAAAAGGGATTCTTTTACGGCATTGGGCGGTTAAGTGAAGCTGAATTTCGCGCCAAACATATTCGTGGTCTTGGCAGAGTAATTCCATCCAGAGATTCCTGGAGTGCAGGTAACCTCCATATAGACGATCGCTTATTTCATTATGTCTTGGTCTATATTATGTTTCCAAGAGTTGGAAACCATTGCACGGTTACCGACTTCGAGATGCAGATTATTTATGCAAGGAAGAAAGGAGTAAATGTAAACTGGGTAAGAATGTTCATGATGCATATGCTGAGAGTGGATGAAAAGTCTAAATTCATTCCATATGCTTATTTTGTCACTTTGATTATGGAGGAATTTGGTGTGGATTTTCGTGGTTTTGAAAAGGTGGATATGGATCCTAATTTAAACAAAATTTCAATTAAGAATGTTGATTCAAGAATGGGCATACATTTTAATCCGGAGACAAAGACCATCACCTACATTGGTGAAGATGTTGTTGGCAATGAGGAAAATGACCAAGAAGTCGAAGGCGGTGAAGTTGTGCCTCCTCCTCCTACTGCTCCCTATGGTCCAAGCAATCAAGAGCTCATGGACTACATGTCTCAACAATTTGCTTCTATGAACACCAACATCAACAATCAATGGAGTGCAATCAATGACTCCACTACAACCCGGATAAATTATTTTCGCTCTGATGTGAACCAAAAATTCTCGTACCTTTATTCTCACCTTCATATCCCACCATACGACCCAAATAACTCGGCTGCACCTTCTCCACATTACATAGAACCTCCACTTCAACAACAATTCTCGAACTAAGGCTCATGGTCTTACAACCATCCTGACATACATCATCTTTAATGCTCTGGCTGACTAATTTTTTCTGTTATGTTATTGTCTTGCTATTTCAATGTTTCATTGTTCAAATTTTCTATGTAACTCTTAAACAATTTGTGTTAATGTTTTAATTCTATAATTTTTGTCAATATATTGCTCTATGTTTTATTTTCTTTAGGCATCTTTCCCTTCTTTTTGATAATGTCAAGGGGGGAGAAAGATGTATGGTACTTTATGCTTGTATTTCCTGTGTCTTAACTTTCAAGGTACTCTCCAATCAAGATGAAGAGTTGCAAAGGATTCCAACCCTCTCCTACATAGGTGGAGTTTTGTATCTTAGGGGGAGAAGCTCTTCCGGAAAGTACATCGCATAAAGAAAGATTGTTTGTCATCATCAAAAAGGGGGAGAATGTAAAATTAAGCTTCTCAAATAAGCTTTTGTTTTGATGAAGACAAACCATGGCTAACAAAGAAGGCAAAGATTTGTGATCAAGCATCTAAGCATCTAAGGATAATATCTTCATTCAAAGCTCTCAACAACTTTAAAGGTATAATAATATTATCTACTTTGATCTTAAGATATAGATGCTCAAAAATGAAAAAAGAAATGTTTAAGAATCATTACTCAAGCTTTTCAAAGATAAAATTACATTTTTCTTCTGCATGCAATCGATTTACATCTTAGTGCAATCAATTGCACACTTCAAAATTTCAGATCATTTGCTTCTGTTTCTTTGTGCAATCGATTTACACTACCTATGCAATCGATTGCATACTTAAATTTTTCAAAATGTTTGCTACTGTCTTTGCATGCAATCGATTACATTATTAGTGCAATCAATCGCACTCAGTTAATTTTTGCTATTGACTTTGCATGCAATCGATTACATTGTTAGTGCAATCGATTGCACTCTTAAAGATTTTGAAAAAATAGCTGTTAAAAACCTTGTACAATCGATTTACACCAAGGGTGCAATTGATTGCATACTGCAAGAATTTGTAAAATAACAGCTTTGTTCATGCCTTTTGATCATGCCTTTTCATTACATCTTTTCACTCAAACTTGGCATTTGTTCATGCTGCATTTCCAGATCTTCATGTTGTTTCAAAAGGGTGTTATGAACATATAAATACTCAATTTCAAATCCAGATCTAACACCTTCTTCCAATAATATTTTCTGAACTTTCAAAATACAAACTCAAGCATTCTTCATTTTCATGCATAAGTTTTCTGCACATTTTCATACCTTAACAAACAGAAAACTTTGAGCAAATATATCTTGACTCTTTGTACAATATTATTATTAAAAGAAGAAGATTATGCATTGTCAAATCACTCTAAGTGATCAATATTACTCTACTCACTCAAACTCACAAATTGATATTTACTTACTTATTTTCCAGGATTGTTGGAATTAAGTTTAAGTATTTTTTTTGAAATCTTGTCTTTCCAAGTTGTTGGATACAAGTGTAGTTACATTGAGATGGTTGTTCTCATAGGTAACTTAGTGAAAATCCAAGAGTATTGTTCTTGGTTTGGTTGGTAGTTCTTGTTTAAGTTTGCCACAATAAGGAAATATCTTTCATATTGAAAGGGGACTGGAGTACTCTCGGACTGTGAGGGGAACTAGGATATATCGCCCGTGTCTCTTTATTTTTTTGCATTTTTATGCTTTCCTAAACTCACTTATAACCAGAAAAATAAGAATCATCATCACTAAAAACCATAATTTTAAAGTACCTAATTCACCCCCCCCCCCCCCCCCCCCCCTCTTAGGCGCACTTCGTACTTACATTTTATTTTATCCAAATTAAAGAAAGGGTGAAAAGAACATAAAAAGACCTTTTAAAGAGTTTTCTGAGTAAGGGGGACATATTATAGAAAGGGAAGGTATTAGCATCCTTTTTGTCGGTAGTTCTCTACAAGCTCTTAGTTGCTATCTAGTTCACTTTGCTTTTGTTTTGAAAATATGCTTGTGGTGTGGGTTTGAAAATATTTTGAAAACATCTTTGTGATTCTCGTCTCTATAAGAATGTGTACAAAGTGTTGGTTTTGAAAATAGTTCAAAGAAGTGTTTGTGAAAGGTATTTTTGAAAGTGATTTTGAAAAGTTCCTTTGTAATGATTCTCGTCTGTATAAGAATGCGTACAAAGGGCTTTGACTTTTGAAAATGTTTCAATTGAAAGTGTATGTATGAAAATGATTTTTTTTTGTGAGCAAGCGAGAAACTATGAGCATCCTACCTACTAAAAAAGGTCTAATATTCTTTTCCTCCTCATTTAGATGTTGCTACCTTACCATTGATTGATAATAAGCCCCGTCGTTGGATGTATGAGGGAAATCGAAGGGACGTACAGTCATAAAGGTAACAATGTAGAGGCGCTTTAGCAATTTCTGTTTGGGGACTAGATCATTTACCAAAAAGAAATTGTAGGGTCATCGAGAGACTATGATCTTTTGATTTATGAGTCTTTTCTAAAGCGTCCCTCTCTCGAGGGACATGACTGTTTTATTTCCGAAGGAAACCAAAGTGGGCGTACCTTAGAGGTATATATGTGCATGTGTGTTATGTTTCAGTTGTTTTCTTTTCTTTTTTATTAGGTTTGCTAGCGTTAATTTTCAGTCTTGTCATACAATCCTATTAGTATACATCTAACAATTAATATATGTACAGGAATTTAAATACGAAAATTAAATCTACGCTATTACATGGCTTTGTGAGAGGTACATTGGAGAAATGCGGAAAGTAAAGTCCTAGATACTATTATAGACCATGAGCAAGTACATTAATAATAAAAATGGGAAACTAAATAAACGCGCGTGAAATTGCAAATAGTGTCTAAAAACACCCGAAGAAATAAAAAAAATTGTTTGTTTTTTATTTTTATGCAAAGAAAATAAATGGAGAAAATAAAATTAGACCTACATTCTAATTTATTTTAATTCTTTTTGAAAAGAGGATGTTAAAATCAATTAATTAATTATTTAATAAACTTATTTAATTAATAAAAAAAACTAATCCTAAGTTCTTTGTGAGTTTTTTATTTGATTTTTGATTTAAAAGAAGTGATTAAAAATAAAAATAAGAATAAATGCAATAAAAAGAATCCTTCGATCAAATAAATGATGGTCTTCGATCCATGAAGGATGGTGGTCTTCGATCCATGTGAAGGATAACCTTCGATCATGTGAAGACAAGCCTTCGATCTAGCAAAGAATGTTGCTGGAGGAGTCTGATGACTTTCCTGTGGAGGAAAACACTGAAACTTGCAAGAAAAAGTGTCAACAAAACAAACACATGACCTGGGTGCGAACCCAGGTCTTTTTCCTAATTCGACCTCCCACTAATTCGACTTCTTTGAGTTCGAATCTGGGTTTGTTTGCCTTAAAATTCATGGTTTCTTGAGATTCAATGAAAAACACAGATCGTGCCTTCTATCTTTGTATATCCATGTGAACAATGTGCTATATAATACCCTAGTCATAAATCAAACACTGGAAAATATCATTACATCATGAAAACATAAATATGAAATCGAAAGTTTACCAAGGATGAGATGCTTCGATTTGGCACTTATGGGCGTGGCTTGGCTTGGAGAAGACTCTTGGGAGTCTCAGGAATACAAGTATGGTGTTCGTCTGGATTGAGGGTGTCCACAAAACTGGTTAGAATTTTGATATGTTTTCTGTGAGTGTTCTTTTTGATAGGAAATATGTATGTGTGTGATGCAACACGTATGGTATCTCCTCTTTTTCGTGTGTTTTCTCCCCCTCTGCAATGTGCCTTAGGCCTGTTATTTATAGGAGTGTGATGGTAACGACAAGAAACAAGCCATTAACCATGGCATTGAAAGCCATGAGACAAAAATTAGACACATTTAAAGACTTCCATTTTTGAAATATTCATGCCTTTTTCAAACTTGGATGAACTTGGACACATTTGGCTCCTTCAAATGCCCTCCAGTGTTTCTCTTTGATTGGCCTAGTGTTACTTCCTTTGAATGGATTTCTTTCAACTCAAACTAATCGAGACATCAACTCTCCCTGACTGGTCGAATGTTGCTTTAGTTCTTTATCAATCAAAGGCTTTGTAGAAGCCTCCTCACTTTCTTTCAAATTTCCTCAGGCCCATCGTGGCTTTCGATTGAGTCCCTAATTTCCTTGTTCTTCGACTGACGCTGACACTATCTAACTAAACCAAATGAAAGACTTCATCCTGGTCAGTTGAAGCTTCCTTTGTCATGAACGTAATGGTGCATGAGTGTTGCACCCCAAAATTTGCCCTCCCAAATTCTCCAAGATTTGTCAAGTCAAGGTCACAAAATTCCCCAAGGGTTATGCAGTTCAACTGTCTCCTATACAATCAAAAACTAGGGTTTGTGTTCTGATCAAAGAAAGGAAGTTTTCAAGGACCCAATCAAGTCTCATATGCTTACAAAGATGTTCAAGTATCCTCATATCAAGTTTCAAGGCATTCAGCTCTAAATTGCACAGTCAAAACCCTAGATTGCACTACAGTCAACTGTATGGGCAAAATGGTCATTTGACAGTCAAAAGTTCAAATTTTTGGTCAACATATCATTTTGAAGCCACAAACATCATTTGATCAATGCTTGATCATGATTCTCAAAATTTGGCTCAGAAATCATCAAAGATGCAAAAGTTACTATATTTGGACAGGTGAAAAAGTCAACTGAAATTGACCAGGGCATAACTTTCACATGGATCATCAGAAAAATTCCATCCAAAGCTCATTTTGAAGAGAAAGACATTTCCTACAACTCATCTTCATACTTCAAGTCCAAGAAATGCTCTCACAAAAAGTTATCAATTTCAATATTATAGGTCATTTTCAAAAGTCAACAAAAAGGGACTTTAAGTCAAAGGCCATAACTTGAGATTGGAAAATCAAAATGACATGGGACCAAAGGCATTGGTTAAAGGACTCAAAGACCTTTCCAAAATGTCCAAGAACATGAGAAAAGCTTAAAAATTGAGCAAGTTATGCCTTGTAGAAGTTGGGAAATTTTTGTGAAATGGCAAAAGTCAACTATCCTTGAAACTCCAATTTTTGACAAAAGGGCCCACTTTCTTCCACTTGATTCATCCTTGTCATGCCACACACGTGTCCCATGATTAATTTCAAGATCAAACATTGATTTTTCTATTTTATTTAATTTTTGATAATTTAATTCATTTTAAATCTTTAAAAATTCAAATAAAATTCAAAAACCAATGGAATAGTGTCATTTGAATTTGGACAACTTCCATATATCATGGGCCAGCTCACAAACTTATGCTAGGGTTAAATTGCACACCAAGTCTTGGTTTGCTTAAAAAAAGGGAAAATTGGTTAATGGTGAAAACCCTAGGACTAGTTCTCTCATGAGCATGAATCAAGGCCAGCTAGCAAGCTAATTCTCTTCCCTCATAAGTGCTAAGTCAAACCCTAACCATAACACACCAAAGGCTGCGCTCAAAAGCTCATTGAAAACTTGAAATTTGGACTTGAAAATAAAATTCTGAAATCACTATTAGAGGTGGATTCAAGGCATAAAAGTTTTTCTAATAGTTTCCTCAAGCCCCCCTGATCACATTGCAATCCCTAACATCCATCAATACGCGAAGAATTGGTACATAGAACCCTCCCTGTACAGCAAGAAAGTGTTGATCGTGTTTTCAATTTTAGACATCCCCATTGCATTTTAATTGTATATTCCTGTTCCTTACAAAGTTTCCAAACTAACCATTGTGTTTAATTGCATTTTTGTTGACCATACGCGATTTCACCATGTTCACATTTTAGGGTTTTCAGGTTGTGATTTTTAGGGCTTTTACAATACTGTAAAATTAGCCTTCCAGACCATGATAGTCATACTCAGCAAGCCTAGACGAAGAAGAAGCACTATTCGCGATGGATTTATATTCAAGGATAGCCTAATCGCTATTTTCTTGAAACCAGCCTAAGACCACGCTTCCAAAACCGCTGCCATACGTGCTTGATTCAGAAAAAAAAAAGAAACACGTGAAGAAGACGATCACGTGGAAGGCAATGGTTGGTGCGTTTAAAAACTTCGCGCGCTGGACCACAATTGCCTTGGTTTTGTTTTTTATTATTTATGTGATATAATATAATAACATGAACGTGATGGCTCAGCTGGCAGGTGGACGTACTTGTAACCCTCATGACCTGGGTTCAAGTCCCAGGTCTGGACAAATTCCATATTATTTTGCCATAATAATTTCCATGCAGGCACCACACTAAGGATCATCATACACGCTCAGTGATCAGCGTCCATGCGTCCACCCCATTCAGATCAAAGGCATAGGATGGAGAAACACGATGTACTCCCAGTCAACGCATCATACAGGATTCAAAAGGTCAACGAACTCAAAGATAAATGGGCCAGAATGCTAGGCCTTACCTCCAATTTTGGGGCTACCCCCCCTGGTTTGATTTTCTTTTTATATTTTATTTTTTCAATTGTTATGTTATTTATTTATTTTATTTGTTTTAATTAATTAATTATTTTTACAAAAAATACGAAAATATCATAAAAATCAGAAAAAGGCAAAAAATATAATTTTTATTTTAATTACTTCTTGTAAATAATTAACATGTGAATATTTAGTTCTAATTAGGATATAATTTCAATTCCTTTTAAATAACAAAAAATTGCAAAAAATGTGTAGAAATAGGTTTAATTAATTTTGAGTCCTTTTAATTTCCCTTCTTACAATAATAATATTTATTTTATTTATTTTCTATAATTAAATTTTGCATGTAAATTAACTTAGATTTAAATTAGGTTAAAACTTAATATTTTCACAATAAACTTAAAAAACATTAGAATTAGGGTTTGACGCTTCATTTTAATTTTAATTAATTATTCTTTCTATTAAATCTTAAAAAGTACAAAAAAATACCAAAAAACATTTAATTTTCATTTTTTATTTTAATTCCTTATTAATTTAATTTTTTGCAAAAGGGTCCAACGCCCATGTTCATAATTTATTTAATTTCGCGCATTTTATTTTATGTCGTTTATTATAATTATGTATATGTCCCAAAGCCTTGTAACAATTTAATTTTTCGCACTTTTATTCGCTTTATTTATTTTCCGTCAAATCGGGTCCGGTTTAATTTTGGCGATGTGGACCCGCGCCATTTGTAATAGTTTAGATTTATTTTTCCCGCAATATTAACTGTTAAATGTGCATGCAAGAATGAATGGACTTAAATAAAATCAAGCGTAGAACACTTTAACTTGACAAAAGACAAATGCAAATGAAAATAACACACAATTCGCACACACCACCCCTAGGGTACGCCTCACTGTTGCCTTTCGAAAGGTGATCGTCGAGTAGAGGACGTCTTAGTAAGTCCTCATGATCCGGGAACCTGGCATGAGGGTAGCTTCTAAGGTGTCTTCCCATTGCTCTGGTGATCACCACGTCCCTAAAACTCGAATTGACCCGAACACCTCCAACAGTGGTGCTACCTACCTCTCAATGGTGGGATGGCACTACTTTAAAGGACATTTACACAGACGAATTTCTTAGGGTAGATAGGTTCTCAAGGATACTTGCTCTCTAGTCTCAAAACAAACTCAAAAAGACTTTTCACACCAACACTTTTCAAAAGCTGTCAAAGTAAATTTTTCAAACACTCTGACGTACGAGTCGAACTGAAACTTTTCAAAGAAACTTTTTTTAACCCACATTGAAAAGCAAGCAAACCATTTTGAAAACACAAATGAGAAAGTATCTAAGAGCCCATGGATAACCATGGATAGAAAGGGTGCTAACACCTTCCCTTTCTATAACCTACCTCCCGAACCGAGAGCAATCTCTATAAGGAATTTTTCTGTGCTTTTGTCCTTTCCGTTTGGAGAAAATAAAAGACGGTGGCGACTCTTGCTTCCGCGACATTTCGCGAACCAGCTTTAAAACAGTCAGTTCCAGATCCACCGATCACAGAACTGGCGACTCTGCTGGGGATAAACTTAAAGTGAGGTGTACCTTAGGGCTAGTTCATAACTATGTTTTCAATTGTCTTCTTTGCTTGCTTTATTATTGTGGGTTGCTTGGGAGTTCTATAGATCCTAACCCGGATCTGGGGGAATACCTTCTTAGAAAGTAGCAACAAGGCTGTGAGGGAACTGTGCGGGGTATACCGACATGGTTGAAACAGTCTGCTACGTTGATGTGGCACTTTGGTGTGTACCGGTAACCCTTGAGTTCAGTCAAGGAGAGTACGGGGCCTCCATGTGGTGTCATGAAGCATCAACAGACCTTAGGAACCTTAATTGAACCATCTTGGCCTCTTTAGGGTAGTGAGATAACTGACTTTGGTGCAGTCCGAGGTTGGTTGATACTCGATACTACACTCAATTGAGGGTTGCTTTCCTGGAATATTTCGGTCGCCAGTTCAGTGGCTAAATCGAAACGATGAACAATGAAAGCAATCTCGTGATATTGGGAACCTTAGAACCCGGTTACTTTGATTAGGACAGGTTGAACCCACCAACTTCAAGAGGGTACTACCCAGACCCCATGCTGGCCTTAAACCTTAAGGGCCTGTCTTGTGTGCCTTGTGTGCCTTACATGTTTGTCTTTGTACATATCTGTGATGTGTTTAATCATAGCATCATGACATCATCCAGCATCATATGCATTAACTAACCATTTCAGGGGTTCGAATTTTCATCTTTGTTCTTGTTTTGTAGGGCATGGAAACTATTCGTAGAAAGACAATTCAGATCAGTCTTGTAAGGATCCCTCCTCAGCTTAAGGAGCTTATATCCAGGATTCCCGAGAACTCTTCATTCAGTGAAAGGCATGGAAGCCTCATCAGCTTGGTCAACACCAACATTGAAGAAGATATGATAAAGGTCTTGTTCCAGTTCTTTGACCCTCTGCATCACTGTTTTACCTTCTTGGATTATCAGTTGGTACCTACATTGGAGGAGTTCTCCCAGCTCCTGAAGATCCCTATCCTTGATCAGCTACCCTTCAACGGTACAGAAAAGGAACCTAAGCTTGAAGAGATTGCTAAAGCCTTGCACCTACAGTCATCTGACCTCAAGGGACATTGGGAAGTTAGAAGTGGTATCAAAGGGTTCTTAGCCAGGTTTCTGTTTGAAAAGGCCTATGAATGTTGGAACTCCCTGGACTTGCAAGCTTTTGAAGAGGTTGTGGCCCTCCTTGTTTATGGTTTGGTGTTGTTCCCTAACCCAGATCAGCTCATTGATATCAGTGCTGTCCAGATCTTTATGTCCAGGAATCCTATACCTACGTTACTGGGGGACATCCTTCACTCATGTTACACTCGAACCATGAGAAAAAGAGGTGTCCTTATGTGTTTCACTCCTCTCCTGGGAAAGTGGTTTATTTCGCACCTTCCACAATCAGTCCTGAAGAACGAGCGGGGTTTGAGATGGTCACAACGGTTGATGACTCTTACACATGCAGATATACATTGGTGCCCTAGGTCCAGAGAAGATGTCACTATCATTGATCGTTGCGGGGAGTATCCTAATGTTCCTTTACTTGGAATCAGAGGGGGTATTACTTATAGTCCATGCCTGGCTTGGAGACAATTTGGTTATGCTCGGAGGGATGGTCCTCATGACATGTTGATTCCTGACATAGTTTTTGACTTTGACAACGATACTCAAGGACTTCGCCAAAGATTTATCAGAGCTTGGAGGATGCCTAGTAGGATAGACAGCAAGACACTGGGGCACAGGAACTCCATCCCTTTGGAGCCTTACCTCAAGTGGGTACGAGCCCGCTCTCAGAAGTTAGTAATGCCTTATCCTCACATGCTTCCAGTAATCAAAGAGCCTGCCTTGGAAGGAGAGGTGTCTCACGTTATTCAGCACCCTGATATGCCCACATCCTGGGAAGAGATGCAGAAGAGCTGGATCCAGCTTAAGGAAGAGCGGAATTCTCTTGAGACTAGTTTGCATGCCAGTGAAAAGAAGGTTTTGGAGCTCACCCGCCTGTTGCAAGGTACCTCAACACTTACATAGCTCTAAAGAGGATGCGCAACATATTTTGGGATTGATTTGATCTTTTTGTACTTTTGCCCATGAGGCTTTGATGTATTAAACAATGATTTTCTTAATAATAACGTGTGTTCCTTTTGGTCTACAACAAATTTGAATTTTCGAACTCTTGAATGCATTGCATAAACACATATCATTCATCATGTGCATCATAGGTACTCTTCTTTTCAGGTTGTTTACTGTTCTTCGCTGTTTATTTCAGCATCATGAACCCTGAATCATCAACCGAGGCATCTATCAAGGCTCTTCAGGCGCAGAACGTCCAATTTCAGGCGCAGAACGCCCAGTTTCAGGAGCTGATCAAGGGCTTGGCTCAGGGTCAACAAGAGTTGAAGACCATGCTTCTGAAGAAGACTAAGAAGAAGAGGAGGACTGTGCTATTTAACACTGGGCGTAGACTCGGGAACACCTTGGTTGAAACTGAAAGGACTCCTCCATCTATGGAGGAAGGTAGTCACCAAGAAAGGGAGGTCCCTACTCCTGTGGGCTCTGATACTGAAATAGACTTCAACGACGAACAGTACCCTCCTGCTGAAGACCGGTACAAACAGCTGGAAGACAGATTAAAGGCTATGGAAGTTCAGCGGGTGCCTGGATTGGATTTCGGAGACTTGGGGTTATCTACTGGGGTGGTGATCCCACACAAGTTCAAAACACCTGCCTTCGTGAAGTATGATGGGGCTTCCTGTCCCAAGATGCACCTCCGTTCTTATGTAAGGAAGATCCAGCCTTACACAGCAGACAAGAACCTTTGGATCCACTTCTTCCAGGAGAGTCTTTCAGGGACTCACCTCGATTGGTTCTATCAGCTGGATGGAATCAGCATTCGTAACTGGGAGGATCTGGCCACTGCTTTTTACAAGCAGTATCAATATAATTCCGACCTCGCTCCTACGCGTACCCAACTCCAGGGTATGTCGCTAGGGTCGGGTGAAGGTTTTAAGGAGTACGCCCAGAAATGGAGAGACCTGGCTGGCAGGGTGCAGCCACCATTGACGGACCGGGAGCTGGAAGATATGTTTTTGGGGACCCTATCTGGTCCATTTTTCAATCATCTCATTGGTAATTCCTCTGCTGGGTTTACTGATCTGATCCTGACTGGTGAAAGGATCGAGGCCGGTATAAAATCGGGGAAGATACAGAAAGTTGCCTCCTCCAGTATTGAGAAGAAACCCTTCAAAAAGGAGGCTAGTGCTGTATATAGCTCCCGGAGAACAGAGCGACCTGAACGCCACCAATCTGTCAGTGCGGTAATGATTGCCAAACCTGCTGCCGCTCCTCGGCCAACTAATCCTCAAAAGTTTGAAAGACCCCGGAGAGAGTTTACCCGGTTAAGCATGACCTTATCACAGATCCTGCCACAGTTGCTATCCACCAATTTAGTGACTGTCAGGGAGGCTCCAAAGTTTCCCAATACTGCATCCCCCAAGTTCAATCCAAATGCTCGCTGTGCTTATCACTCTGATAGCCCGGGGCATAACACAGATGACTGTTAGGCCCTAAAGAATAAGGTTCAAGACCTCATTGATGCAAAGGAAATACAGTTCGAGGCGCCCGAGAGGCCGAATGTTGTAACTGCTCCCATGCCCCAGCATGGAGTGAATGCTGTTGAGGAGGATTTGTATGTAGCTTCGGTGGATGATGTTGCTACTCCGTTGCTGATGGTCAAGAGGAATCTGTTGCTAGCCGGTTTATTTCCGGGATGTAGCGAAGGTTGCCCTCTATGTGTTGCTTCCCCTGCTGGTTGTTCTCTGCTGAAGTCAGGCGTCCAAAACCTGATAGATAGTAGAGAGATTTTGTTCAGAAAGACTGTTGTTCCTGCTGCTCCTGTTGAAGAAGTGTCGATCGTTACCATCTTCAACAACCATTCCAAGGCTCCTTCAAAGAAGCCTGTACAAATTTTGCCAGTTCACAAGAGTGCTCCCATCACCATTACTGTTCCGGGGCCTATACCCTACAAATCTGATAAGGCTGTCCCATGGCACTATGGGGCGGATGTTTATGTTCTGGGTGTGAAACAAGAGTTCAATATTGATACTGGTGTCTCCAACATCACCGGGCCTGCTAAGGTCACTCGTAGTGGAAGACTGTTCTCGCCAGACATTGCTCCTCCGGTAATTCATAGGCCTTTGGTCTTCACACCTGCCAGGGTGCCTGTTTCTCCCCCTGACCAAGTATCCACCCCTGCTACTGAGTCATCTGATACTCGGGGCAAGGGGATTGCTGCTGATGTGCCTGCCAGGACGGAGGCACCAAAGACCATTGTTGAGGCTTCCAAGCAGGAAATGGAAGAAATCCTCAAGATAATAAAGAAAAGTGATTTCAACGTTGTAGAACAGCTGGGGCACACCCCCTCTAAAATCTCCATGTTGTCACTGCTGCTGTGTTCAGAGGCCCACGCAAAGGCTCTGATTGCTTTCTTAAAGACAGCCCACGTACCCCAAGAGACGTCTGCTGACCAGTTCACCGACTGTGTGGCCAACCTAACCGCTGATAATGGCCTGGGTTTCTCTGATGCCGATCTGACAGCAAAGGGGAAGAACCATAATGATGCCCTGCATGTCTCCATTGAATGCAGGGGCACTACTCTTGCTCATGTGCTGGTTGACACAGGTTCTTCATTAAACGTGCTGCCCAAGAAGGCTCTGGATAGGCTGGATTGTGAGGGTCTAGAGCTCAAACCAACTCACATTGTTGTCCGGGCCTTTGACGGGTCCAAAAGAATGGTACATGGTGAGGTGGACATCCCAATCAGGGTTGGGTCACAGGTATTTGATTCAAAATTCTATGTGATGGACATCCATCCGTCCTATTCTTGTTTGTTGGGTCGCCCGTGGATCCACAAGGCTGGAGCTGTGACCTCCACATTGCATCAGAAGCTCAAGTACCCGGTCAGGGGGAAGATCGTAACAGTGCAAGGGGAAGAGGAGTACATGGTCAGCCACCTCAACTCCTTCAGATACGTGGAAATGGATGGGGAGTTCATTGAAACCCCCTTTCAACATTTTGAGGAAGTGCCACAAACCCTGGCAGCAGCAGAAGCAGATGAAGAGGTTTCTCCTATGAAGATGGCCTCCTTAAAGGACGCCCGGGCTGTGATCGAAAAAGGTGAATGTGCAAACTGGGGCAAGCTCCCTGATCTTACTCCTAAGACTAACAAGTTTGGGCTGGGTTTCACCACAGAAGCTCAGAAAGCAGTGCGCAAGGCGAGAATTGGAAGACCTCCTGTGCTCATCACCCACTCAGAAGTGAATGCTATTGGAGAGGAAGATAAAATGGAAGAGTCAGAGTTCGATAGCTGGATCTACCCGACGACCGACGGTGGATTGACCAATTGGACTGCTAAAGATTTTACACCCATAACTTTTGTCCCCCAGTAATGAATTTCTTTGTTTTTGATTTGTAATAAACAATAATTTGAAACTATATGGCCCGGTGTCTTACCCGGGGCACCGTGGTTTTATTTATGAGGGCTTTTGTTTGTCACTATCATATATCATGAATAAAAGCATTGGACGTTTTTCACAATTCAAATTTTGCGCTCCTTTTCTTTCCTTTCTTTACATATTGCAAAACAGCTGTATTTACACACACACTCACTCATACAGGTTTCAATCCACTCTGGATCTCACTGGTAACGACTCTGCTACTGCCAGTTATGACTTCGAAAATCCGATCAACTTAGCCGAAGACGAAGGTGAAGATGATTGCGAAGTGCCTGGTGAACTTGCAAGACTGTTACAACAGGAAGAGAGGGCAATTCAACCCCATGAAGAGCCAGTGGAAATAATAAACTTGGGTACTGAGGAAGACAAGAAAGAGGTGAAGATTGGTGCCAACCTAGAACTCAGCGTGAAGCAACGGTTGACTCAGATGCTGCATGACTATAAAGAAATCTTTGCCTGGTCCTACGAAGATATGCCCGGATTAGATACCGACATTGTGGTCCATCACTTACCAACTAAAGAAGATTGCCCTCCGGTTAAGCAAAAGGTCCGCCGTATGCGTCCAGAGATGTCTGAGAAGATTAAAGCCGAGGTTATGAAGCAGTTTGATGCCGGGTTTCTTGCAGTGACTTCTTACCCTCAGTGGGTTGCTAATGTGGTGCCGGTACCTAAGAAGGACGGCAAGGTCAGGATGTGTGTCGATTACAGGGATCTGAACAGGGCCAGCCCCAAGGATGACTTCCCTCTACCCCACATTGATGTCCTTGTTGATAATACAGCTCAGCATAAAGTGTTCTCTTTCATGGATGGTTTTTCAGGCTACAATCAGATCAAGATGGCTCCGGAAGACATGGAAAAGACTACATTTGTTACTCAGTGGGGCACCTTCTGCTACAAAGTCATGCCTTTTGGACTAAAGAATGCTGGGGCAACCTACCAACGTGCCATGGTTGCTTTATTTCATGACATGATCCATCATGAGATAGAAGTGTATGTTGACGACATGATCGCTAGGTCCCAGACTGAGGAAGAACACCTTGATCATCTACAGAAACTGTTTGACCGTTTGAAACTGTACAAGCTGAGGTTGAATCCGAATAAGTGCACCTTCGGGGTAAGATCGGGAAAGTTGCTAGGCTTCGTGGTAAGTGACAAGGGAATTCAAGTGGACCCTGCTAAGGTCAAAGCCATTCAAGAGATGCCAGTTCCTAAGACAGAGAAGGAAGTCAGAGGCTTTCTAGGACGTCTGAATTACATTGCTCGGTTCATCTCACACTTAACTGCTACCTGTGAACCAATCTTCAAGCTGCTGAAGAAAGATCAGGTAGTACGTTGGAATGATGAATGTCAGGCTGCTTTTGACAGAATCAAAGAATATCTCCAAGAACCACCCATCCTTATGCCACCAGTTGAAGGGAGACCTTTGATACTTTACCTGACAGTGCTTGATAATGCAATGGGGTGTGTGCTGGGGCAGCATGACGAGTCTGGCCGAAAAGAGCATGCCATTTATTACCTTAGCAAAAAGTTTACTGACTGTGAGACCCGATACTCACTGCTTGAGAAAACTTGCTGCGCTTTGGTATGGGCTGCTCGCCGGCTGAGACAGTATATGCTGACTCACACTACCTTGTTGATCTCAAAAATGGATCCTATAAAGTACATATTCGAAAAGCCTGCTTTGTCTGGGAGAATTGCAAGATGGCAGATGATCTTGACGGAATACGACATTCAGTACACGACCCAAAAAGCCATCAAGGGAAGTGTATTGGCAGACCACTTAGCACATCAAGCTGTGGATGACTACCAATCAATGAACTTCGAGTTTCCAGATGAAAGCATTATGACAGTAACTGACTGTGAAATACCTGGACCGGATGAAGGACCTGAACCAGGATCCCGATGGTCTATGCACTTCGACGGAGCATCCAATGCTTTGGGCAATGGTGTCGGTGCCATAATCATATCTCCACAAGGTACTCATACTCCACTCACCGCCCGGCTGTGTTTCAACTGTACCAACAACATGGCGGAGTATGAAGCGTGTATCATGGGTCTTCAAGCTGCGATCGACCTGAGGATCAAATTTCTGAGCGTCTTCGGAGATTCCGCTCTTGTGATCAATCAGATCAAAGGAGAGTGGGATACGAAACACCCAAACTTGATTCCTTACAGAGAATGTGTGTTGGCCCTGATCCCCCACTTCACAGAGATAACATTTGAGCACTTTCCAAGAGAAGAGAATCAGTTGGCGGACGCGTTAGCTACAATGTCTTCAATGTTCAAGGTTAAATGGGATAATGAAGCTCCCCGGATCATCATCTGGAAACTGGACGAACCGGCATACTGTTGTGATCTCGAAACTGAATTGGTAACTGAGAAGCCTTGGTACCACGAAGTGAAGAGATATCTGGAAGCTCAGGAATACCCTGAAGGTGCTTCTGTCAATGATAGGAAATTCCTGAGGAGGTTTGCAACCAAGTTCTTCCTAAGCAATGGCATCTTGTACAAGCGAAACCATGATTCAACCTTACTGCGTTGTGTGGATAAGACTGAAGCAGAAAGAATCATGGAAGAGCTGCATGAAGGGACCTTTGGTACGCACTCCAGTGAACATACTATGGCTAAGAAAATCCTACGGGCAGGGTATTACTGGTCTACAATGGAAGCTGACTGTTACCAACATGCCAGGACATGTCATAAGTGCCAGATTTATGCAGACAAGGTGCATGTTCCTCCGGTTCCCCTGAATGTTCTGACTGCACCTTGGCCGTTTGCAATGTGGGGCATAGACATGATCGGTGAGATAAAACCTACGACATCCAATGGGCATCGCTTCATCCTAGTAGCGATTGATTATTTTACGAAGTGGGTTGAGGCAGCATCCTATGCTACGGTAACCAAGACTGTTGTGGCACGGTTCATTCGGCACAACCTGATCTGTCGGTACGGTGTCCCTGAGCGGATTATTACAGATAACGGTACCAATCTGAACAATAAGATGATCGCTGAGCTTTGCGAACAGTTCAAGATACAGCACTACAACTCTTCTCCTTACAGACCGAAGATGAATGGGGCTGTAGAAGCAGCAAATAAGAACATCAAGAAAATCGTGCAGAAAATGACAGTGACTTATAAAGATTGGCATGAGATGTTACCGTTCACTCTACATGGGTACCGTACCTCAGCCAGGACGTCCACAGGGGCAACTCCTTTCTCTCTGGTTTATGGTATGGAGGCAGTTTTGCCAATCGAAGTACAGATACCCTCTCTCCGGATAATGAAGGATGCAAATCTGAACGAAGATGATTGGATCCAGACACGACTTGATCAGCTCAACCTCATTGATGAAAAGAGACTTGCTGCTATTTGCCATGGTCATACGTATCAGAAACGGATGATCAGGGCATTTAACAAAAAGGTCAGACCACAGGAATATCAAGTTGGGGATCTGGTAATCAAGAGAATCATCCTTCCTCAGAGTGATCCAAGGGGCAAATGGACCCCTACGTACGAAGGGCCATTTGTGGTTAAACATGTGTTCTCAGGAGGAGCAATGATATTAACCAATATGGATGGTGACGACCTTCCTCACCCCGCCAATGCAGACATAGTTAAAAAATACTACGCATGAAAAAAGACCCGCTAGGCTGACATGTCTAGGCAAAAGTTAGGGATAAAAACGTAATACTATGTCTCATCAGATCACTTTGCATCCAGAATCCGGTATCTACATCAAGTTCAGACGGCATCGATCAGTCAGCTTCACCTTCAACCAAGGTCATCAAGTGATGAGACGCACGGAGTATAAAGGCAATAGCAGAGTTGAAACCCAGTGGATCATTCATCTTTCACACAGCTGTTTTATTTTCTTTTGTACAAAACTTGTATAAACTCTTTTGCTCGGCGACGTTTCTCTTACTAGGATGTCAGCCTCTTGTACACAAAACGCCTATTCACAGGCTATTCAAAATCAATACAAATATACTTTTCAGTTAAACGTGCCAACTGTTTTTCTTTTTCTGTTTTGTTTTGCGAAGAACGTCCAAGGTTCAATTTGTGATATATGCATTGACAATAATTTGATAGCTCATAAATATTTGCATACGAAACAAAGAATTAATTGCAGGTGACACTAGAAACAGGGGCAATAAAGAGTTGTCTGAGCAGTCTAATTGTTCTATCCTCCAAGGTACCAAGGTAGGTTCAGCTAAAGAACCTAACCAGGCATCTTAAATGCCCCAGAGAGTGAGACAGCAAGTCAGTGCATTCTTCCCCAAACAAGTTAACAAGTCTCAAGGAAATTGGGTATCCTCCAGTAGATCTCAATATCCCCCAGCAGCATATACTCTTAACAAGCATCCCCGGCAGTCTTGGTCTAAAGATGGTTCCCCGGCGGCATACATCAACATTCAAAGGAATCACTTCCCCAGCACATCAAAACTCCCCAGGAGAGTCCAATTAGTTTCCCCAGGAAAGTTGGAATTCATATCTCCCCAAGCAGTAAGCTTATCCCCAGTAAATTCTGGAAGCTTATCCTTCACAGAACACGAACGCGTCTTCTGGCTTGATTTAAAGAGTTATTTCCTCAACAGGATATAACTGGGTTATCCTCAGCCAAAAGCCACAGAAAGAGCGTCCTCGACGAAGACTTCTCACCCCAGCGAAGTCTATCAACACTTTCAGTACAACAAGGATATCGCCAGCAAATTACTACTATCAACACTCAGCAAAGCATCTCTATCCCCACAGAGTATTGCTTCCCAGCATGATCGCTAGAGTATCTTTTCTCCCCGCAGAATCTTCCATTCGCCAAGTTTATTCCGCAACGGAGTCATCTTCTCCTACCGGTAT
The DNA here is from genome assembly GCA_948472305.1 of Vicia faba. NCBI lineage: Eukaryota > Viridiplantae > Streptophyta > Magnoliopsida > Fabales > Fabaceae > Vicia > Vicia faba. The sequence continues at coordinate 1,279,946,126 of OX451740.1, read as the reverse complement.
CCTTGCAATTATCATCCCCAGCGGAAGCAAAATCTATTCTTCGACATCAGCCCAGGATACGACTTCCCGGCACCCGTCAAGGATTCACTTTCCTAGACAAAAACATACATAAAACATCACATACATCATTATAGCATGCATGTACACATCGTATCTTACAAATCTCATTTATGTTGAGAACATCATTGCTTGATCCATATCATGCATTGCATATGACTGACTTTTACCTTTCAGGAAAGATCCAGTTAAGTTCTCAAGCTACATTTCAAGACCTAGACCGGTTCAGTTAAATCGATCCTAAGATTTTCCTGATGCTTATCCAGTCAAAGGCCTTCTCTGGTTCAGTCAGATCGACCCTAAGATCTCCCTGATGCTTATCCAGTTGAAGACATTTCAAGACCTAGACCGGTTCAGTTAAATCGATCCTAAGATTTTCCTGAGGCTTATCCAGTCAAAGGCCTTCTCTGGTTCAGTCAGATCGACCCTAAGATCTCCCTGATGCTTATCCAGTTGAAGACATTTCAAGACCTAGACCGGTTCAGTTAAATCGTCCCAAGATTTTCCTGATGCTTATCCAGTCAAAGGCCTTCTCTGGTTCAGTCAGATCGACCCTAAGATCTCCCTGATGCTTATCCAGTTGAAGATATTTCAAGACCTAGACCGGTTCAGTTAAATCGACCCTAAGAGTTTCCTGATTCTTACCCAGTCAAAGGCCTCTCTGGTTCAGTCAGATCGACCCTAAGATCTCCCTGATTCTTATCCTAGTAGAAGACACCCCAGATTTTTCTCAACGAGCGTTGTTGAAGTTAAAATCACCCAGATTTTTTCTCAACGAGCGTTGTTGAAGTTAAAATCCCCCAGATTTTTCTCAACAAGCGTTGTTGAAGTTAAAGTCACCCAAGATATTTTTCTCAACGAGCGTTGTTGAAGTTAAAGTCACCCAAGATATTTTTCTCAACGAGCGTTGTTGAAGTTAAAATCACCCAGATTTTTTTCTCAACGAGCGTTGTTGAAGTTAAAATCCCCCAGATTGTTCTCAACGAGCGTTGTTGAAGTTAAAGACACCCAATATGTTTTTCTCAACAAGCGTTGTTGAAGTTAAAGTCGCCCAAGGTTCTCTTACCATTCATGCTAAGGTAGTAATCATCCCTGGTTCTTTCATCGCCGTTTGAAGCTCCAGATTCAGCTCCTGTAACCAGTCAGGACACATCTCTACCAAGCATCTAAAATCAGCTCCTGCAACGTGTCAGGTACTCGTTTTCTGTTTTGCAGGTATGCAAGTTCTCGCTAAGGAATCTCCTACGCGGTCAACATCCAGATGGCATCTATAAGCCCATCATCCTATCCAGCAACCTCTAAATGGCATCTATAAGCCCATCCCCCCCATCACATTGCTAACATGTGAGCGCAAATTTCTGGGCACTCTAGTGTCCAATCATCTTCTACCCTCGGATTACGAAAGGCACATCAGCCAATCTGCATCCTCAGGTCTAAGAAGATTGAACAGGGGCAACTGTTGCACCCCAAAATTTGCCCTCCCAAATTCTCCAAGATTTGTCAAGTCAAGGTCACAAAATTCCCCAAGGGTTATGCAGTTCAACTGTCTCCTATACAATCAAAAACTAGGGTTTGTGTTCTGATCAAAGAAAGGAAGTTTTCAAGGACCCAATCAAGTCTCATATGCTTACAAAGATGTTCAAGTATCCTCATATCAAGTTTCAAGGCATTCAGCTCTAAATTGCACAGTCAAAACCCTAGATTGCACTACAGTCAACTGTAGGGGCAAAATGGTCATTTGACAGTCAAAAGTTCAAATTTTTGGTCAACATATCATTTTGAAGCCACAAACATCATTTGATCAATGCTTGATCATGATTCTCAAAATTTGGCTCAGAAATCATCAAAGATGCAAAAGTTACTATATTTGGACAGGTGAAAAAGTCAACTGAAATTGACCAGGGCATAACTTTCACATGGATCATCAGAAAAATTCCATCCAAAGCTCATTTTGAAGAGAAAGACATTTCCTACAACTCATCTTCATACTTCAAGTCCAAGAAATGCTCTCACAAAAAGTTATCAATTTCAATATTATAGGTCATTTTCAAAAGTCAACAAAAAGGGACTTTAAGTCAAAGGCCATAACTTGAGATTGGAAAATAAAAATGACATGGGACCAAAGGCATTGGTTAAAGGACTCAAAGACCTTTCCAAAATGTCCAAGAACATGAGAAAAGCTTAAAAATTGAGCAAGTTATGCCTTGTAGAAGTTGGGAAATTTTTGTGAAATGGCAAAAGTCAACTATCCTTGAAACTCCAATTTTTGACAAAAGGGCCCACTTTCTTCCACTTGATTCATCCTTGTCATGCCACACACGTGTCCCATGATTAATTTCAAGATCAAACATTTATTTTTCTATTTTATTTAATTTTTGATAATTTAATTCATTTTAAATCTTTAAAAATTCAAATAAAATTCAAAAACCAATGGAATAGTGTCATTTGAATTTGGACAACTTCCATATATCATGGGCCAGCTCACAAACTTATGCTAGGGTTAAATTGCACACCAAGTCTTGGTTTGCTTAAAAAAAGGGAAAATTGGTTAATGGTGAAAACCCTAGGACTAGTTCTCTCATGAGCATGAATCAAGGCCAGCTAGCAAGCTAATTCTCTTCCCTCATAAGTGCTAAGTCAAACCCTAACCATAACACACCAAAGGCTGCGCTCAAAAGCTCATTGAAAACTTGAAATTTGGACTTGAAAATAAAATTCTGAAATCACTATTAGAGGTGGATTCAAGGCATAAAAGTTTTTCTAATAGTTTCCTCAAGCCCCCCTGATCACATTGCAATCCCTAACATCCATCAATACGCGAAGAATTGGTACATAGAACCCTCCCTGTACAGCAAGAAAGTGTTGATCGTGTTTTCAATTTTAGACATCCCCATTGCATTTTAATTGTATATTCCTGTTCCTTACAAAGTTTCCAAACTAACCATTGTGTTTAATTGCATTTTTGTTGACCATACGCGATTTCACCATGTTCACATTTTAGGGTTTTCAGGTTGTGATTTTTAGGGCTTTTACAATACTGTAAAATTAGCCTTCCAGACCATGATAGTCATACTCAGCAAGCCTAGACGAAGAAGAAGCACTATTCGCGATGGATTTATATTCAAGGATAGCCTAATCGCTATTTTCATGAAACCAGCCTAAGACCACGCTTCCAAAACCGCTGCCATACGTGCTTGATTCAGAAAAAAAAAAGAAACACGTGAAGAAGACGATCACGTGGAAGGCAATGGTTGGTGCGTTTAAAAACTTCGCGCGCTGGACCACAATTGCCTTGGTTTTGTTTTTTATTATTTATGTGATATAATATAATAACATGAACGTGATGGCTCAGCTGGCAGGTGGACGTACTTGTAACCCTCATGACCTGGGTTCAAGTCCCAGGTCTGGACAAATTCCATATTATTTTGCCATAATAATTTCCATGCAGGCACCACACTAAGGATCATCATACACGCTCAGTGATCAGCGTCCACGCGTCCACCCCATTCAGATCAAAGGCATAGGATGGAGAAACACGATGTACTCCCAGTCAACGCATCATACAGGATTCAAAAGGTCAACGAACTCAAAGATAAATGGGCCAGAATGCTAGGCCTTACCTCCAATTTTGGGGCTACCCCCCCTGGTTTGATTTTCTTTTTATATTTTATTTTTTCAATTGTTATGTTATTTATTTTTTTTATTTGTTTTAATTAATTAATTATTTTTACAAAAAATACGAAAATATCATAAAAATCAGAAAAAGGCAAAAAATATAATTTTTATTTTAATTACTTCTTGTAAATAATTAACATGTGAATATTTAGTTCTAATTAGGATATAATTTCAATTCCTTTTAAATAACAAAAAATTGCAAAAAATGTGTAGAAATAGGTTTAATTAATTTTGAGTCCTTTTAATTTCCCTTCTTACAATAATAATATTTATTTTATTTATTTTCTATAATTAAATTTTGCATGTAAATTAACTTAGATTTAAATTAGGTTAAAACTTAATATTTTCACAATAAACTTAAAAAACATTAGAATTAGGGTTTGACGCTTCATTTTAATTTTAATTAATTATTCTTTCTATTAAATCTTAAAAAGTACAAAAAAATACCAAAAAACATTTAATTTTCATTTTTTATTTTAATTCCTTATTAATTTAATTTTTTGCAAAAGGGTCCAACGCCCATGTTCATAATTTATTTAATTTCGCGCATTTTATTTTATGTCGTTTATTATAATTATGTATATGTCCCAAAGCCTTGTAACAATTTAATTTTTCGCACTTTTATTCGCTTTATTTATTTTCCGTCAAATCGGGTCCGGTTTAATTTTGGCGATGTGGACCCGCGCCATTTGTAATAGTTTAGATTTATTTTTCCCGCAATATTAACTGTTAAATGTGCATGCAAGAATGAATGGACTTAAATAAAATCAAGCGTAGAACACTTTAACTTGACAAAAGACAAATGCAAATGAAAATAACACACAATTCGCACACACCACCCCTAGGGTACGCCTCACTGTTGCCTTTCGAAAGGTGATCGTCGAGTAGAGGACGTCTTAGTAAGTCCTCATGATCCGGGAACCTGGCATGAGGGTAGCTTCTAAGGTGTCTTCCCATTGCTCTGGTGATCACCACGTCCCTAAAACTCGAATTGACCCGAACACCTCCAACAGTGGTGCTACCTACCTCTCAATGGTGGGATGGCACTACTTTAAAGGACATTTACACAGACGAATTTCTTAGGGTAGATAGGTTCTCAAGGATACTTGCTCTCTAGTCTCAAAACAAACTCAAAAAGACTTTTCACACCAACACTTTTCAAAAGCTGTCAAAGCAAATTTTTCAAACACTCTGACGTACGAGTCAAACTGAAACTTTTCAAAGAAACTTTTTTTAACCCACATTGAAAAGCAAGCAAACCATTTTGAAAACACAAATGAGCAAGTATCTAAGAGCCCATGGATAACCATGGATAGAAAGGGTGCTAACACCTTCCCTTTCTATAACCTACCTCCCGAACCGAGAGCAATCTCTATAAGGAATTTTTCTGTGCTTTTGTCCTTTCCGTTTGGAGAAAATAAAAGACGGTGGCGACTCTTGCTTCCGCGACATTTCGCGAACCAGCTTTAAAACAGTCAGTTCCAGATCCACCGATCACAATGAGGCTTGGGTTGGGCAACATATAATCTCTTGCCCAACGAGCAGCTTAAACTAAACCACATCAAAAGGCAAAACAAGTTTGTTTCCAATAAATGTGTGTCTTTCAAGCAGACCAAATGTATGTCCTTCGAAGGCACCATTTGTGTTTTCATAGTGTGGCAATCTTTTGCTTGTGAAATGAAAGCAGGCATGAAGAGCGAAACTTTTTCCTTGTGAATTGAAGGCAAGTCGAAAGGGGCCTTTGCCTTGAACGAAGCTGGCATGCATGAACCCATTGTTTTGTGAATCAAAGTAAGCATGCAGGAGGTCACTGCTGGTGGATCGAAGGGAGCTTGCACGAGGTTCTCTCCTGAATGAAACTTGGACTAAGGCTTGCTCGAAGGGTAACCAAAGTGCAATCTATGTTGATGGGCCAATGCTTGGTCGAAGGGTTTTAGAAGCCCAGTCAAAACTCCTTCTCCAGATGCCAATCGAAGGATATCGCTGACATGCCAATCGAAGACTCTTTTATTCACCTACCAGTCGGAGGATATTGATGACATGCCAATTGAAGGATACTTAAACATCATTAAAAAAATTCATTTTCTTTAGGAAAGTGTTTGTGACCACCCATGTAAGAGAAAACCTTGGAAAACATGAGAGGGAAAATTTTGGGGTACAACACAGCGCCAAGAACTGAAAAGCGAGTTAGAGGCTTTCTTGGGCGGTTGAATTACATTTCCATATTTATCTCCCATATGACTGCAACGTGTGAACAGATCTTTAAGTTATTAATGAAATATCAAGGTTGTTTGCGGACAGATGATTGCCAAAGGGCATTTTCAAGTATTAAAGAGTATCTGCTTGAACTTCCTATCTTGCTCCCTTCTGTTGAAGGAAGATCATTGATTATGTATTTGATAGTGTTAGATAATTCTATGGGATGTATTTTGGGACAACAAAATGAAACAGGGAGAAAATAATATGCCATTTATCATCTCAGCAAGAAGTTTACCGACTGTGAGTCATGATATTCTATGCTGGAAAAAACATGTTGTGCTTTGGCCTAGGCGGAAAAGCGGTTGCGGCAATATATATTGAATCATACTACTTGGTTGATTTCTAAAATGGATCCAATTAAGTATTTTTTTGAAAAGCCTACTCTTACTGGAAAAATTGGCCGTTGGCAGATGCTGTTGTCCGAATATGATATTGAATATCGTACTCAGAAGGCTTTAAAAAGTAGCGTGTTGGAAGATTATCTTGCTCACCATCCAGTTGATGATTATCAGTCTGTTAAATATTATTTCCCTAATGAGGATGTGATGTTTTTGAAGATAAAAGATTGTGATGAACCTTTTCCTAGGGAAGGGCCTGATCCTGAATCCCGGTGGGGAATGGTGTTTGATGGAGCTGTAAGTTCTTATGGGAAAGGAATTGGTTCTATGATTATCACCCCTCATGGGTCGCATATCTCTTTCACTGTAAGATTGGTGTTTGATTGTACTAATAATATGGCGGTGTATGAAACTTGTATCATGGGTCTCGAGGAAGCTATATTTCTCAGAATCAAAATTCTAGATGTATATGGCAATTCAGCTTTGGTAATAAATCAGACTAAAGGAGAATGGGATACTCGTCACCCTGGCTTGATTCCTTACAAAGACTATGCTAGAATATTATTACCCTTCTTTAATAAAGTTTAATTCCATAATATTCCCAGAGATGAAAATCAGATGGAAGATGCTTTAGCCACTATGGCTTCTATGTATCAAGTAAATACTTGGAACGATGTGCCTTATATCACAATGTGATGTCTGGATAGGCCGACACATGTGTTTGCAACAGAGGAAACGTTAGACGAAAAACCTTGGTATTATGATATCATACATTTTCTCCAGACTCAGGAATACCCGGCTGGTGTGTCAAACAAAGATAGAAAGACATTGAGATGGTTGACAGGCATCTTTTTCCTCAATAAATATGTGTTATACAAAAGAAATTATGACATGGTCTTGATCAGATGCGTAGATAGACATGAAGAAGACATGTTGATGCATGAAATCCATGAAGGTTCCTTTGGCACTCATGCCAATGGACATTCGATGGCAAAGAAGATGTTTTGGGCAGGTTACTATTGGATGACAATGGAATCTGACTGTTATAAATTAGCAAAGAAGTGCCATAAGTTCCATATTTATGCTGACAAAATTCATGGGCCTCCAACACTTCTCAATGTTATTTCTTCCTCATGGCCTTTCTCTATGTGGGGAATTGACATAATTGGAATGATTGAACCTAAAGTGTCGAATGGACATCATTTTATCTTAGTGGCAATTGTCTACTTCACCAAATGGGTAGAAGCAGCTTCATATGCTAATGTTACTAAGAAGGTGGTAGTACGCTTTATCAAGAACAATCTTATATGTCGGTATGGTGTGTCAATCAAGATTATCATTGACAATGGCTCGAATCTTAATAACAAGATGATGACAGAACATTATGGATAATTCAAGATTATCCATCACAATTCAACTCCTTACAAGCTAAAGATGAAAGGGGCTGTTGAAGCTGCCAATAAAAACATCAAGAAGATCATCCAGAAAATTGTTGTTACCTATAAAGATTGACATTAGATGCTCCCTTTTGATTTTCATAGATATCGTACATCCGTTCAAACTATGATAGGGGTAACACTATTCTCTCTTGTTTAACATTGATTCTAGGGGCAAGTGAACTCCTAATTATGAAGGCCCATATGTTGTCAAGAAAGCCTTATTTAGAGGTGCATTGATTCTTGAAACTATGGACGACGAGGATTTCCCATGTCCCATGAATGCTGACGCAGTCATGAAATACTTTGTTTAAAGAAATAAAAGAACAGCTCGCTAAGTCGAAAACCCGAAAGGGCGGCTTAGGCAAAAAAGAGCGTCTCGGTAGGCTGAAAACTCGAAAGGTCAATTTAGGAAAAAATAAGAGACAAAAACAGAATAAATTCTCCAGCTAGGTTGAAAACCCGCAAGGGCGACCTAGGTAAAAGTTAGGGATTTCTTGGAAAGTAACTGTGTCAGACAAGACTTGATCAATGAAGCAACAATCTTCTTGGATCCTCACCACACTTCAACGGAAGTCACTGCTCGGGAATTCAGAGTTGTTAGGGAGAATAGTGGTCATTGGATTTTAATGTATATTTTCCAATATATTACCATTTTCTAAATTTTGTAATCATCTATAGGGTCTCGCCATTCGCATACTACTATTCTATTAATAAATTTTGAGCTTTTATCCAATTCTTTGTAATTCTTATTTTATTATGCTTATAAATAATCCATTTATTATTGATAGTAATTTTCAAAACAAAGAAATTTAATAATAAAATTGTTTTTGAAAAGAATTTATAAATTACTTTTTACTTTAGATTTTGTGATTCAAGAAAAACAAAATTAATTATTCTGAGGACGGACGAACTCTAAAATTTTAGAAGTAAATATTCCCCAGGAAAGTTCTTTAAGATCGCTTTCGCTGATATGCGTATGATCCTCTTGTTGTTTCTCAAATAGTTGGAGATGATACCAATTAATGTATGGTGTGGTGTTGGGTTTGTGATCCCATTTTTCCCAGTCAAGTCTTGGTTCATTTATTTTCCTCCAGGATGATTATTTTGGTTTTGGGTTTGTATGGTTTGAAACCTCTATCCCAGATTCCCTAGTGAGGTCTTCACTCATATGACGAAAGTCTCTTCTCCCTTTGTCTGCTGAGGTAGAATCATTTGCAAGACATCACCCTTTGTAGTAAAGACATTATTATTGTTGTTTGTTTCCAGGGAAACTAGACAAGGGCATTATATTTTCTAAGAAGTGTTGAAACAGTTGTCAAAGACATCTATTCGATGCCAACAACATTTTAATTGCCCACCTAACTTTTCCTGCGATTGCCCATGATACTGGTTATAATTGGCAGTGATTCTTAACCAAAAACTCTCAGCTTTTTGATCAACTTCCACAACTGGATCCTTTGAAACATTGAGCCATGATTGAATAAGAAGTATATGCTCATCCCTTGTAAATTGCTCTCGAGATTTTTTTAACGATAATTGTTTCTTCGTTTTTAGTACCAACTTGAGTAGAAAATGGTGGAACATGACATCCAGACATAAATCCAATTGGTGTTTCCGGTTCATGATGGAAAAATTCCATACTATTAGAATTTATTGGCACCGATGAAAATTGAGAATTTTCAAGATTAAGATTTTGATAATTTTGCATGTAATTAAATAAAACTTGTTGATAATGAAAATGATTAGGATTTATTTGGCCTAAACAATTTAAATTTGAAGAGAAAAAGTGAAAACTTAAGTTAAATATTTTATCAAAAAAAGGTTAATGAGAGAAAATTTGTGTGAGAAATTTTTTAAATAGGATGTATTTATAATAAACTAATAGTGTTAAAAGAAAAGAAAATTAAATAAAAATAAAAAAAGAAACGTTAAAACACATAACAAATTTAATTATATTTATTTTTTTATAAAAAGTACTGTTATATTACAGTGTTACGATTAGTCAGCCTCACCAACTCCAACAACTTTAAATTTGATGCTACGAATACTACACTGGAAAATTCTTGAAAAATCCTCCATTAGAAGTACTCTAAGGAAAATCTGTAAGGCGGTGGAAAAAAAAATGTATGGTGGTGGTACTAGCTGAATCCTATTTTACTAGCTAAACATATGTTTATCTATCAAGAAAAACACCTAAGACTTATGGTATGTTTGTTTCAAGTTTACGACACATATTCCAAGGAACTTTTTGTTCCAAGGAATGTTATTTACACATAGCTTTTTTATTCTTATTCCAAGGCATAAAGGATGAGAATTCAAGATTCCCATGGAAATAACCTTAACGACCTATAACTTCCCACTTCTACTCATTATATTTACTTTTATAATTTTTAAATTAAATTAATTTGTAAACATTCTAAGGAATTTTAAGTTTTGTCCAAACACATAAGTGGGAATATTATTCCTAGAAACAATAATCTCGAAAATATAATTCCAAAGAATGTAATTTTATAACTTGAAACAAACAAACCCTTAGTAATGAAGAAAAATCTAAATATCTTTCTGTAATATTTTCACTTGATTTAATTAATTAACATCTCTCAAAAAATTTAATATTACTGCATATTTACGGTTGAGTTAAAATCTAAAACTTTGTTAAATTCAAAACAAAAAAAATAATATCAAAAAAATTAATTAACATGCTCTTAAATAAATTATAATAAAATATTAAATAGTTTAATAAAATTTAATTTACATAAAAAAACACAAGAATACAAGAGTGATTTTGACATAGTAGGTTGATTCTATGGGATGTATTTTGGGAAAACAAAATGAAACAGGGAGAAAAGAATATGCCATTTATCATCTCAGCAAGAAGTTTACCGACTATGAGTCACGATATTCTATGCTGGAAAAAATATGTTGTGCTTTGGCCTAGGCGGCAAAGCGGTTGCGGCAATATATATTGAATCATACTACTTGGTTGATTTCTAAAATGGATCCAATTAAGTATTTTTTTGAAAAGCCTACTCTTACTGGAAAAATTGGCCGTTGGCAGATGCTGTTGTCCGAATATGATATTGAATATCGTACTCAGAAGGCTTTAAAAAGTAGCGTGTTGGAAGATTATCTTGCTCACCAACCAGTTGATGATTATCAGTCTGTTAAATATTATTTCCCTAATGAGGATGTGATGTTTTTGAAGATAAAAGATTGTGATGAACCTTTTCCTAGGGAAGGGCCTGATCCTGAATCCCGGTGGGGAATGGTGTTTGATGGAGCTGTAAGTTCTTATGGGAAAGGAATTGGTTCTATGATTATCACCCCTCATGGGTCGCATATCTCTTTCACTGTAAGATTGGCGTTTGATTGTACTAATAATATGGCGGTGTATGAAACTTGTATCATGGGTCTCGAGGAAGCTATATTTCTCAGAATCAAAATTCTAGATGTATATGGCAATTCAGCTTTGGTAATAAATCAGACTAAAGGAGAATGGGATACTCGTCACCCTGGCTTGATTCCCTACAAAGACTATGCTAGAAGATTATTACCCTTCTTTAATAAAGTTTAATTCCATAATATTCCCAAAGATGAAAATCAGATGGAAGATGCTTTAGCCACTATGGCTTCTATGTATCAAGTAAATACTTGGAACGATGTGCCTTGTATCACAATGTGATGTCTGGATAGGCCGACACATGTGTTTGCAACAGAGGAAACGTTAGACGAAAAACCTTGGTATTATGATATCATACATTTTCTCCAGACTCAGGAATACCCGGCTGGTGTGTCAAACAAAGATAGAAAGACATTGAGATGGTTGACAGGCATCTTTTTCCTCAATAAAGATGTGTTATACAAAAGAAATTATGACATGATCTTGATCAGATGCGTAGATAGACATGAAGAAGACATGTTGATGCATGAAATCCATGAAGGTTCCTTTGGCACTCATGCCAATGGACATTCGATGGCAAAGAAGATGTTTTGGGCAGGTTACTATTGGATGACAATGGAATCTGACTGTTATAAATTAGCAAAGAAGTGCCATAAGTGCCAGATTTATGCTGACAAAATTCATGTGCCTCCAACACTTCTCAATGTTATTTCTTCCTCGTGGCCTTTCTCTATGTGGGGAATTGACATAATTGGAATGATTGAACCTAAAGTGTCGAATGGACATCATTTTATCTTAGTGGAAATTGTCTACTTCACCAAATGGGTAGAAGCAACTTCATATGCTAATGTTACTAAGAAGCTGGTAGTACGCTTTATCAAGAACAATCTTATATGTCGGTATGGTGTGCCAATCAAGATTATCATTGACAATGGCTCGAATCTTAATAACAAGATGATGACAGAACATTATGGATAATTCAAGATTATCCATCACAATTCAACTCCTTACAAGCTAAAGATGAAAGGGGCTGTTGAAGCTGCCAATAAAAACATCAAGAAGATCATCCAGAAAATTATTGTTACCTATAAAGATTGACATTAGATGCTCCCTTTTGATTTTCATAGATATCGTACATCCGTTCAAACTATGATAGGGGTAACACTATTCTCTCTTGTTTAACATTGATTCTAGGGGCAAGTGAACTCCTAATTATGAAGGCCCATATGTTGTCCAGAAAGCCTTATTTAGAGGTGCATTGATTCTTGAAACTATGGACAGCGAGGATTTCCCATGTCCCATGAATGCTGACGCAGTCATGAAATACTTTGTTTAAAGAAATAAAAGAACAACTCGCTAAGTCGAAAACCCTAAAGCGCGGCTTAGGCAAAAAAGAGCGTCTCGGTAGGCTGAAAACTCGAAAGGTCGATTTAGGAAAAAATAAGAGACACAATATCAATAAATTCTCCAGCTAGGTTAAAAACCCGCAAGGGCGACCTAGGTAAAAGTTAGGGATTTCTTGGAAAGTAACTGTGTCAGACAAGACTTGATCAATGAAGCAACAATCTTCTTGGATCCTCACCACACTTCAACGGAAGTCGCTGCTCGGGAATTCAGAGTTGTTAGGGAGAATAGTGGTCATTGGATTTTAATGTATATTTTCCAATATATTACCATTTTCTAAATTTTGTAATCATCTATAGGGTCTCGCCATTCGCATACTACTATTCTATTAATAAATTTTGAGCTTTTATCCAATTATTTGTAATTATTATTTTATTATGCTTATAAATAATCCATTTATTATTGATAGTAATTTTCAAAACAAAGAAATTTAATAATAAAATTGTTTTTGAAAAGAATTTATAAATTACTTTTTACTTTAGATTTTGTGATTCAAGAAAAACAAAATTAATTATTCTGAGGACGGACGGACTCTAAAATTTTAGAAGTAAATATTCCCCAGGAAAGTTCTTTAAGATCGCTTTCGCTGATATGCGTATGATCCTCTTGTTGTTTCTCAAATAGTTGGAGATGATACCAATTAATGTATGGTGTGGTGTTGGGTTTGTGATCCCATTTTTCCCAGTCAAGTCTTGGTTCATTTATTTTCCTCCAGGATGATTATTTTGGTTTTGGGTTTGTATGGTTTGAAACCTCTATCCCAGATTCCCTAGTGAGGTCTTCACTCATATGACGAAAGTCTCTTCTCCCTTTGTCTGCTGAGGTAGAATCATTTGCAAGACATCACCCTTTGTAGTAAAGACATTATTATTGTTGTTTGTTTCCAGGGAAACTAGACAAGGGCATTATATTTTCTAAGAAGTGTTGAAACAGTTGTCAAAGACATCTATTCGATGCCAACAACATTTTAATTGCCCACCTAACTTTTCCTGCGATTGCCCATGATACTGGTTATAATTGGCAGCGATTCTTAACCAAAAACTCTCAGCTTTTTGATCAACTTCCACAACTGGATCCTTTGAAACATTGAGCCATGATTGAATAAGAAGTATATGCTCATCCCTTGTAAATTGCTCTCGAGATTTTTTTAACGACAATTGTTTCTTCGTTTTTAGTACCAACTTGAGTAGAAAATGGTGGAACATGACATCCAGACATAAATCCAATTGGTGTTTCCGGTTCATGATGGAAAAATTCCATACTATTAGAATTTATTGGCACCGATGAAAATTGAGAATTTTCAGGATTAAGATTTTGATAATTTTGCATGTAATTAAATAATACTTGTTGATAATGAAAATAATTAGGATTTATTTGGCCTAAACAATTTAAATTTGAAGAGAAAAAGTGTAAACTTAAGTTAAATATTTTATCAAAAAAAGGTTAATGAGAGAAAATTTGTGTGAGAAATTTTTTAAATAGGATGTATTTATAATAAACTAATAGTGTTAAAAGAAAAGAAAATTAAATAAAAATAAAAAAAGAAACGTTAAAACACATAACAAATTTAATTATATTTATTTTTTTATAAAAAGTACTGTTATATTACAGTGTTACGATTAGTCAGCCTCACCAACTCCAACAACTTTAAATTTGATGCTACGAATACTACACTGGAAAATTCTTGAAAAATCCTCCATTAGAAGTACTCTAAGGAAAAGCTCTAAGGCGGTGGAAATAAAATGTATGGTGGTGGTACTAGCTGAATCCTATTTTACTGGCTAAACATATGTTTATCTATCAAGAAAAACACCTAAGACTTATGGTATGTTTGTTTCAAGTTTACGACACATATTCCAAGGAACTTTTTGTTCCAAGGAATATTATTTACACATAGCTTTTTTATTCTTATTCCAAGGCATAAAGGATGAGAATTCAAGATTCCCATGGGAATAACCTTAACGACCTATAACTTCCCACTTCTACTCATTATATTTACTTTTATAATTTTTAAATTAAATTAATTTGTAAACATTCTAAGGAATTTTAATTTTTGTCCAAACACATAAGTGGGAATATTATTCCTAGAAACAATAATCTCGAAAATATAATTCCAAAGAATGTAATTTTATAACTTGAAACAAACAAACCCTTAGTAATGAAGAAAAATCTAAATATCTTTCTGTAATATTTTCACTTGATTTAATTAATTAACATCTCTCAAAAAATTTAATATTACTGCATATTTACGGTTGAGTTAAAATCTAAAACTTTGTTAAATTCAAAAAAAATTAATATCAAAAAAATTAATTAACATGCTCTTAAATAAATTATAATAAAATATTAAATAGTTTAATAAAATTTAATTTACATAAAAAAACACAAGAATACAAGAGTGATTTTGACATAGTAGGTTGATTCTATGGGATGTATTTTGGGACAACAAAATGAAACAGGGAGAAAAGAATATGTCATTTATCATCTCAGCAAGAAGTTTACCGACTGTGAGTCACAATATTCTATGCTGGAAAAAATATGTTGTGCTATGGCCTAGGCGGCAAAGCGGTTGCGGCAATATATATTGAATCATACTACTTGGTTGATTTCTAAAATGGATCCAATTAAGTATTTTTTTGAAAAGCCTACTCTTACTGGAAAAATTGGCCGTTGGCAGATGCTGTTGTCCGAATATGATATTGAATATCGTACTCAGAAGGCTTTAAAAAGTAGCGTGTTGGAAGATTATCTTGCTCACCAACCAGTTGATGATTATCAGTCTGTTAAATATTATTTCCCTAATGAGGATGTGATGTTTTTGAAGATAAAAGATTGTGATGAACCTTTTCCTAGGGAAGGGCTTGATCCTGAATCCCGGTGGGGAATGGTGTTTGATGGAGCTGTAAGTTCTTATGGGAAAGGAATTGGTTCTATGATTATCACCCCTCATGGGTCGCATATCTCTTTCACTGTAAGATTGGCGTTTGATTGTACTAATAATATGGCGGTGTATGAAACTTGTATCATGGGTCTCGAGGAAGCTATATTTCTCAGAATCAAAATTCTAGATGTATATGGCAATTCAGCTTTGGTAATAAATCAGACTAAAGGAGAATGGGATACTCGTCACCCTGGCTTGATTCCCTACAAAGACTATGCTAGAAGATTATTACCCTTCTTTAATAAAGTTTAATTCCATCATATTCCCAGAGATGAAAATCAGATGGAAGATGCTTTAGCCACTATGGCTTCTATGTATCAAGTAAATACTTGGAACGATGTGCCTTGTATCACAATGTGATGTCTGGATAGGCCGACACATGTGTTTGCAACAGAGGAAACGTTAGACGAAAAACCTTGGTATTATGATATCATACATTTTCTCCAGACTCAGGAATACCCGGCTGGTGTGTCAAACAAAGATAGAAAGACATTGAGATGGTTGACAGGCATCTTTTTCCTCAATAAAGATGTGTTATAAAAAAGAAATTATGACATGGTCTTGATCAGATGCGTAGATAGACATGAAGAAGACATGTTGATGCATGAAATCCATGAAGGTTCCTTTGGCACTCATGCCAATGGATATTCGATGGCAAAGAAGATGTTTTGGGCAGGTTACTATTGGATGACAATGGAATCTGACTGTTATAAATTAGCAAAGAAGTGCCATAAGTGCCAGATTTATGCTGACAAAATTCATGTGCCTCCAACACTTCTCAATGTTATTTCTTCCTCGTGGCCTTTCTCTATGTGGGGAATTGACATAATTGGAATGATTGAACCTAAAGTGTCGAATGGACATCATTTTATCTTAGTGGCAATTGTCTACTTCACCAAATGGGTAGAAGCAGCTTCATATGCTAATGTTACTAAGAAGGTGGTAGTACGCTTTATCAAGAACAATCTTATATGTCGGTATGGTGTGCCAATCAAGATTATCATTGACAATGGCTCGAATCTTAATAACAAGATGATGACAGAACATTATGGATAATTCAAGATTATCCATCACAATTCAACTCCTTACAAGCTAGAGATGAAAGGGGCTGTTGAAGCTGCCAATAAAAACATCAAGAAGATCATCCAGAAAATTGTTGTTACCTATAAAGATTGACATTAGATGCTCCCTTTTGATTTTCATAGATATCGTACATCCGTTCAAACTATGATAGGGGTAACACTATTCTCTCTTGTTTAACATTGATTCTAGGGGCAAGTGAACTCCTAATTATGAAGGCCCATATGTTGTCAAGAAAGCCTTATTTAGAGGTGCATTGATTCTTGAAACTATGGACGGCGAGGATTTCCCATGTCCTATGAATGCTGACGCAGTCATGAAATACTTTGTTTAAAGAAATAAAAGAACAGCTCGCTAAGTCGAAAACCCGAAAGGGCGACTTAGGCAAAAAAGAGCGTCTCGGTAGGCTGAAAACTCGAAAGGTCGATTTAGGAAAAAATAAGAGACACAAACAGAATAAATTCTCCAGCTAGGTTGAAAACCCGCAAGGGCGACCTAGGTAAAAGTTAGGGATTTCTTGGAAAGTAACTGTGTCAGACAAGACTTGATCAATGAAGCAACAATCTTTTTGGATCCTCACCACACTTCAACGGAAGTCGCTGCTCGGGAATTCAGAGTTGTTAGGGAGAATAGTGGTCATTGGATTTTAATGTATATTTTCCAATATATTACCATTTTCTAAATTTTGTAATCATCTATAGGGTCTCGCCATTCGCATACTACTATTATATTAATAAATTTTGAGCTTTTATCCAATTATTTGTAATTCTTATTTTATTATGCTTATAAATAATCCATTTATTATTGATAGTAATTTTCAAAACAAAGAAATTTAATAATAAAATTGTTTTTGAAAAGAATTTATAAATTACTTTTTACTTTAGATTTTGTGATTCAAGAAAAACAAAATTAATTATTCTGAGGACGGACGAAATCTAAAATTTTAGAAGTAAATATTCCCCAGGAAAGTTCTTTAAGATCGCTTTCGCTGATATGCGTATGATCCTCTTGTTGTTTCTCAAATAGTTGGAGATGATACCAATTAATGTATGGTGTGGTGTTGGGTTTGTGATCCCATTTTTCCCAGTCAAGTCTTGGTTCATTTATTTTCCTCCAGGATGATTATTTTGGTTTTGGGTTTGTATGGTTTGAAACCTCTATCCCAGATTCCCTAGTGAGGTCTTCACTCATATGACAAAAGTCTCTTCTCCCTTTGTTTGCTGAGGTAGAATCATTTGCAAGACATCACCCTTTGTAGTAAAGACATTATTATTGTTGTTTGTTTCCAGGGAAACTAGACAAGGGCATTATATTTTCTAAGAAGTGTTGAAACAGTTGTCAAAGACATCTATTCGATGCCAACAACATTTTAATTGCCCACCTAACTTTTCCTGCGATTGCCCATGATACTGGTTATAATTGGCAGCGATTCTTAACCAAAAACTCTCAGCTTTTTGATCAACTTCCACAACTGGATCCTTTGAAACATTGAGCCATGATTGAATAAGAAGTATATGCTCATCCCTTGTAAATTGCTCTCGAGATTTTTTTAACGACAATTGTTTCTTCGTTTTTAGTACCAACTTGAGTAGAAAATGGTGGAACATGACATCCAGACATAAATCCAATTGGTGTTTCCGGTTCATGATGGAAAAATTCCATACTATTAGAATTTATTGGCACCGGTGAAAATTGAGAATTTTCAGGATTAAGATTTTGATAATTTTGCATGTAATTAAATAAAACTTGTTGATAATGAAAATGATTAGGATTTATTTGGCCTAAACAATTTAAATTTGAAGAGAAAAAGTGAAAACTTAAGTTAAATATTTTATCAAAAAAAGGTTAATGAGAGAAAATTTGTGTGAGAAATTTTTTAAATAGGATGTATTTATAATAAACTAATAGTGTTAAAAGAAAAGAAAATTAAATAAAAATAAAAAAAGAAACGTTAAAACACATAACAAATTTAATTATATTTATTTTTTTATAAAAAGTACTGTTATATTACAGTGTTACGATTAGTCAGCCTCACCAACTCCAACAACTTTAAATTTGATGCTACAAATACTACACTGGAAAATTCTTGAAAAATCCTCCATTAGAAGTACTCTAAGGAAAAGCTCTAAGGCGGTGGAAAAAAAATGTATGGTGGTGGTACTAGCTGAATCCTATTTTACTGGCTAAACATATGTTTATCTATTAAGAAAAACACCTAAGACTTATGGTATGTTTGTTTCAAGTTTACGACACATATTCCAAGGAACTTTTTGTTCCAAGGAATATTATTTACACATAGCTTTTTTATTCTTATTCCAAGGCATAAAGGATGAGAATTCAAGATTCCCATGGGAATAACCTTAACGACCTATAACTTCCCACTTCTACTCATTATATTTACTTTTATAATTTTTAAATTAAATTAATTTGTAAACATTCTAAGGAATTTTAATTTTTGTCCAAACACATAAGTGGGAATATTATTCCTAGAAACAATAATCTCGAAAATATAATTCCAAAGAATGTAATTTTATAACTTGAAACAAACAAACCCTTAGTAATGAAGAAAAATCTAAATATCTTTCTGTAATATTTTCACTTGATTTAATTAATTAACATCTCTCAAAAAATTTAATATTACTGCATATTTACGGTTGAGTTAAAATCTAAAACTTTGTTAAATTCAAAAAAAATTAATATCAAAAAATTAATTAACATTCTCTTAAATAAATTATAATAAAATATTAAATAGTTTAATAAAATTTAATTTACATAAAAAAACACAAGAATACAAGAGTGATTTTGACATAGTAGGTTGATTCTATGGGATGTATTTTGGGACAACAAAATGAAACAGGGAGAAAAGAATATGCCATTTATCATCTCAGCAAGAAGTTTACCGACTGTGAGTCACAATATTCTATGCTGGAAAAAATATGTTGTGCTATGGCCTAGGCGGCAAAGCGGTTGCGGCAATATATATTGAATCATACTACTTGGTTGATTTCTAAAATGGATCCAATTAAGTATTTTTTTGAAAAGCCTACTCTTACTGGAAAAATTGGCCGTTGGCAGATGCTGTTGTCCGAATATGATATTGAATATCGTACTCAGAAGGCTTTAAAAAGTAGCGTGTTGGAAGATTATCTTGCTCACCAACCAGTTGATGATTATCAGTATGTTAAATATTATTTCCCTAATGAGGATGTGATGTTTTTGAAGATAAAAGATTGTGATGAACCTTTTCCTAGGGAAGGGCCTGATCCTGAATCCCGGTGGGGAATGGTGTTTGATGGAGCTGTAAGTTCTTATGGGAAAGGAATTGGTTCTATGATTATCACCCCTCATGGGTCGCATATCTCTTTCACTGTAAGATTGGCGTTTGATTGTACTAATAATATGGCGGTGTATGAAACTTGTATCATGGGTCTCGAGGAAGCTATATTTCTCATAATCAAAAGTCTAGATGTATATGGCAATTCAGCTTTGGTAATAAATCAGACTAAAGGAGAATGGGATACTCGTCACCCTGGCTTGATTCCCTACAAAGACTATGCTAGAAGATTATTACCCTTCTTTAATAAAGTTTAATTCCATCATATTCCCAGAGATGAAAATCAGATGGAAGATGCTTTAGCCACTATGGCTTCTATGTATCAAGTAAATACTTGGAACGATGTGCCTTGTATCACAATGTGATGTCTGCATAGGCCGACACATGTGTTTGCAACAAAGGAAACGTTAGACGAAAAACCTTGGTATTATGATATCATACATTTTCTCCAGACTCAGGAATACCCGGCTGGTGTGTCAAACAAAGATAGAAAGACATTGAGATGGTTGACAGGCATCTTTTTCCTCAATAAAGATGTGTTATACAAAAGAAATTATGATATGGTCTTGATCAGATGCGTAGATAGACATGAAGAAGACATGTTGATGCATGAAATCCATGAAGGTTCCTTTGGCACTCATGCCAATGGACATTCGATGGCAAAGAAGATGTTTTGGGCAGGTTACTATTGGATGACAATGGAATCTGACTGTTATAAATTAGCAAAGAAGTGCCATAAGTGCCAGATTTATGCTGACAAAATTCATGTGCCTCCAACACTTCTCAATGTTATTTCTTCCTCGTGGCCTTTCTCTATGTGGGGAATTGACATAATTGGAATGATTGAACCTAAAGTGTCGAATGGACATCATTTTATCTTAGTGGCAATTGTCTACTTCACCAAATGGGTAGAAGCAACTTCATATGCTAATGTTACTAAGAAGGTGGTAGTACGCTTTATCAAGAACAATCTTATATGTCGGTATGGTGTGCCAATCAAGATTATCATTGACAATGGCTCGAATCTTAATAACAAGATGATGACAGAACATTATGGATAATTCAAGATTATCCATCACAATTCAACTCCTTACAAGCTAAAGATGAAAGGGGCTGTTGAAGCTGCCAATAAAAACATCAAGAAGATCATCCAGAAAATTGTTGTTACCTATAAAGATTGACATTAGATGCTCCCTTTTGATTTTCATAGATATCGTACATCCGTTCAAACTATGATAGGGGTAACACTATTCTCTCTTGTTTAACATTGATTCTAGGGGCAAGTGAACTCCTAATTATGAAGGCCCATATGTTGTCAAGAAAGCCTTATTTAGAGGTGCATTGATTCTTGAAACTATGGACGGCGAGGATTTCCCAAGTCCCATGAATGCAGACGCAGTCATGAAATACTTTGTTTAAAGAAATAAAAGAACAGCTCGCTAAGTCGAAAACCCGAAAGGGCGGCTTAGGCAAAAAAGAGCGTCTCGGTAGGCTGAAAACTCGAAAGGTCGATTTAGGAAAAAATAAGAGACACAAACAGAATAAATTCTCCAGCTAGGTTGAAAACCCGCAAGGGCAACCTAGGTAAAAGTTAGGGATTTCTTGGAAAGTAACTGTGTCAGACAAGACTTGATCAATGAAGCAACAATCTTCTTGGATCCTCACCACACTTCAACGGAAGTCGCTGCTCGGGAATTCAGAGTTGTTAGGTAGAATAGTGGTCATTGGATTTTAATGTATATTTTCCAATATATTACCATTTTCTAAATTTTGTAATCATCTATAGGGTCTCGCCATTCGGATACTACTATTCTATTAATAAATTTTGAGCTTTTATCCAATTATTTGTAATTCTTATTTTATTATGCTTATAAATAATCCATTTATTATTGATAGTAATTTTCAAAACAAAGAAATTTAATAATGAAATTGTTTTTGAAAAGAATTTATAAATTACTTTTTACTTTAGATTTTGTGATTCAAGAAAAACAAAATTAATTATTCTGAGGACGGGCGAACTCTAAAATTTTAGAAGTAAATATTCCCCAGGAAAGTTCTTTAAGATTGCTTTCGCTGATATGCGTATGATCCTCTTGTTGTTTCTCAAATAGTTGGAGATGATACCAATTAATGTATGGTGTGGTGTTGGGTTTGTGATCCCATTTTTCCCAGTCAAGTCTTGGTTCATTTATTTTCCTCCAGGATGATTATTTTGGTTTTGGGTTTGTATGGTTTGAAACCTCTATCCCAGATTCCCTAGTGAGGTCTTCACTCATATGACGAAAGTCTCTTCCCCCTTTGTCTGCTGAGGTAGAATCATTTGCAAGACATCACCCTTTGTAGTAAAGACATTATTATTGTTGTTTGTTTCCAGGGAAACTAGACAAGGGCATTATATTTTCTAAGAAGTGTTGAAACAGTTGTCAAAGACATCTATTCGATGCCAACAACATTTTAATTGCCCACCTAACTTTTCCTGCGATTGCCCATGATACTGGTTATAATTGGCAGCGATTCTTAACCAAAAACTCTCAGCTTTTTGATCAACTTCCACAACTGGATCCTTTGAAACATTGATCCATGATTGAATAAGAAGTATATGCTCATCCCTTGTAAATTGCTCTCGAGATTTTTTTAACGACAATTGTTTCTTCGTTTTTAGTACCAACTTGAGTAGAAAATGGTGGAACATGACATCCAGACATAAATCCAATTGGTGTTTCCGGTTCATGATGGAAAAATTCCATACTATTAGAATTTATTGGCACCGATGAAAATTGAGAATTTTCAGGATTAAGATTTTGATAATTTTGCATGTAATTAAATAAAACTTGTTGATAATGAAAATGATTAGGATTTATTTGGCCTAAACAATTTAAATTTGAAGAGAAAAAGTGAAAACTTAAGTTAAATATTTTATCAAAAAAAGGTTAATGAGAGAAAATTTGTGTGAGAAATTTTTTAAATAGGATGTATTTATAATAAACTAATAGTGTTAAAAGAAAAGAAAATTAAAAAAAAAAAAAAGCAACGTTAAAACACATAACAAATTTAATTATATTTATTTTTTTATAAAAAGTACTGTTATATTACAGTGTTACGACTAGTCAGCCTCACCAACTCCAACAACTTTAAATTTGATGCTACGAATACTACACTGGAAAATTCTTGAAAAATCCTCCATTAGAAGTACTCTAAGGAAAAGCTCTAAGGCGGTGGAAATAAAATGTATGGTGGTGGTACTAGCTGAATCCTATTTTACTGGCTAAACATATGTTTATCTATCAAGAAAAACACCTAAGACTTATGGTATGTTTGTTTCAAGTTTACGACACATATTCCAAGGAACTTTTTGTTCCAAGGAATATTATTTACACATAGCTTTTTTATTCTTATTCCAAGGCATAAAGGATGAGAATTCAAGATTCCCATGGGAATAACCTTAACGACCTATAACTTCCCACTTCTACTCATTATATTTACTTTTATAATTTTTAAATTAAATTAATTTGTAAACATTCTAAGGAATTTTAATTTTTGTCCAAACACATAAGTGGGAATATTATTCCTAGAAACAATAATCTCGAAAATATAATTCCAAAGAATGTAATTTTATAACTTGAAACAAACAAACCCTTAGTAATGAAGAAAAATCTAAATATCTTTCTGTAATATTTTCACTTGATTTAATTAATTAACATCTCTCAAAAAATTTAATATTACTGCATATTTACGGTTGAGTTAAAATCTAAAACTTTGTTAAATTAAAAAAAAATTAATATCAAAAAAATTAATTAACATGCTCTTAAATAAATTATAATAAAATATTAAATAGTTTAATAAAATTTAATTTACATAAAAAAACACAAGAATACAAGAGTGATTTTGACATAGTAGGTTGATTCTATGGGATGTATTTTGGGACAACAAAATGAAACAGGGAGAAAAGAATATGCCATTTATCATCTCAGCAAGAAGTTTACCGACTGTGAGTCACAATATTCTATGCTGGAAAAAATATGTTGTGCTATGGCCTAGGCGGCAAAGCGGTTGCGGCAATATATATTGAATCATACTACTTAGTTGATTTTTAAAATGGATCCAATTAAGTATTTTTTTGAAAAGCCTACTCTTACTGGAAAAATTGGCCGTTGGCAGATGCTGTTGTCTGAATATGATATTGAATATCGTACTCAGAAGGCTTTAAAAAGTAGCGTGTTGGAAGATTATCTTGCTCACCAACCAGTTGATGATTATCACTCTGTTAAATATTATTTCCCTAATGAGGATGTGATGTTTTTGAAGATAAAAGATTGTGATGAACCTTTTCCTAGGGAAGGGCCTGATCCTGAATCCTAGTGGGGAATGGTGTTTGATGGAGCTGTAAGTTCTTATGGGAAAGGAATTGGTTCTATGATTATCACCCCTCATGGGTCGCATATCTCTTTCACTGTAAGATTGGCGTTTGATTGTACTAATAATATGGCGGTGTATGAAACTTGTATCATGGGTCTCGAGGAAGCTATATTTCTCATAATCAAAATTTTAGATGTATATGGCAATTCAGCTTTGGTAATAAATCAGACTAAAGGAGAATGGGATACTCGTCACCCTGGCTTGATTCCCTACAAAGACTATGCTATAAGATTATTGCCAGAAGTTTGAATTCCCCTGTTGCCAATTTTTTTATAATATAATTAATTAATTTTTTTAATTAATTAACTAAAACTGTTAATTATTAATTGATTTTGTAAAAATTATCAATGATTTATTTATTTTTATTATTTTTATTTTAATTACCATTAGCACTATAATATATATATATATATATATATATATATATATATATATATATATATATATATATATATATATATATATATATATATATATATATATATATATATATATATAATTGACCAAAAACTAAATTTTAAAATAAAAAGAAAAAATTAAAAAAAATGAAAATCATTAAATAGGAGGATTAAAATGCATTTAAGTCAAAAAAAATTATAAATAACAATGTATATATAAGTCACAAAGCAATGATGGATTAATAATAAAAATTATACATTCATAAAGAATAAATATATTTACATTCATAAAGGATTTTGTTTATCTAATATTCGACGACCAATCTCCTTTAAATCCACCTTGCATGCATGTTCTTCAGAATATCTATGTTTTTTACAAAAACTAGTAACAAACTCGTGCTATCGCACGGGTCTCGTCTGGATTCACATTACATTTATAGATTATTAAATTATTAAGTATGTTACCATGTTTTCAGTTGAGTATATGTCTCATGTAAACCATGTTGGTATTTAACTCCATATTTGTAGCAAGCGTCGGTCCTATCAACAAATCACGTCTGCATGAACAAATAGGAAAAATTATATACTTCTTGAAATACATGGAAAATGTACATACTATATATTTTAATTCAAAATAGATTTTTAATTTGAATCGTAAAGTATAAGATATAAAGTTTACCAACTATCAAAGTGTTTGAAAGACTTCCTTGTACACAACATTAGTAGTAGTAGAACACGGTACATTCTCCTTGTAAAATTAATTATATTAATATGTAGACTTTTTCTCGTTTATAAGTGTCTTTAACCCGTGTGACAATTTATAAAAACATTTTAACTTATTCATGTTAAAAACAATTACATCAATATTTGAATTTTGTTCGTTTATAAAAATATTTGTAAGTTATTTAAGTTTATAAAAATAATTGTAAAAATAAATATTTACCATATCATCTTAAATTTATTTATTCAATAGTGATAAATATGTGTCTCTTAATTAATTACATTTATAAATAAATATCGTGTATTAGTGATATATATTAAATTTATTATCTTAATGTCTAACTAATTAAAATGAATTTATTATTGTCAATCAAAAATTATAATATTAAATAATAATATAATATTATTATTATATACGTGAAAAAGAATAAATTAAATCTAAGAATATCGGAAAATTTATTATAATATTAAATAATAATTTAACATTTATTATTACAATGAATTATATATAACATTTCAAAATTATGTATTTATTTCTTATGTTTTATTATATTCAATTTGTAATAAATATTTTTCAGTTTATTGCGAATTTTCAATAATTAAATATTAATGATATTATATAAAATTAATTTCATGAAATAAATTTATTTAATAAAGTGTTATATAAATATTTAATACATTATATTATACCATTAATTTATATAAAATGATATTAACTTATTCCTGTTTATAAAATTATTGTAACTTTTTTCCGGTTTATAAGCATGTTGAATTTGTGTGTCCATTATTAAAATATATGTAATTTACTATTATTGATATAAATAATTTTATAAATAGTTTAATTTATTACATTTATAAAATTATTTGTAATTTATTCACCTTTATAAAATTAATTATAAATTATTTAATTTATTAAAATGATTGTATCAATAATTTTTTATTTTATCATAAATTTTTATGATTATCATTTATCATTAAATTTTCATGATTACCATTTAATATTTTTTTATCATGATTACAATTATAAAGTTAATTTGAAAAGATTGTGATATATTTTAGTTATTTCATAAACTTAAAAAAATTATCAAATCTCAATTGATTTTGTTTTGTTTTATTAGCCTTTTTATAGAAATTGAAATAATTTATTTTAGGTCAAATAAGGATCTAAATAATTACGAAATAATATTTATTCTTACATTTATAGAATAATAAATTAAATATTTAAGATAAACATTAGAGCTCTTATTTACTTTATCTTTTATATATTTATAATATACCTTTTTTGTTAATTTTATTAACAATATATTTATAGTTAACAATACATCCTTTAAACTACGTTATTTTTTTCAAGAATATAAATGTAACCTTTCAAAAAATATACACAAATACATTTAGAAGTCGGTAGAAAATTTTATTGGTTAAATTATAATTCCATTCAAAATTTATTGATCATAAATTTTTGAAATCAAATCATGCATAAAAATAAAATGTATTATTGTGACCATTCAAAATATTTTCTATATATAATAAAAATAAATAATATTAATACCTCCATTCAAAAGATATATTTGTAAAGTTTTGATTTAATTTTTTTCATATCTTTATATATTTTAATGTATATAATATTCCTACAATATGAAACAGTATCAAACCTATAATATTAAAAGAGAATTCAAATTTTATTGATCATAATCTTTTATGGAATCAAATCATATATAAAAATTAAATATATTTATGTCACCATTCAAAATAATTTCCATATAAGTATAATAAAAATAAATAATAATAACGTCTCCATTCAAAAGATATATTGGTAAAGTATCGAATTAAATGGTACTCCAATATTTGATTAAAAAATTATAATATTTGTTTTTAATATTGTAATATTTGTTGGGCATGATAAAAATCCACGCCATTGTTTACCGTGGAAATTGGTAAACAACCGCTGATCCTCCAAAAGGTTACTTATTTGATGACTCGCAGGATCGATCAGATTGATCCTAAGACATGGTTGATTTTTGGGGTTTTGACTAAGTTTAATGATGGTTAATGACAAGAAAACAAAGACACTTTATGTAAATTGCATGAAGAAAACTTAACAGAATAAAGGAAAGCTTTAAATAAAGGCGTCGATTGGGAAAAGTAAATGAAAGACAATAAAGTTCTGTAAAATAAATGACTTTGATTAATTTAAATGGTGTTTCACACATACATTCTATACAATTCTTTCGCTCACACTGGGTACTTGAATCTAAATGAGTGACTTGTATATAATTGTGAACACACGCGAAAAACTACGTGAACAACTAGTATTTATACTAAACACATCTCAAGTAACCGTCGGGCAGTTACGCTGCTTCGAGATGACTCCACTTGGCATGCTCACAGCATTCGACGCTCCTGATCTTGGCACGTTGCACTTGGTAACCGCTGGGAACCGTTTTCCCTCCAAACATTTCAATCTCAAACCGTTCCACTCTGAGCATCGAATACCTTTGTCGAGAAGCACCTTCGACGTCGAAGGCAACAAGATTCCTACTTAGAAGAAATTCTCTAAGTACCTTGCCATCTTCTGATGGGCATTTCGACAGAATCAGCTGGTCGAAACCATCCCTCACAATTAATGGTCTATATTAATAAAAACAAGGGTGTCGAACTTAGGAGCCAACAAATTGCCCACCAAGAATGCCTTATTTCGACGCTGAAAAGAAAAAGGCATTCTTTGAGATTCCGCTCGACACCTGACCTTCATTCTTAGCCACAGATTAATCTGTGCGCTTTTCGTCTTCTACCAACCAACTGACAATCCCAAGAAAAAACCATCATTCCATCTGTACCTAAGACGTCACCTCAGTAAGGCGTTTAGCGTGCCCAATGTCTTTTCACAAATTGTCATCATGACAATTTCCCAAAAACGAGGGTGCATGCTGCACCGTTTCCTTTCTGCAGAACGGCTATGTCAGCGAAGGAGCGCCACGTGCCCCACTATCATCTGCAACATTAAATGGCCTCGAATTTTGTGATTTCCCAACCACTATAAATAGCGCTAAGTACCCATTGTTGGACTTTTTCACGCCATTCTACATCCAAACCTTATTGTTGAACAAAAAACTTCTGCAAACCTGCAAACACTTTGTTCTTCACTCACCTTCAATCTTAACCCAAAAATGGCTTCAGGTTCCTCTAATGCTCCTAGTTCCAACATTCCTTCTAGAAATGCTAAACCAAAAATCTTCTCAACTGTTCCAACAGTTAACTCTACAGGCATGCGAAGGGTTCCTGAACCCCTGGGAACTGCTGAGCGTGAAGCTTATTCTCATCAACTACTCATTCCGGTTGGATACCCCCACTAGATTTTCGCCATGTCTGGCCCGTTATCCACATGCATTGATGAATCTACGAAGATCAAGAACTTCTTCCCGGTGCTTGAGGCGCTCAAACCTGTTGGGTGCTCCAAAAAGGCTGCAGATGACAACAAAGATCCTGCTAAGGAAAAAATAGATCTTCGTTTCTTCAATAGAGGTGTTAGGGCTTTTAGGTCTAGCCCTAGTCTTACACCAGACTACAGTGCTTGGCTAGAGAAGATGGAAAAAAGCCAGGCTTCGATCTGGAAGAACCTGGGGATATACGACCTAGTCATGCTGTCGAAGACTGGTCTCAACTACTCCCTGAGATGCTGATAGCCTCTTTGCTTTTCTGGGATTATACTCACTTCACTTTCCACCTGCCTTGTGGAATGCTAACACCCACTCTTTTCGACGTGGCTGCCATCACCGGTCTTCGACCAACTGGGGATTATTTCGACCCAGAGGAAATGTCGGAGGACCAAATTGGGTTTTCAGCTACTAAATCCACCTATACCACCTACATCAACCACTACCATGATAGGTCGACAGCCAATGTGACGAATGTGGAGCACATTGCATTTCTAGCCCTTTGGCTGTCACGCTTTGTATTCTATACGAAGTCTTTACAGGTGACAAAGAAAATGGTCACCCTTGCTACCCAGCTTCACCATGGCCAAAACATTTGTTTGGCCGAATTAATCCTGGCGAATCTGTATGAGTCGATCAGCAGTGGAGCGACTCTGTTAAAGGTCATCGAAAATAGAGCCAGTTTGTTGCTTGCAGGACCCTTCTGGCTACTTCAACTATGGCTAAATGCCACTTTTGAGTCTTTCTTACCTCAGAAAACTCAAATAAACGAACAAGCTCCTGAGATAGCCAAAAGGCGTATCGAAGGAACCAGACTGGCTTTACTGACCCCGACTGAGGATGGGCTGGAACTTCAACAGACTTTTGCAAACTTCGTCTTGATGTTTGCAAGAAGAAAAGAATTCACCTCGACCATGGCTCCTTTCGCCCGTCGAAAGGTTGGTCCGGAATGGTTCACCAGGCCCCATCCCAAGTCGTCAGGTGACCCTCATGTCGAAGAACACACAATAATGTGGGAAGCATTTCTCACACCCAGAATAATGCCACTGCGCTTTAAGAGCTCCAAGAATCACCTGAGCTTGATTGCTTACCAGCCAAACTTGGTCTCTCGACAGTTTGGTATCATCCAATCACTTCCTTCTCCTATTTTTCCTAAGGAGAAATCAATGTTATATTTTTGCAATGATTATACTGAGGATGCTGCCACCAAGCATATTGGCAGGTACGCTGGTCGAACAGTACTTTCACTGTTCGACTATCAACTTAACTTCCTCTGTTCACCATCTTTCGAAGACTGGTGGAAGAGTTACTATGCTGAAGAGTTCTTCGACGAAAAAGATTTTTTGGACGAACTTCAGAAGTCCTTCGTTCTAAATCGAACTCCAATTGGTTTTCAGGAAATGTACGTTCACTCTCCAAATTATTCTTGTCTTTCCATTTCGACTTGTAACTTGTTAATTATAACTTGTGAACGCGTCTTCTTTCAGTTGTTCGAAAGCCTGCAGCAAAGAAAGCCGCAGAAGGCCATCAGGGAGGAGGTCCCTCGACAAAACCTTCAGCACCGACAAAAACCACAGAAAGCCATCAGGGAGGAGGTCCCTCGACAAAACCTTCAGCAACGGTAACCAAACTTTTATTATTTCCTTCAGGTTTTAACCTCCTGATTTTCGATGTGGCGTTCTAAATCGAACTCCAATTGGTTTTCAGGAAACTGCACCCAAGAAACGACCTGCACTAACGGTCGAATCTGGGAGCGACGACGAGGACGAATCTCCCCCCGTTCCTCATAAACGAAGAAAAGTGAAGAGAGATGCTCCTTCTCCTGAGTCTCGACCCATGATCAGAATAAAGGTTGCAGGGAGAAGACCCAGGCCACCTCTCGTGATTATAGAAGAGCCCACAGAGGAGGAGCTAAACGTTTTGCTCAATAAACCCGTCGAAAGTGATAATTCCAGCCCTGGGGCTGAAATTCCTCTGCAGGTAGTTTCTCTGACCATTTTTAACTCAGGTGTCGATGCTCTCATTCGATTGTGTCTCTTTCTGAACCAGAAGATTCTTCCTCTTCTATTTTCAGGAGACCACCGAAAATTCAGCACCAAAGACTTCAGAGACACTAGACTCTGCTGAACACAGTAGGCAACAAGAGGAGGAATTGGCGAACGATGAAGCCATTGCCGAAGCAGAGGAACAACAACCAAAGGAAACTCAAGTGGTCGATCTGACAGAGGAGCAACATGATGAAGGGGATCATGCTGATGTTGGCACTACTGAACTACATGTCGAAGAGAGTCATGTCGATGCAAATGCTACTCAACAACTTCAACCCCAAGCCAACGCTGCTGTAAGGGTTACCACCTCGACAAAGCCTAAGTCTAAAGAAGACTTGGCACTCTTGAAGCAAACTGATCCCATTGGCTACCTGAATGCCATTATCGAGAGTAGGGGAAGTTCATCTGACCTTAGTCATGATGCTTCTAGTGCATCGGGGAAGTCCACTTCGACTTCTCCTCTTGATGAGGCTTTGATGAAGGTCAAGGCTCAGTTCTTCAAGAAAGATCTGATGAAGGCTTTGGAGGAGGATCCTACTGCTCCGTCTTGTTTGGGAGCTGTTTTGAATGCAGTCGATTTGCTTGCTGTGACTCCAGAGGTTTCCATCTTTATCTTGGAGTTATACTCCATTGTTGACGAAGTCTCTGCGGACTATCGACGTCAGAGAGGCTTCAACAGCCAGCTCGAAGCGCTACATGGCAAGAGTTCTTCTGCCTGGACTGAAGTAGCTGAAACGACTTCTCGAATTGCAGAGTTGTCAAAGCAGAAAGCATCCAAGCAAGAAGAAATTGACGCCATAGATCGAGACAATGCCTCTATAAAGGCGCAAATCGAAGAGCTGGAGGCCAAGATAAATGCTAATACCAAACGCAAGGAGGAGCTTCTCTCGACTGTTTCAGACACAGAGAGCCAAGCTGAAGTTACACGAGGCCTAGAGTTTGCTGAGAAAGCCCAAGCCTTCGATGACCAGATTGCCAAGCTTTCCTAGGCGACTGCCTTGTGCAACAAAAGACTGGAGTTGCAGCAGGCCAAGTACCTTCGACTTAGAGATTCTATCCCCTTCTAATTTACTCAGCCATTTATTAACCATGTATTGTAATATTTATTTGACAATGTAACCATTTTGGCTAATTCTTATAAAATTTTCCATTTTGGCTATTTATGGTTAATTTGGTCATTACTTGCTATTTATTTTGATCTCTTGGAGCATAGGTTTATACTTTTTCAAATATTTGCCGTTTACTCTCAAGAGTCTTTTATCTTCACCTAACTCTTCGACTTCATAAGCTCCACCAGAAAAAGTTTGGATAATTCTGAATGGTCCTTCCCATTTGGGTGACCATTTTCCCATGCTTCGATCCCTTCGATCCATGGGGAGAATCACCTTCCAAACTAATTCTCCAGGCGAGAATGCCTTAGGTTTTACTTTTTTATTGTAAGAGTCTTCTACTCTTTTCTTCTGAATCCTTAGTAGGTCGAGAGCGCGTAGTCTTTCTTCGTCTAAATCTACTAGTTCGTCTAACATCATATCCCAATAAACCTCAGAGGGGATATCATGATGTCTCTGAACCCTTGCAGATTGAAGACAAATTTCCGCTGGCAACACTGCGTCATGACCAAAAGTTAGCCGATATGGTGTTGTACCTATGGCTTCTTTTGGGGACGTTCGACAGGCCCACAAGATCTGGTCTAACGTCTTATGCCAATTTTTTGGTTTCTTCCCTACATGCTTTTTTATCAAGCCAATCACTATTTTATTCGCTGCTTCGACTTGACCGTTTTCCTGTGCATAATAAGGCGTTGATGTTAGGAGTCTAAAGCCTGTTTCTTGAGCGAATTCCTGCATTTTTCGACCGGTAAAAATTGATCCTTGATCATTCGTTATAGTTTCAGGGATTCCAAATCTAAAGATAATGTTCTTTTGAATAAATTCAATGACATTTTCTTGGTCTACATTGACTAAAGGAATAGCTTCGATCCATTTAGTGAAATAATCAATGCCTACCAATATATACTTCTGGCTCTTTGATGATGCTGGTCGAATCTCTCCAATAAGGTCCAACGCCCATCCTCTAAAGGGCCATGGTTTCACTATTGAGTGAAGTTCGCTCGCTGGTACATGTTGGATGCCTGTATGGACTTGACATTCCTGGCACCCCTTCGCGAAATCGACACAATCTTTCAAGATGGTGGGCCAGTATAGTCCTTGTCGAAACAACAACCATTTCATATTATGGCCTACTTGGTGAGCCCCACATGCTCCAGCATGCGTAGTCGAAAGGGCTATGTATGCTTCAGTTTCACTTAAGCACTTTATCAATACCCCTTCAGGCGTCTTTTTAAATAACTCATTACCCATGAGTACGTAACTCAACGCCCTATATTTTATTTTTCGTTCTGTCAAAGCTGCTGGATTTTGCAAATAATCTACAATGGGTTTCCTCCAATCTTGCTCTGACAAATTGTCTATGAACGATATTTCAAAGTTCCTTTGATCAGCATATCCTAGTCTTGTCGATTTCAAATCTGTTGGTGACAGACAAGTTGCTTTTATTTTTTCTCGGACTTCGATTGCTCTTTGTAATCTCGTTTTTGAAATTTTGTACCCAGATGCAATTTGTGCCAAATCGTTGGCTATTTGATTTTCCAATCTGGGTATGTGTCGAATGTTGACCATTTCGAATTTTTTCAATAAACGATTTTCTATCACAAAGTACATAATAAGATTTTCTCTTATGCACTTATATTCTTTTGTGACTTGCTTAATGACTAACTCTGAGTCTCCCATTATTTCGACTCGAGTTGCCCCCAATTCCAACAATATCTCAAGGCCAGTAATTAGAGTTTCGTACTCAGCCTCATTGTTCGAACAAGTACCTGATATCTTGTACTTGAATGTTGTTGGAATTTTTTCTGGAGAAATAATCAAGACCCCTACTCCTGTGCCATCTTTATGACTGGAACCATCGAAGTAGAATTTCCAAGGCTCTATCTCCACATAATTTATACTCTCAACCTGAATTGAGTGGTCGACTATAAAGTCTGCCACCACTTGCCCTTTCATTGCCCTAAGAGGCATAAAGGTCAAGGAGTACTCAGTTAACGCTAGCGCCCACTTGCCAATTCGGTTGTGCAGGATGGGTTTCGACAACATGTACTTGAAAACATCAAAATGATATGAAACATACACATCAACTGGCTTTATATATTGTTTGAGCTTTGTACAAGAGAAATAAAGACATAGACATAATTTTTCAACTTCGCTATATCTAGTTTCTGCATCGTTCAAAACTCTACTAAGATAGTAAATGGGTCTTTCGACTCCATTTTCATCTTTTTGGGCTAACATGCTTCCCAAAGTTTTGTCGGATGCAGCTATGTACAATCTCATACTCCTGTTGCTGCAAGGAGGCACCAAAATAGGTGGCTTTGTGAGATACCCTTTGATTTTGTCGAAGGCTTCTTGTTGCTCTTGCCCCCATTCGAATCTTTCTTTATTCAATCGAAGTAAGGGTGAGAAGGCTTGAGCTTTTCCACTTAGGTTAGATATGAATCTCCTTAAGAAGTTTATCTTGCCCAACAGAGATTGCAGTTCCTTTTTGTTCGCTGGCGCTTTCGCTTCCAGAATTGCCTTCGTCTTGTTCTGGTTGATTTCGATTCCTTTCTTGTGGACGACGAAGCCCAAGAAATCTCCAGCTTTTACACAGAATGCACACTTTAAAGGGTTCATTTTCAGACCATGTTCTCTCATTCTTTCAAATGATTGTCGAAGGTGGTCTATATGGTTCTTCCTAGAAACAGATTTTACAACAATATCATCAATATATACTTGCATAAAAGTGTTAATAAAATCATGGAAGATAGAGTTCATCGCTCGCTGATATGTTGCCTCAGCGTTCTTTAGGCCAAAAGGCATCACTACCCATTCGTAAGTGCCTAAAGCCCCGGGGCATCGAAAAGCTGTTTTCGACACATCTTCTTCAGTAATGAATATTTGATTATATCCTGAATAACCATCGAGCATACTCAGGTACTCATAGCCAGCGGCAGAATCGACTAGCATTTCTGCCACAGGCATAGGATATTCATCTTTGGGTGTAGCAGCATTCAAATCTCTGAAATCTATGCACACCCTCAATGTACCATTTTTCTTAATCATTGGCACAATGTTTGCAATCCATTCGACATACCTTGTGGCTCGTATGAATTTGCACTTCAGCAGTCTTTCGACTTCCGTTTTGATCTTCGACAGTATTTCTGGAGCGAAGCGTCTTGGACTTTGCTTGACTGGCTTCTTCCCAGGTTTTATTGGCAACTGAAGTTCTACCAATCCTCTGTCGAGACTAGGCATCTCGTCGTAATCCCATGCAAAACAGTCCTTGAACTCCTTTAACAAATGGATTACTTCCAAACTGAGTTCTGGGTCTATTTTTGCGCTAATGTAAGTTGGCTTTTTCTCTAACCCTTCGCCCAAGTTGATTTCTTCTAAAGGATCCTGCGCTAACATTTTGATGTTGTTCGCTAAGGGGTCCTTTTCGAATCCCAAAGGCTCATCGTCGTAGATGGTGTCGAGCCTTTGTTCCTACATTCCTTCTGGCATGATATCAGGAGGTTCTGGATCGAAATCCTTTCCAGGACCTGCAGAAGGTAACTCTTGATCATTGGCCTGTGTGGCCATATATTTTACTTCGGCCTCGAGAGCCGTTATCATCCTTGTTTCGGCTACGTAAGCCGAAATTCGCTGCAGTGATTGTGACTCAGTCATTGTCACTGAATTCACTTCCCCAACCAGTTGGCTGGATATCAGTTAGCCCACTAAAATCAATGTGGGACAAGTCTTCTCTGTCCCATTGAAAACCATGCTCAGGGTGCAGGTATAAGGAACAAAAAGCATTTGGCGCTGGCGCCAAGTCGAAGTCAGGTGCTGGGCATGGCCCAATGTGAGCCAGATTTTTGTCGAAGTCTGCCATTCCTGGGTGATTTACTTTGCCCAAGTAATAGCTTTGATCCGCTTCTATATTTTCGACCATTCCATCAGGACGCCATAGTATCAACCTTTGGTGCATTGATGATGGTACAACTCCAACACCATGTATCCATTCTCGGCCCAACAAAAGATTATAATTTGGTTTAGCCGATATGACCATAAACATAGTTGGTCGAAGGATGGATCCCACCTTGATGTCCAGTTGGATCACACCCATAGTGATCCCTATTCCGCCTTCATAATTCGACAGGACCATGTTGTGAGGCTTGATGTTTTCATCGCTCTTGCCTATTTTTCTCAGCATAAAGTGAGGGATGATGTTGATGGTTGCCCCACAGTCCACCAAGATCTTATTTACTGTGGTTTCTTCGAGTTTAGCCCTTATAAATAAAGGCTTGAGGTGATTTTTCATCGCCTTTGTAGGAGGTTCGAAGAACCCATTCTGCTCTTCAGTAGCGCCATTATCCATGACGAAGTAGCATACTGGCCTATGCTTGGCCATTTCTTGTTCAACTTCCCAATCGCTTGCTTCGACCTCCACCTGGCGGTTGAACTCTCTTGGCAAAACTGAGACTATGTTCACCATGATATCTAAGGTGTCATCAGACTCAGAGCCCTCTTCGTTATCAACTTCACCCTGGTTAGGCCAGACTAGCCTATTGATCACTGGTTGTCTTTCCAGAGGCTTCCTCTGCTTTCTCTGAGGGACATTTGAACTTGATTCTGGCTTTGGTTCATTAGCAGCTTCCCTCTTAGCCTTTCGCCGCCTCTAGTATCTTCTCCATTGAGATCGAGACATGGGATTCTTTCCTTTGTAGTTGCTTGATACCTGGGTCACTTTAGGGGTAGCAACCTGAGGTTCTTTCTTATGTGTAAAAGATGAACCTCTTGGCACTTCGAAGGAGTGCCATCTTTCCTCGCTTGGCCTCTTTCGACCTGATGTTTTGTACCATGTATCAACTGGCACATTGGTTGGAGGCCTGAAAGTCAGTGGCCTCTTTTCTTGATTTGAACCCCTTTGGTAGGTTCTTCTGGGGTCATGTCGAGTATCAACACTTTCCCTTTTTATGTTTGCTGCTCTTACACCTTGGATATGTTCAGCAGCTTTTTTGTCGAAAATCGAGCTGCATCGAGGACACAGCATCACTTCTGAATTCTTCTTCTGGCATCTTTGCAGGAAATCTGCCAGATTTTCATTTTCCCGAGGGAAAGCTGTTTTGTTGGCTTGTTCTTGCCTAGTGGCCTCCTCTGATGCTTTTGGTTCAGAGACTTCGACCATGTTGACATTCATGGTGTCTTTGGTGGCAAGAGTCAACTGCTTCATCTGAGTCTCCAAGTCCTCTGTCTGGCCTTGAACTGCAGCCAAGTAGGCACTGGGTTTTGTTCCAGATTTTTGGGCTCCAACTGTCTCCAGCTTTGGGCTTTCGACCGCTTTTTGGACCGCTTCAATTGTTTTTCTAGATAGATTCCGAGAAAAATTGCCAAAGATTGGCATGTTGACATGATCCTTGGTAACTTCGACCATAGTTATTCCTGGCCTCTTCGCCTGGCTTCTGGATGCCTCGATCGCATTCACCTCTGAAGGTTCAGCATAATGGGCTTCAGCCTGCAAAGGGTTAGAGTCCACAGTCATGGGGGTCTTGTCAGCAAATTTCAACCTCCCTTCTTCGATAGCATGTTGCACGAGATTCCTGAAAAGAAAACATTGAGATGTTTTATGGCCCAGAAAATTATGATATTTACAAAAGCCTCTTTTCTTTCTTTGATCAAGAGGAGGTACTTTTACCCCTGGGGGTACTATCATTTGGCCATCTTTTACAAGTAAGTCAAAAATTTCATCACATTTTGTAATATCAAAACTGTAAGTCTTTTTGGGGAACCTATCGTTGGTCCTTTCCGGACCAGTGGGATTTTTTCCACTTGAGGGGACTAACAGTTTGCAAGAGTATGGTGGCCCTTGTTTTAGTTCCGCTAAATCGACCTTGCTTTCTTTGACGGTTATAGTTTCGTCGAAGGTTTCTGGATCTTCATCATCCATTTCGACATATGCTATCCTCTCTCTTTTATGAGTTTTTGTCGCCTTGGCTTTTTCAGCCTTAAGGCGTTCTACCTGTCGAACTCTATCGGCCAATTGGGCCATGTCTCTCAGGTATTGAGTGTCTAATTTCTTCCTAATGGAATAATCTAAGCCCCCTGCGGATATTTCGACTAACTCATGTTCTGGCACTTGCGTAAAGCATCTTGCTTTGAGCAACCTAAACCTATTTAGATATTCGTCTATAGGTTCAGTGAAATGTCTCTTTACAATGGCCAATTCTTTCAGGCTTATCTTGGTTTGTCCCATGTAGAATTGCTCATGGAACAATCTCTCCAACTGGGTCCAATGATGGATCGAATTGGGGGGGAGAGTTGTGAACCAAGTAAACGCGTTCTTTGTTAAAGAACTTGGGAAATACTTAATCCTCAGGTTTTCGTTGTTTGAAATATCTCCTGCTTCGATCAAGTATCTCGCCACATGTTCGACAGTAGATTCTGTCGTGTCCCCTGAGAATTTAGTGAACTTAGGGACTTTACATCTAGGAGGTAAGTCTGTTTGTAACACATATTCTGACAGTGGGGATGTGAAGTTGGGCCTACGAAAGCCCATATTCATCCCGTTTTGCGTCATGATTCTTTTGATCATGGCTGCCAGGTTATTTTCCAAACCCATATTCTGGTATTGGATGTGCTGAACTACTTCGTCAGCATTTTGGTTTCTGTTGACTATCCTTACCTCCGGGGCTATGACCCTAGGTTCTTCGACCCCTGGTTGCTCCAATCGCGCCCTAAGGTTTTCTTCGGCAGGCTGCTGGACTTGGTTAATAATGGTTTCTTCCTCTAGAAGTATACCTTGGTTTCCCCTTATTTGCGCCCTTTGGGGCTGTCGAATAGGTTGTGGTACCCCAAAGAAATCAGCCAGACGCGTCATTTGCGCTGTCATCTGCTGATTCGACTGGGTGGTGTTTTGTATTAGAGGATTTAGCACTGTACTTAAAGTTTGTGCCAACATTTGAACCATATCGTGGTTGCTTTCGTCCATTTGTTGCCTCAAGACTGCTGTCGAGGCATTCGTAAGGCCATGCGCTACTTGGGACGTTCCTCCTAAGAGTTGGGTCCTATTTCTGTTCGCCATACCAACTCCAGAACCTTGGAGTGGCGAAGAGGCACTCACTAAAGGGTCTGAAAAAGTGGACGCAGTGTTCGTCAGGCTAGCCAATTCAGAAGTTGGCATGCCATAGAGTGGTTCTCGATTTGGACTGCCTGTCATAAATCCTGGGGGAACATAAGGCCTGGTTCCTGGATTTCCCCTTGGTGGGGGAGTTCCCAAAGGCACTCTAGGGCCAGTGAACGGAGGTAATGGCCCCGTTTGTCTGACCGTTACTGCTGGTGTTGAACCAGCGGTTATCGCTTCACTTACGGTTGGGATAACCGTTGTTCCCACATTTTTTTGTGGGATTTCGCTATTGTTTGGCGGATTCGCCATCGCTTCTCTTCTCCTGGAAGTATTGGTATTGTTAGTGTATATTCTACCACTTCTCAATAACATGCAATACTTCTCGAAAAAGATGATATTCTGTATAAATACGGTTAACCTTCAAAATCAACACAAGGTCCCACCAGGTGTGCCAATTTGTTTACCGTGGAAATTGGTAAACAACCGTTGATCCTCCAAAAGGTTACTTATTTGGTGACTCGCAGGATCGATCAGATTGATCCTAAGACATGGTTGATTTTTGGGGTTTTGACTAAGTTTAATGATGGTTAATGACAAGAAAACAAAGACACTTTATGTAAATTGCATGAAGAAAACTTAACAGAATAAAGGAAAGCTTTAAATAAAGGCTTCGACTGGGAAAAGTAAATGAAAGGCAATAAAATTCTGTAAAATAAATGACTTTGATTAATTTAAATGGTGTTTCACACATACATTCTCAACAATTCTTTCGCTCACACTGGGTACTTGAATCTAAATGAGTGACTTGTATATAATTGTGAACACACGCGAAAAACTACGTGAACAACTAGTATTTATACTAAACACATCTCAAGTAACCGTCGAGCAGTTACGCTGCTTCGAGATGACTCCACTTGGCATGCTCACAGCATTCGACTCTCCTAATCTTGGCACGTTGCACTTGGTAACCGCTGGGAACCGTTTTCCCTCCAAACATTTGAATCTCAAACCGTTCCACTCTGAGCATCGAATACCTTTGTCGAGAAGCACCTTCGACGTCGAAGGCAACAAGATTCCTACTTAGAAGAAATTCTCGAAGTACCTTTCCATCTTCTGATGGGCATTTCGACAGAATCAGCTGGTCGAAACCATCCCTCACAATTAATGGTCTATATTAATAAAAACAAGGGTGTCGAACTTAGGAGCCAACAACCATAAACTTTTCATGGGAGAAGGCCGGTGACAGCCCTGTCCATCATTGCACTGTCCATCATTGGACACAGTGAGTTTAGGAAGATCATTATTAAACCTGTTTTCACATGACAAAATCAAATCGCAATCAGCATAATTTCATTTTACGTATCAATGTATAAAAATTAAACTGTGAAACAATCCGTTATTCAATTTGTTAGATTGGTCCCCTACTGATTCAAGTGTAAAATCAATTATCAGCCTCCATATCCATACATATTCCAAAAGAAAACCGATTAAATCAAGAAAATAAATACAAAAATCTCAATTAGATACAAATAAATATAATAGTAAGCAAAATAAACAACAAAATTGATGAGAATATACTGCCTTCTTTTATCAAACTTCTTTTATCAAAGATGTGATGGGAGAAATTGAAATTTAAATAGATCAATAATAAATTGAAAGAGGAAGCAAAAGAAATAAGCTTCTATCTATTTGGAGAATCAATCGTAAATATATATGTGTGAGTTTTGTATTCACCAAGACTAAACAAATAAAAAAAGCCAAAACTCAACCTCATATTTTAATTAAAAAAATTAAAAAAATTGAGAAATAAAATCTGAATAAAAAAAAACATACCTAACAGCAAAAAAAATAAACAATATCATGGTTGTGTTGTTCGTCACATGCAAGCTCAAATATCCCCTTCTGCAACTCTCAAACTTAAAGATAAAGATATCCCATTTTAGGTGTCAAGTTAAACTTTTTTTTTTTTGGAAAAGGAGAAATAGTAAGACAACCCTGAAAACAAAAAGAATACAACATAAAATATGATATTCCGAACTACATTTCAGTTTCAACTTTCAATCACTCACCTTCGTCACTTACATATGTATGAATCAACTTAACGTTAAAAATTGCATTTGAAGAAAATTCTTTTATAGACCACCATTCTTACGCTTGAACGTCTGAAACAAATAAATTAACAGGTTAGGATGAGAATATTAGATGGTTGAGATTACAAGAAACGAAATTGGCAGCAACAAAGAGAGAAGAATGAAAAGAGATGGAGCGGCGCAGGAAGAAGATGAAATTAGGTAAGAAGATGAAATTAGGTTTTCTGATTTGTGTTTTAATAGAGTTGGGTGAATGAGTTATTTGTTGCATCTTGGGAAAAACGATTTCTTTGGTTGTATAGATTTACCGTTTCAAGAAATCAACATTTATGATGGTTGTTCATCCTGTGCTGCCAATTTAAATCTTGCAACAAATTAATAAATCAAATAAATAAAAAATAGTGTAAAATTATGATAGATTGACATGTCAGCAAAATTAAATGCCAAATGAATATGGTAACATCATAATGTTGATTAGTCTATTATACCCTTGGAATAAGAAAAGTTATAACATCTAATCAAAAGGTTAGACTTGAAATTTCCAGGTACTTTACTTTTAATAGATTGATAATAGATAAATTCCCACAACGATTGCTAGATGATTGTAACTAATAATACCATATTTCAGGAAACTATTTGCCAAAAAATTAGGAAAGCAATCGTTATCCAATTTTAATTTTAAATATAATCTTTCTCTTACGATTGGAACAAGAAAAAATTTAATTAGGGTTGAATCAAATAGAATA
The DNA here is from genome assembly GCA_948472305.1 of Vicia faba. Lineage (NCBI taxonomy): Eukaryota > Viridiplantae > Streptophyta > Magnoliopsida > Fabales > Fabaceae > Vicia > Vicia faba. The sequence continues at coordinate 1,279,904,148 of OX451740.1, read as the reverse complement.
TTGATTTGATCAAAATTTAAATTTAAAATATAATTGAATTATTTTATTTTAAATAAAGAATAAAAAAGAGTAGGTCTAATTTAATTTTTGAGAAAATAACCCGGGACAACTTAGTCCCTATCTTTGTTTACATCTTATTTGATTTATAAAAAAATATAATAATAAAAAAAAAGATAAAAGAAGAGAAATGATGATAATTTAATAATTTTGATGAGAAGTAAAATAAAGAGGGAAGAAAATAAATATTTTTATTTATAAAATAACATACACGTCCTAAATAAAAAATGATACAGATATTTATAAAAAATAATAATAATTTCGGTATATCCTAATTTTATGTAAAACCTTGATATGACAAACTATTTATAATTTTTGTTTTGTTAAATTAATGATTATTTATGTTCTTATGTTAAAGAGAATAATCATATATTTATGTTCTTAATTCTTTTTTGACATTAAACTCCTGAGATTAAAATTTTTATTTAAAAATGTTTGATAAACACTATTTAAATTATCTTAAAATAATGTCATTAGAAATTACTATTTGCTAGATATAAGACTATGTTTCAAATGACAATTAGATTTATCCCCATGCAAAAATTAGTCATAATGAATATGATGATGGACATAAACTATCCAATTAAATAAGCAGTTTTTTTATTACTCATTCTGCCTCATAATATATTTTTATTTTTATTTTTATTTTTATTATTATTTATTCATGTTAATTTATTAATTTTATTAAATACTTTGTATTAAATTTGTATGCATTTTAATATAAATGTTTGTTTATTTCTTAATTTAATAATAATATTATTGAATTTTTTTAATATTGTAAAGAACTTAAAATAACATGATAAATGAATTGTAAAATAAAAAAAAAACAGGTGTGTGTGTTTCTCTGCAAGAGAATGGAGACTCAGAGGTCCTAATAGGTATATTACACGTTTTAGAGTGAGTACTATCACACAACAGCGAGTAGTCAAGTACGATGGTTTTTGAGGCTGTTTTATGAACCGACTCGTGTGAGGTGAGATGTCCTATTGGTGGCTGACACCGCTAGGTTGTAAGTAAGAGGTTAGAGTGATGTTGTTAGGGTTACTTGGAGTAGAGTACTCTCTGAATAGAATTGGATAGTAGTAAGCAAGTAAGTATTTCTAGACATTTATCTATTCCCATGAGGGATAATTTATACATAGGAGTTTTCCGAGACCTAGAATTTATGAACCTCTGGACGTAGTCTTAATTTTTCCCTCTTATTATGGAGGTTACTGACCGACTATATTTCCGGAGTCAACAAGGACTTTCTCTTATTTAACTTACATGTTGGACAGATTGCATGGGAAACTCTATTGGATTCCTTTCGAACGATCCATTTGTTAGGCGATGGGCGCCCTAACCTAAGAATTTTCCAAATAACACACTACATAACCCCTCGGGTACAAGGGCTTTTCCGTTAAAGGGTGAATTTTTTAAAACATCTCTCCTTTTCGTGCTTCCCTAGCCCAAATTACGATTCCTACGACCTGTTGTACCCCAATTTTTGCCCCTAAGATTCCTCTATCATCTCATATTAAATCAATCACAACAAGATCACACTAGGGTTTAGTTCTTCTTCCTATCTTTAGGTTTGCTCATGAGGAATCACTAAGCACCTTAATTTTCATATTGTGATCATATATATTTTGTATTGATTAACTTTTAACTATCAAATACAACTAATTTTTGCGCTAATTGATGATCCTATATGTGAGAGCACAACACATTTCATCAGGAGAATTTATAGGTTCATGAGTTTATTTTCATGCCTTCTTCAACAAACCGTCATTGAGATTCAAGCTTCATCATTGAATATTCTTTAAAGTAATATCATGACAAGGTCTACTATGATTCATCATGCCTCAATTTGTCAAAGGAGGTCAAAATATGCAAGGATTGATTGAAGAAGTTTGATCTAATTGGACAAGTTTTTGATTCCTTGATCACAAGTTCACAACTCTCTCAATTATTAATATTTGGAAGTGGTTATTGTTACTATGGGTTCTCATTATAATCCACAACAACTTCTATTCACATGGAAAAAGTTTTGGTGTAAGAAAGATTGTCAAAATTGAAAGGTGTTTCCAAGTCATTTTGGTGATGGAGGAGCTAGGGTTTTGAATTTGTAAGGGTTATATCTGGTTCATATTTTGAGATTTTTTAGTGATTCCAAATATATGCTTCTCTTTAAAGGGTTATCAACTAATCACTTAATTAATTTCAATAAAATTTTATTTGGAAGATGCCTAATGATGAAGAAAAATTACAAGTCCTCTAGATAGGCCATCAAATTCCCTCATGTGACTTCAAAAGATAATAACTTGGTCAATTTTCATCTCCTTGAGCCCATTATTTTTCCATAATGATATTAAGGATGTGAACTTTAACTCTTCTTTTATGTACAAATCTTGAAAATGAGTGGAGTATTCCCTAAGAATTCAAAAGATTATAGGTCACCTCATGAATTTTCACCAATATTACAAGGCTATAAATTTTTCAATACTTGGTATTTTTGAGTGATTCAAGTTTCAAAATTCTCTTTGGGAAGTCTAATTCAAGCTAGAATCAATGATGAAAGCTCAATTTTGGAGGAAGACCTTGTTTGAACTCAAAACATTATAGATCACTTTTGAAGAAAAACATAGAATTTTTCCAAGTACAAAAGGTCAACATCTTTTTCTCAACTTTGACTCATCACAACTTTTAGCTCAAACATCCATTTGATCTCATTATTGGAACATTTAAAAGATGGTGGCCTTATCTTTAAAATGCATTAAGAACCGGATCCTAAGGTTCCCTAAATCATGCACTCCAGGAATTCAAAGTCAACTACTTGAAGTTGAGTTTTTGTTCTAAGTCAGAATTTGAAATCCATATTGTGCCCTCTAAACACAATGTTTACACGCGTTTTTGCTTCTAATCATGTTTAGAAATATTCCAAAAGAATTTAACATCATAAAACACTGGATTTGACTGAGTTTTGATGCTAAAAAAGTCACACATTATTCATACTGCAGATTCATACGAATACAGTCAATTAGTCTCTCATTCACACGCTTAAGCATTTCCTCGTCCTCTCCTATAAATAAGATGAAATTCCACCTATTTTCACAATATTTTTATAGCCAATTAACCCTTATTAGGATTTCACACGAACTATGAATTTGAATTTCTGATTTCTTTCATTCCCACTCTAAAACACCAAAAGCTCCATTCAGTTAGCTTCATTGAACTTCTTTGAAGCTAACCATACTCTTACCTTCAAGAATTGTGACCTATATTGTTCTATAGAAGTCCAGTTTCAGATTCACTTTTTGTTTCTTCGTTCAAATAGATTTCTTGGTCAAATCGATCCAAATAAAAGACTAATCTATTCTCTGCATCCTTCTGATTATCATGCTTTTTATAATTTGCAATTTCATTGTGATTTGAGTGAGATATTCCAGAATTTCCTGATCGCTATTATATCTGCTTTTTCTCAATTCAAGTCTTGCTTAGTTTATATAAATTTGGTGCGATGGTACCATTAGAATCGTCTTGAAGAGACGAATCTAATAGTACCGGTCTGGTTTGCTAATTTTACAGTTTGTAGAATTCATTTTAGGTTGGATGGAGGTTGAAGACGATGACATGTCCGTCTTCAATCAATGACATTTATCCAGGTTATTAGTTTGAAATAGATTTGATGTTTCGCTTTAACATGCGCGCGTGTCATGAGCTCTTGAATCTGATTACTTTAGTGAGTCAGACTCCATCCAACATGTCACATTTTAAGTTGTTTTTATTTAATAAAAAATGATTATGTGTGATATCCAATAAAGTTCATGACATGCACAACACGTCAGATCCACTGGTCTATTTACTAATGCGTTTTGACAATGATCAGATGATCCATACATTTTTTATTTGTTATTTTACTTACTGATTTTTTGTTTTAATTATTTTAAACTTTAAAAAATCATAGAAAATTCATTTTTGAATCAAAAATTATGAAAAAATTCACAAAAATATTTTCAAATATTCTATTTCTGACTTTTATTTTTTCATGATTTTAGTTTTAGATTTGATTTTTTAAAATATTTTTTTCCTTATTTTGACTTGTTTCTAATTATTTAAAAATACTTTTTGATATTTTGAAATTCTAAATTTTTTTGATAAAAATCATTTTCATTATTTCTCACTTTCTGAAGTTTTTCTAAAATTTTATTTTGACTTCTAATATTTTTGATCTGTTTTCCATTTATTTGAATGATTATAATTAATTTTAAAATGTTTTTTCTGTTAAAAAAATTACCAAAAAATGTATAAAAATATTAGAGATCATTTCTTACTTTTCTATAGTCTATTTTAATTTTTCTTTGACACTTTAAATATAGTTTTTCTATTTTTCCTTTTATTTCATTAAGAAACAATTTAAAAATCATTTTTCCTTTTTATTTTGTTCATTAAATGTAATTTATTTTTTTTAATATGTTCTGGCTATTTGATTGTTGATCATGAACTTTATTAGCATCATTGGATCTTGGGTGTTGGGTTTAACTCCACCAAAATGGATGGATGGTTTTAATGATAGTTTGATAAAAATTCTTGATTCAAATATGTCCCCTCCATCTTCATCTTATCATTTTCTTACATGTACTACATGTTGTTAGAGGATGATCTACATATCATCTCTCTAAACACATGGCAAATAGATTGCTATTGACCAACCTCAAAATAGGTGTGGCTTCTATATAAGCCCACTTACGATTGCTTAACATAGTGCTAAATTTTGTCCCGATTTGATAAATGATCATTCGTGGCCCAAACCCATATTTGTAAGCCCAAGTATGTTTAATTTGAAACCTTTGATCCAATAACCTTGAGGTTCATTGTTAGGAGGCTTTGGTCTTATCAATCCTCTAATGAATCTTCATAAATTTTAGACTAAGTGAATCATTTAAACATCGTTGATCATTTGTTGTTTCCTTGAGAATTTGAAATGAATGATATACTTGACAAAAATCAAATGAAACTTGTTGTTGAAAGGCTTTGCTTTTATCAATCTTCTAATTAGTTTTCAAATTTAAGTTTCAAGATGGTCATTCGACTAACTTCTAATTTCTAACTCAATAGCAATTGACTTTTATCTTTATGCTTTTACTTTACGCCTTTACTTTTATGCACCATTTTATTTAGCATTTACATTTCATGCTATTTTCATCTTTGCTCACTTGAGCATTTATATTTATGTCATTTTTATTTTTCTCACTTGAGCTTTTCATTTTCTTTTTGAAGATACCTAATAACCAACTTGAACAATAAAAAACTTTGAGGTTACTTGGACTATTTAGTTACTATCCTTGGCATTTTGGAGTTATAGACTTATTGGAATTAGGAGTAGAGACCTAGACCTACCTTGAGAACTTGTGACTTCTATTGCTATTTTGTCTAGAGTTCTTGGGGTTTACCCCAAGATATTGGGTTGTTTGTTTTCGTCGTGTGCAGGCTATTCTGATTATGTATTTTTTCTGTGATTGGGAATTCATCTGTATACAGTCGTTACTCTGCCAAATTTTTGTGAAGACTTAATGCATTTGAAGCTTGGTTTTCTTAAGACGTTTATTATCTTTGCTTTTTTGGTTTCAATCCAAAGGATGGGAATTCTACATTGACTCATTGTGTCAAGTGTTGACTTCTTGTTGGTTAGACAGTTCTTTTTCCTAGCTTTTACCTTATGCTTTAGGATAATCCCTTCATCTCCTCCGACCTTCTTTAATTTCAAAAATCTTCTCCCTCCTTTTCAAAACTATTCTTATTTCTTAAACTTGAACCGCTTTCATAATAAATATGGACTTAGGTCCATGTATTTTCAAAAATATTTTCTTAATCAAACTTTAAACAACTTAATTATACTTTGACATTTTTTTGTGAGAAGACTAAAAGTCAATCAATCTCATTCAAACCATTTTTCCATTTTGGCTTTTTACTTATACTTTTCTCAAAAAGATTAGAGTATTGTCAATCCTTGTAGTGATGCAAGCTACTATACTTCTATGATATGTAGTGTAGTGAGACATTTACCACTTGGGTGTTGAGCGAGGCTTTGTTGATTTTAAAATCCAAGTTATATCCTCCACTTTGAGGTGACACAAATTATCCTTTCTTATAATCATGGTTAGTAAGTATGTTCTTCCACTCAGATAAGATGATGATGTCTCGTCTCTTAAAATTAACCAACACACTTGTGTTTTAAAATTTTAAAGGTGAACTACGAGTACCGTGATCCCCTATTGCATGGAAGGTGGTGCGCAGGCACTAAAGGTTCGCAACCGCAACGGGTGCAAAAATTGTAAATATATATATATATATATATATATATATATATATATATATATATATATATATATATATATATATATATATATATATATATATATATATATATATATATATATATATTTTCTCATCCCCACAATCTATTTTTGTATACAACTTTTATAGCCAAAATACACAAATTTACAAAGAGTTTCCTGCAGAGTACAATAGATGTTTAGGGTGCTAATACATTTCCTTTGCATAACCAACCCCCGTACCTAGATTCTCTTCCCCGTTTTTTGGTTTACTCGCTCTTTTCCCATCCCTTTTGAAACAATAAAGTATGGTGGCAATGTATTATTTGATCTGTGCGAGTCAAGTCAATCCAATGACTTAGTCTCCACATTTCTACCGCTATAGAAAAAAAATGGCCTTCACTGGGGAAAGATCGACCAATTTCTAATCCATCCTTAAGTGGGTTGAGCCTATCTTTGTTTATTTATGTATGTGATATTATTTGTTGTATATTATATGATGTATATATATGTTTGTTTGGATTTTCCTGGTTTTCAGGACGCTTGGTGATTTCTCATAATTTCTATACCCGGACTTAGGCAAACTTAAGATAGGATGTGCGGTATAGTCATGTTAACTTTGAGGGAGTAATCTAAAAAAAAAAGACATGAGATTTCCTACTCAGTGGAGGCCCCTTTGACTGTAGTATCATTTACCGAGTAATCGAGAAGACGTGCTTCTTTTGACCTGGAAGCCTGCTGAAATTGAGGACCGTAGAACCTTTAACCCATCTTGGACTTTTAGGTATAGTGTGGAAGCTATGACGGAGTAATTCGGAAATGCTTGTCACGCGATACTACACTCAGACGAGTTTTTCCAGAGAATATTACTAATTACCGAGTCAATCAGGTCGTTGGTAATATTTGATGGAAGGATGTAGACTCTGGGAACCTCTTAGAACCTTATTCGGCATGTGAGAAACTTTTAGACCATACCTTGTGGGTAGTACCTTTAACCTCATGCTCTTGACATCAAACCTACGAAGCCCCCTCCCCCCATGTTTGTGATCTTGTGTGTGATTGTTGCATCATGCATTCATGCACCCATGTGTAGCAACTGGTTTTTAAATCAAGAGTCGCCACTATTAGTTTTTATCCTAGGGAAGGGAATCTAACAGAAAACCCTAAATCGTAGACAGAGATTCTAGGTTTCGGACTCAATTAGAGGAAAGGAAGGTGTCAGGCACCTTTCATCCACCTTGTTCACAAGGATATTAAGCTCTAGGTTTAGGTTTGGGGTAAACAGGGTTTTATGTTTTAATTAGCAAGACTCGCCACGATTTTAGATCGTATGCCTACGTATCCTCTTATGAGGAATCACACTAGTGCAGAAATGACTTTTTACATCGGGTGAAATTGACTTTTTACATCGGTTCTGGGTCCGATGTAAAGTCAGGCGATATAGTAAATCAGGGACTTTTTACATCGGTTCTGGGACCGATGTAAAAAGTCCCTTTTTTACATCGGTTATAATATCAGAACCGATGTAATAACCTGTTATTATGCACATTTTTTAAAAAATTGATCCAGTTTTTTACATCGGTTGGAAGTAATACCCGATGTAAAAAGTCCCTTTTTTACATCGGTTATAATATATGAACCGATGTAAGAAACAGTTATTATGCACATTTTTTAAAAAAATTGATCCAATTTTTTACATCGGTTAGAACTAATACCCGATGTAAAAAGTCCCCAGTGACCCGACTTTTTACATCGGTTATTATCCCCCAACCGATGTAAAAAGTCCCTTTTTGAAAGTTTTTACATCAGTTTTTACTAATAACCGATGTAAAATGTATGAAATTTTTTTGGAATAGATTATTTATTTTCTGGATGTTTCCCTGTACAAATATAATTTGTACCCATTTTTTCATATTTTTCCAATATCACACAGACTATATTTATGTCGCTATATAGATTTCATAGCTTTCCAACATCACATATATCACATCTAGGTCGATGTTTTCATATTTTTCACAACAAACTTAAATTGAACAATTGTATTGCAAACTTGTATTGTATTACAACAAACAAACTTACAATTACAAATTCTTCACAAAATATACAACAATATTCAACTATTTATAAGTCTTTTTGAAAAACTTACAATTACATATTATTCATAAAATATACAAAAAATATTCAACTATTTATAAGTTTCCAAACTTAAATTACCAATATAAAATCTTCAGTAGACAACACCAAAATCACATTGCCTGACAATAAATAATAACAATTAACATCAGCAAAAAAATCAAGAAACTCAATAAATGTGCAAAAACCATATGTATTGTGCAAAAACCACAACTTATACAATTCTATAAAACTCACCAAGATAAACTTAATTTTCATGTAACTCAAAGAAACATTTTGCCCAACGAAGTCGCAAATCATACAAATCATCTTGTGTTAATTCTGTTGGGTCATCAAATACCTATAATACATAAATATAACAATATAGAGTTAATTTTTAAAAATTCATATTAAGTCGAAAAATAAAAAGTAAATAACAAAGTAAAGTTATTTTTAGTACCTGCATCCAATTCTCGGTTATATTAGCAGAGACAATATCCAACATATTTTTTTTGAAAGTTTTGAAGTCTGATCTAACTAGTAATCTTTTCATTTGTAAGTTTGTTAGATAAAAGAAAGCATATACAAAATCAATTAAGATATTAGAAGCTTCAAAGCCTCCATGAAGTGAGTTGATTTTTATCCACTTAGATGTCTCCTGAAAAGAAACAAGTTTCCAAACATGCCTTAGAAATTATTCTACACTCTTGGAATAATAGTTGCAGTTTCTTATAAATCAATCTCCTCTTATTGTGATCCATTCATCAATGTGGAAGTTGAGAAATTATCTCTTTGGATTGTGAATACAAATGAACATGTACAAATGGGAAATTATTTTTGATTACCTTGAATGAGAGTGCAACTCTTACTTTACAATGGCTCATATTGTGACTTGGGCTTCTATTTGTATGAAAGGGATGTGAGAAATTTTGGAACTAAAAACATATCACAACTTAAGATATATTACTTTATCAATTTGATGAATCAATTGACTTTTTTAAAAGTAGAACTAAAAACACATTGCACCTTAACAATATGCTTATTTAATACTTTAACAATTTGATGAATGATAATAATTTGTATTAACAGGAACACTATATGCTTATTTAATATATGGATATCTCATTTTCATCTAAAGGAATGATTGGTGCAGAATTTTATGGCCGAAGCTGTAGCAACAAACAGGTGGGCTGAAGTTGTAACAAAAGTATGTTTAGATTGTTGATTATTCTCTATAATTAAGTAAGAGGACAATTAAACACATCATAATATATGATAAGTTTTGAGTCAAAGTTTTTGTAATGAAACTCACCAACCATTCACAGTGTTCCTGGTTGCCCATTTGGTTAAGCTTTGTGACAGTAACTGCAACACGGGAATCTGGTTTACTAGGGGCTAATGTTTGCTCATCAATCCATCCTTTAACACAACAAACTTCATCATCTCTCACTTGGTGCGCATTTCGTTGAGCACTTGGAGTGCAAGATGTTAAACAATTGATACGACGCTAATTCTCCATGAATTTGCCAACAACAATCAATCACAACATAATAACAGCAAATCGGACCTGCAACCAAGAAATTTTAAGACAGAAAAACAAAAGAACATGATTCAGGCATTTCACCGAACATTTGATGTGCATAGCGCGAAACGATAAATTCAACAACAATTCTTCACTGATTCATAAATCACAACCTGCAACAATAACACAACAACGATTCTGCATTGAAAATCGAGCTTAAAAGTGAAAGGAAAAAAAAGAAGAGAACTTGTAAGGCCGCGACGATTGACTCTGATACTTCCTGGAGCAGTTTTGATTTCCTGAGTGGGAGAGAGACCATTGTGATGAGATTTTCAAGTTAGAGAAAGAAGAGCCTGGGTAGCTGCCCAAGCTAGCCGGTGCTGGCTTCGCCTATGGTGAAGTCGTGGCTCTAGAAAGGAACGACGAACAAAGAGATGCCTTGAATAAGAGGTTGGATTATGCTACTTCTAAGAAAGAGAATGCTATGAAGGAGAACATGATGCTGCCAAAACGTTTTTGAGGTATTTCTCTAACAAACACACCAGTTACGAGGAAGAGGTTTAAGAAATTGAAACTCCCACTGTGAAGAGGAAGATTGACGAGCTTGAGGTGTTGGGCTATGGGAATAAGATGCTTTTTTTTTTACAATGCACCTATTACATCGGTGCATGTAATACCCGATGTAAGGGTTGGCAAGTTTTTTTTTTTTTTACAATGCACCTATTACATCGGTGCATGTAACAACCGATGTAAGGGTTGGAAAGCTTTTTTTTCTGACTTTTTTTTTACAATGCACCTATTACATTGGTGCATTGTAATACTCGATGTAATAAGTTGCAAAAAAATTAATTTATTCTTTAATTTATTTTTTATATTAATATCTGTTGTGAAGATATTACATCGGTGTTTAGTCAACCGATGTAATATGTTGCATGTTTTTTATTAATATTTCTACTACCTTGTTTCTTATTTACAAAAATGCCACCGTATTTTTTTCTGAAAACTTTTTACATCGGTGGATGCGTTTGCCCGATGTAATAGGTAGCGAAATATATTTTTTTTCATATTTTTTATATCATTGCAAATAAATACCTGATGTAAAAAGTTTGTTAATTGTATTTTTTACATCATATATTTTGATACCCGATGTAAAAACCTTTTCTCAAATGTCTTTTTTTTAGTAGTGTCAGAGTCCCAATTCATAGTTCGTATGGGGTTTGTGTTTTTTAGGGGTTTGCAAACATACTTTGAGTCACTTCGCACTCGACCGTGAGTAGTGATTGTGGAGATTTTGACTGAGAACGCAGTATGCCAAAATTAGTTTGAAACCCATTTGTAAAAAAAGAGATTCTTGATTAGCTTAGTTTTATTCGCGAAAATAGTGAGATTTGTTCTTGTTTTTTAATAATAGTAATTGCAAAAAAAGTCTTGATTAATGCATGATAAAAAAGATTTAATGCAATATACGTAAAAATAACATGTACATGAGTTTGAATAAAAATTATTTACATGTGATAATAAATAATAATAATATTTACATATAATAATTAATAATATATAAAAATTATAATTATTATAAAATATAATATAATAATAATAGAAAAATGTGATAATAAAAATATGTAATAATAATAATAATAAGTGCAAAAAGAAATAAATAAAGTACAAAATGATTATAATTTTAAATAAACCTGGGGGGTGAATTTTCAGTTATGGAGTAAAAGGATGGGGTGTTGTTTAGTAATCTGGGTTTAGGCCCAAGATAGTTCTGGACAGGGGGGTGTATGTTATTTGGCAACTTAGTAAACGGTTGGAAGGGGGGGGGGGTGAAAAGCAGTTGGGCTTAGGCCCAATGAATTTGAAGAGCTTTGCTGCGTGTTCCAATGTGGCGAGGGTGCAGGGACATTATCGTGAAATTCGGCCTAATGGTCATTTGATTAAAATCACGTCGATGTTAAATGAGGGAGCATGCTATTGTGATGGGTGCGTCATACTGGATACAAACGAATTATAATTTTTTTTGTTTAATTCATTTTACAGTCTTTAGACTTTTCCAACAAACTTCATCGTCTCTCTCCCTCGCCAACAGTATCCCTTCATCTTCTTTCTCTCACTATTCTTCCTTCCTCTCTCGCCACCCCCAAAACCCCAGCTGTCTTTGTTGTACCCCAAATTTTGACCTAAGATACCATCTTCCATCTGCATCATTACATTGCAAGTGTTTTGACCTATCTTTATCAATTTTCAAAGCAGATTTTAAATTCATAACTTTTTCAAGTCAAGAGCTGTTTATTGTTGAAACGCTAAATTTATTAATTGATCAATGCTAAAACGATGTTTATTTAATTACTTATTATTCTGAATTTAAATAATTGGAATTTGTTTTCAGTTATTATATAATTTAAAGAATTATAAATAATAAAGTAAATATTTAAGAAGAAGTTTATTAATTGATCAACGATGTTTATTTAATTATTTATTATTCTGAATTTAAATAATTGAAATTTATTTTCAGTTATTATATAAATTAAAGAGTTATAAATAATAAAGTAAATATTTAAGAAGAAGTTTATTAATTGATCAACAATGTTTATTTAAATATTTGTTATTCTAAGTTTAAATAGTTGAAATTCTATTTTCAGTTATTATAATTTAGAAGAATTATAAATAATGAAGTAAATAATTGAAGAGAAGTTAATTGATCAATGATGTTTATTTAATTATTTATCATTCCTAAATTTAAATAATTGGAATTGATTTTCAGTTATTATATAATTTAAAGAATTATAAATGATAAAATAAATAATTGCAAAGAAGGAAAGAATTAATTGGTAAAATATTGGAGTTTTATTCATTTTATTCTCATTGTTACAATTGTTGTTTAAATACCGTATTCATTTACAATGTGTTTACAATGATAATTTTTACAATGTTTAAAATGAAATAAAAACTATCCTAATTTTTTTCCTAAGTTCTAAATCTTCATCTTCTATCCAATACTTCTTTAATGCTCATTTGATTTTACCTTGAAAAGAATTAAAAGAAAAGTCAGAAATGAATATAATTAAAAGCAGACGATTAATTTTAGCGTTCATCATTAAAAGCAAACGGCTGGAATCAGTTTTTACCCTCTTTGCAAATCACGGGATTTCTCCCGGTTCACAAAAAGGGATGAATTTTTATTGACAAATATGAATGCACAAGTTAAAATATGCACAAATTCACTTTTGTCAAAATTGCACATTTTTATTGTAAACTGCATAATCCAAAATGAATTGCACATTTTCAAAATCCACTGCATAATACAACAGCATATGCAAGTTTTCAAAGCCAATATGCAACGTAAACTGTCATGTGTGGGAAGAGGCTAAAAACACAAGGCTCCTCTACTGTTACAATGCAGTTGACAAAGAGGAAGTGTGCAAATCAAACTATGCAAGCAAATATTTCCTAATTACATTATTTTCCAGCTTATGCTTTTTCAGAACCAAGTACATAACATCACTTTTTTAATGTCAAATTGTACTAAGGAGAGAGAAGAGAGAAAGAGTGTGGGTTTTACAGGTTTTGGCTTAGGCAGAAAATGGATACAAAACAGAACAGCAGTAGCACAATAAGAAAAGGAAAGCATGAAAAAGGATACCAAACAAAACTGAATGTAGCAGTATAGTGTGCAGAGACGCAAAAAAAAAAGTAAAAATATTCAAAACCTGAGCCCTCAAGAATAGGAGGCCAAGCAACTGTTATAATAACAACAAACCCCTTCAAAAAGAGGAGAGAGTTTATAACCTGTCTTCAAGCTTTCAAAAACAAAAACTGTCAAACAAATACAAAAAACAAAATTCTCAAGGTCTTAAAGCAAAGCCAGAACCTGCTGTCTCAAAGACCAAACCAACAACCATGGCCTAAAAAACCAGAACCTGCTGTCTCAAAACCAGAACCTGCTGTCTCAAGGCCACAAACCAAAAACCCTATGGCCTAAAAAAAACCAGTTCACCCTGTTTCCATAACCTGCATAAACCAGAAAAGCCTCACCAAAACACAACCAATATGGCCTAAACCATAAAACCTGTACCATCCTAAAAAACCAGTAAACACAACCTACTGTCTAGCAAAAGCCTTATCCCTTTTCACAAACAATAACCTATAACATAAACCAGGCCAAACCTGAAGCAAAACCAGACCAAACCTGAAGCAAAACCAGCATGAACCATCAACCTTAAACCACTGTCAATCCATACAAAAGCCAAAAACACCGTAAACCCTCAGATTCAAATCACACAACAACCAACACAAGGCAACCATAAGAAAAGAAAGAAAATCAAACGTGTTCAAAGGCATTTCCAGCATACCATCATCAAAATCATCGAGGCAACATGAACTTTCAGATAGAAGCATCATAGGATAGCAAAAACATCAAGCTAGTCAAAACAAGTATTTCAACAATAGCATATTCGAGCATACAGAAAAGGCCTCAAAGTATTCAAGCATCAAGCCCACAGAAAGAAGAAGGAAAAGAAGCATTGCATAGGCAAAAGCCAGATCAACAAAAGAAGAAGATAAAAGTTTTGTTTTCAGGATTCTCATCACTAAATCAAAGAAATAAGAACGAAATACCAGGGTCAAAGTAGCTAGCGCGCCTACGCCGTCTTCCCCTCGCCTTGGCCTCCTACGCACATCCCCAACCTTTCCTCCTCCGCCTCCAAAGGTAACATTTCTCCCTCTTTTTCTTCTGTCATATACCTCAAATCACCATAATAATAGGAAGTCAGAATCAAATAGATGAAAAATCACCACATGCAATTGTAATAAAAACCCTAACGAATTAGAACACAAAGTTTACCTTGAATCCGTCGCCCCTGGCATTTTCGTTGGAGGGAAGAAGAGGTTGAGGACGCCGGTGGCCTTTGGGCAAAGGGAGAACTCAGGCGAAGGTGGGATAACGCGCGAAGAAGACGAAGACGAAGAATGAACAAACGCCGCTTCTGTGCATGTAACCCTAAGCCCCTTTCATCCAAATGAAATAACTCGTTTAACCCAAAAACCTTGTTTCATGTGTGGGCTAACCCGGTTCCTGCCTAAAGCCCAACGTTTTCCTTAAGGACACCCCCCTATTTCTGTTTGTTTCTGTTTTGGACCCCTTAGAACCCTTTGGCCCATACATTTGCTCATCTAACCCTTTATTTCTAATACACCTCTTTCTATTTATTCTCTTTTAGTTTTCTTAGAACTTTATTAATTTAGTTTAATTATAAGTTAATCAAATAGATGTTAATTTAATTAAAACAATTTTAAATAATTTGATCTTTTTTATTAAGTTTAACTTTAGGACTAATTTAATAATTTTAGTCTTCCTTTTTAATTAGATTTAAGTTAATAACCTTTTAATTTTTAATTTGGTTTATAATTATTTAATAATTCTTAAATTAATACTTTATATTAATATTAAAAAACATATAAAAATAGAAACATAAAAATAGGAACTTAAAAAACATTTTATTTTCTTTAATTAATTCCCTCGCTTTAATATTAGATAAAAATATAAAAATGCATGTTCTTATCCTTTAGTTTGTCATTTAATCATTGTTATGATCATATATCACTTAGCTACTTAATTATTATCTGCATAATTTTATTTTTAACTATTTTGTCTTTACTTGTTTACTCCGTTTACGTCTAAATCCAAAGGGAAAAATGATTAAATTTGTCGACTTCATGTCCTCAAGTCCAATCACGCGAATATCTTCATCTCATTAAAACTTAAGACAATTTGTCCTCAAATATTCAATCTTTTCAAAACTTGTACCTTTTAAGTCAAAACTTCGATATTAGGTCGTCGTACCTTCAAAAACCGTCCGTACCCCTTTTCGGACAAAACAATTTATTTTTAATCAAACAAACATTTTAATAAACAGATATTTCAAAAGGTTCCTATAGAGTACTATAGATACATTGGGTACTAATACCTTCCCACTGTATAACCAACCCCCGAACCATAGATCTCTTTTCAAAAACGCCTTGTATTTTCATTACTTTTAAAAGTATTATTTTACATTGTATACTTTAGGGTTTTATTTCACTCTTTCCCCTTTTCCCTTGGAAATAATAAAGCACGGTGGCGACTCTTGCTTTTGTGAGACGAATTAATCAATAATTCGATCTCCGATTTACCCCGCTACATTTTTTATCGCTACAGAATTGGCGACTCTGCTGGGGAAAGATTGACCTCTTGCTGGTCCATCCCTAAGTGGGTTAAGCCTAGTTTGTTTTATCTGTTTTATTATTATTTGCTTTGTTTGATTATTTGTTTAAATTGGGGTTGTTTGGGTTTTTTTGCAAAGGACAAATCCTATACCCGGATTAAGTTACACTTAAGGAATAGGACGGGCGGTACAGTCATGTTAACTTTGAGGGAGTAATCCCGAAGAAGGAGGCATGAGATCCCCCACTCGATGGAAGGCCCTCTTGAACTTAATATTTGTTTACCGAGTAATCGGGAAGACATTATTATTTTCGACCTAGGAGCCAGAGAAATTGAGAACCGTAGAACCCTAACCCATCTTGGCCTTTTAGGTGTAGCGCGGAGACTATAACGGAGTAATTCGGAAGTAGTTGTTACGCGATGCTACGCTCGGATGAGTTTCTCTTGAGAATATTGCTAATTATTGAGTAATCAAGACGTTGGTAATATCCGAAGGAGGAATGTAGACTCTGGGAACTTTTAGAACCTTGTCTTACAGGTGTGATTAAACCGTTAGTACATACCTTGGGGTGGGCTTTACCCTTAACTCCATGCTGAAACGTTGAACCTTTGAACCCCATGTTTGTGAACTTGTGTGTAACTGTTGCATTATCATTCATTCATGCATTCATCAACATTTTTTTGTAAAAAACTTGTTTTTCAAGGAACTTAGGAATGATTTTCGCAGACATCTCAGGTACTATTATCATGGAATTTGGAAGGAGAAACACTCGAAGTTTTAGTTTTAAGGAGCCCGAGATTGAAGAACTGAAGAGTTTAATTCCTAAGATCAAGAACCCGACGGATTTTCAGAAAAAGTATGGGTCCATTATACCTCTCATGAAGCGCAAGATGAAAGAAGGCATCCTTAATACGTTGGTCCAATTCTACGATCCTTTGTACCGATGTTTCACCTTTCCGGATTACCAGTTGATTCCCACCTTAGAAGAGTACTCATACATACTTGGTTTGCCGATCACCGACTGTGTTCCTTTTTCTGGATTAGAAGAGGAACCCAAATCTCACGAGATAGCGATCATCACCCACTTGAAGAAGTCAGAGATAGAGGAGAACATGACTACAAAAGGGGGAATCTGAGGCTTGTCTGCGCAGTTTTTGTTGAGGAAAGCTCGTCATTTCGCTGAGATAAAAGATACTATTGCCTTTGAAGACGTATTTGCTTTACTCGCTTATGGTCTATTCTTGTTCCCTAACATTGATAAGTTTATGGATATCAACGCCATCATAATTTTCTTGATTGGAAATCCAGTCCCTACGCTGCTAGGAGATACCTACTATTCCATCCATCTTCGAAACTCTTATCAAGGAGGAATGATCATCTGTTGTGCACCGTTGCTGTATCAGTGGTATGTTTCTCATCTACCTAGGTATGATGTTTTCTGGGATCTCAAGAAGGAGCCGCGATGGGCGCCAAAGATTATGGCTCTCACTCATTTCAACATTGTTTGGTATAATCGAGCTTACTATGACGTGAAGATCATCGATAGCTGTGGTGCTTTTCCTAACGTGCCTCTTCTTGGTACGAAAGGTGGAATTAATTATAACCCTGTTCTCGCGCGCCGTCAGTTTGGATACCCGGTGAGGGACAAGCCGAACAACATCCATGTGAGTGGTTTCTTTCTACAAGAAGGACAAGATCATCAGGCAGCTAAGAGGGAGATTGAAGGAGCTTGGCGCCACATCCATAGGAAAGGGAGAGACATGTTAGGACATAGAGGTGCCGTTTCTTTGGAGCCTTACCTACAATGGGTCCGTGCTAGGGCTTGTGCTCTCAAGATGCCCTATAAACTTGAGAAACATTTATTCCCTACTGTTGCATCATCATCTGTTGATATCCCTATCGAGAATATGTGAGAATACCAAGGAAATCTGGCTAGGATGAAGTCCGAGAGAGATGCTTGGAAAGAAAAGTATAATATGTCTGAATATGAGAATCGGGTCCTGGCTCGATAACTAAAAGAAAAGGAGGATTTGCTATTTATTCAAGACGGCTGGTTCATTGATCATGATGAGAAGCTTCGTCAAAAGGATGCTTTACTGAAGAAGTATGCTAGTGAAAGGAAGAGAAAGAAGGAAGGTTCGATAAGCGTTGCTCTTGTTCCTAATCCACAAAAGGAAATCATTGATCGACTGGTAGCTGAGAAGAAAGAGATGGAAGACTTTTATGAAGAGAAGATCAGGAAGCTTCAGTTACAGTTGGCATTTGGTCCTTCATCTGATGATTCTGAGTGATCTTTAGATTTTAGTTTTATTTTGCTGATGTCATTTTGTAAAACTCTGTAAAAGGGCTTCATGTTCCGAAGTTGTAATTTACTGCTTTTATTATGGGCTTCATGTTCCAAAGTTGTAATTTACTGCTTTATTATGGGCTTCATGTTCCAAAGTTGTAGTTTACTGCTTTTATTATTGGGTTGTTATCCCAAAGTTGTAATTTATTTTTTTGTTGTTTCGAAGTTGTAAGTTGTAATTTACCGCTTTTGATTAATGAAATGAGTTTTTGTTGTTCCAAATTCCTTTACCATTGATGTGTGCAAAATTATCGAAGTTCCTTGAAAAACTATTAAAATGAATCATCATTTGCATCACATATCATGCATCATCCAACATTCCACTTCACATGTTTCCTATAGTCTTATCCCTGTTTCTTTTTCCACTCTGATAGATTGTCAAGCTGTCTCATCGATACGATACTCGAGCCAATTGTCAGAGGAAGATGGAAGATCTGGAACAGGAAAACCACGAGCTTTGTGAGGAGGTCTCTACCCTTCGTGTCGGTATGGAAAAGTTAACTGCGCTAGTGGAAAGTTTGATGGCTGCTCAGAATCAGCCATCGACTACAGCTGCTGAGATTCAGACTTCAACTATTGTGGTTTCCGAGATTGTCATCGTTCCAACATCTGTGACTCAAATCAACTCTCCACTTCAACATCAGATGCCAAAAGGTTTTCCGTGGGGGATGCATTACAACTTTGTGCCAGAGGGGTATCAGCCTGTCATACAGCCTTTGTTTCAACCTACTTCGTCTCTTCCTCAACCAGAGACAACTGCCATGCCTCCGGTAATCTCGTCTGTGACACCTTTCCCGCAACCGGTGATGACAACTGTCGCTCCTGTGGTTCACTCCGTGCCATACTTGAATGAACCTACTTATCCTGCCGAGCCTGCTGAAAGTTTGGGTCTTTTTGATAGAATGGAAGAATTTCAAGACCAATTCCAAGAAATGCAGAGGGAGCTCAGAGCGTTAAAGGGGAAGGATTTGTTTGGGAAGAACACTCATGACCTTTGTTTAGTTCCGAATGTCAAGATTCCAGCAAAATTCAAAGTGCCGGACTTTGAAAGATATAAGGGTGATTCGTGTCCTCGAAGTCATTTGACTATGTACGTGATAAAGATGTCTACGTATTCTGATGATCATGACTTGTTGATTCACTATTTTCAAGACAGTTTGACGGGTGCTGCTCTAAAGTGGTATATGGGTTTAGACAACATTCAGATCCGCAACTTCAACGATCTTAGCGAAGCTTTTGTTCACCAGTATAAGTACAACGTTGACATGGAACCGGACAGGGACCAACTCCGGGCGATGTCCCAGAGGGACAAAGAATCTTTTAAGGAATACGCCCAGAGGTGGCGTGAAATTGCTGCTCAAATCTATCCTCCTCTTGAGGAGAAAGAGATGATGAAGATATTCTTGAAGACTTTAGGTTCCTTTTACTATGAAAGAATGATTGCCAGCGCACCCAGTGACTTCACCGAAATTGTAAGCATGGGCATGCGGTTAGAGGAAGGGATTCGTGAAGGGCGTTTGGTTAAAGAAGGAAGTTCGTCTAGCAGTACTAAGAAGTTTGGAAGTGTTTTCCCAAAAAGAAAAGATCAGGATGTCAGCGTGATCTTCCCAGGGAGACCAAGGAGAGGTTACTCACGCGTTGCGGCAGTCACTCCGGCTGTTCGCCTAGCTTTGATGACCCCAGCTCATCAAACCCCACCAACTCAACAACGGCCATTTCAGCAGCAGCCTCGACAACAGGCTTATCCATTCAACAACCAGAACCGTTCACCAAGAAAACCGCAATTCGATGCCCTTCCTATGACTTATACTGAATTGTTCCCTGCTCTTATCAGAAAGAACCTCATAACGACAAAACCTCCTCCTGTCGCACCAAATAGTACTTCTCCGTGGTACAAGGCGGATCAGTTTTATGAATATCATCAAGGGTCGCCGGGGCACAACCTTGAAAATTTTTTTGCTCTAAAGGCGGACGTGAAGAGGTTGATTAAGAATGGTATCTTGTCTTTCAAGGATGTTAACCCAAATGTTAGAGATAATCCTTTGCCTCGACATGGGGCAGCCTCAGTGAATATGGTGGAAGGTTGTCCGGGAAAGTTTCGAGTTTTTCAAGTTGAGCACATAAGAGAGTCGTTGATCAGGTTACATCATAGCTTAAGAAGACTCGCCTTTGTTAGGCATCAGCATGATTATGACGTTTGTGAATTTTGTTCAAGAGAGGTTGATCGCCCTATTGTGAAGGAGGATATTCAAAAGTTGTTAGACTAGAGGGTTATCACCATTACCTATGACAGAGATCCGGAGGATAAAGTGAATGTTATAATACCACAATTCAATTTGCCCGAATCAGTAGAGATCGTTTACGACAGTCAGACTGCACCTGTTGCTCCTTTGATCATTTATCCACTTGGTCCTGTGCCTTACAACTCAGACCAAGCTATACCGTATAAGTATAATGCCACAATGATTGAGAATGGGGTAGAAGTCCCTATACCAACAAGGCCGTCTTTTGTTAACATCACTGATGTGAGTAAAGTTACGATAAGTGGACGTGTCTTTGCAGCAGTACCTTTGAAGAGACCAAAAGTTCAAGTCAGGAGGCCCGTACCGGCATAAATTCCAGCGAGAAATGTTGAACCAAGGGTTGAGATAGGCCGATCCAATGAACCTATCCCACATCCCGATGATGATGAGATTCTGAAGCTTATCAAGAGAAGTGAATATAAGATTGTGGACCAACTATTGCAAACTCCTTCCAAGATTTCTTTGCTTGCTTTACTGAGAGATTCTGGTGCCCATAGAGAAGCTTTGATGAAGGTCTTGGACCAGGCATTCGTGGATCTTGATGTGACGGTTGACCAATTTGATGGAATTGTGGGAAATATTACTTCGTGTAACAATCTTGGTTTCAGTGATGAAGAGCTCCCGGAGGAGGGAAGGAACCATAATATGGCTTTGCATATCTCAATAAGTTGCGGAAATGATACTCTATCGAGTGTGTTGGTAGATACAGGTTCGTCGTTAAATGTAATGCCCAAGACTACATTATCTCGACTCTCATATCAAGGTGCTCCCATGAGACCCAGTGGAGTAATTGTTAAAGTGTTTGATGGTTCTAGGAAGACTGTCATTGGTGAAGTGGATCTTCCTATAGTAATTGGTCCTCATACTTTTCAGATCACTTTTCAAGTAATGGATATTCGTGCCGCCTACAGTTGCCTATTGGGTCGTCCATGGATCCATGATGCAGGGGCAGTCACTTCCACGCTCCATCAGAGATTGAAGTTTGTAAGGCATGGAAAGCTGGTAATTGAAGGGGTGAAAAACACAAGAAGGGGGGGTTGAATTGTAAAACTGAAATCTTAAAGCAATTGACAAGATATTTTTATCCTGGTTCGTTTGATCTCAAACTACTCCAGTCCACCCGTCAAGGTGATTTCGCCTCTCTCCAACGAGGTCTTAATTCACTATATTCAACTGAATATTACAGACTGCTTTAACAACTGCTAAAGCCTTCTTGATTCAAACCACAATCCGGTTTGTCAAGGCAACACTTTCTTACAAAGGTATAAAACAATGTGTGTGAATGTTTTCTACAAAACTTTATCACAACTGTGATGTATACACAAATTAAGCTTAGAAACTAGATTGCTAAACAGAAATAGAATATCAGAGTATGGTTTAGCAAAACTGGTAGAATGAAGATTATTGTTCAGCTTTGTGCGTGTAGAGATTTGGAGAGCATTAGCCATTATAATCTTCGAAGCCTTGTTTATATAGCACTTGAGAAGATGAACGTTGAATGCAATATTCTTGATTCAATGCTAATAACAAGCTTTCCTTTTTGAGCAGATCTTGTCTGGAATGAAGCCGTTGGAATTAATTAGCGTTCAATGCACAATACCGTTGCTTCTTCAATGCACGTTCTGGCTTGGCTCATTCTGATTCTGCTTCGCTGCTGATGAACTATTGTGTTTCTGTATCAGAGTGTTTACGCGCAGTTCTGTTCATCAAGCTTCAACATGTACGTGAGTTGATCATCTGATCTTGACGTTCTGATGTAGCAACTTCTGATGCTGGTGTGTCAAATCAAATTCTGATGCTGAATGAACGTGATCTTGCTTATGTCCATCAGAGTATCTGCAAGTCAGAACATAATAATTTTAGGCAGCATATAGTTCATTCATGAAACTTATAAATACTATATCTTTTCACTTTGTTATCATCAAAACTCAAATATAGGGTTGTAGATTCAAACATTATTCTAACAATCTCCCCCTTTTTGATGATGACAAAAACTAGATATTTTAAATGAAAAATAACGTGAAAAGGTATCTGGGAAATGTTTCAGAGTTAAGAAGTAAGGAGAAATCAGAGTTAAGAGATACTCCCCCTGCGTTTATTACTTCCCTTCGATATACGTGATCTTCAGGATCAGATCTTTTTCTTTCTTTGAACATCAGATTATAGGAGTCTTTGACTTATCAGAGAGCAGAGCTTCAGAGCTATTCTTGTCAGAGCTTTGCTTTGGATCAGAGTGTTAGGTAGATCAGAACTTTATATTGATCAGAGCAACATTGATCAGAGCTTCTACATTTTGATTAGAGCTTCTAGTCTTCAGAGTGTCCAGGAGCTTCCTTGTGCCTGTAGACTTTAAAACAAAACAGAAAAACATTTCAAGTAATAGAGTTAGAATGTTTGAGAGTTTATGTCTAGTTAGCCCGTTATTGATTTAAATATCATTCTTGTTCTCCCCCTTTTTGTCAGCAATCAAAAAGTGTTGGTGATGTGCTAAAACAATTTGATCAGAAAAACTAATCATATTAAGATAGTTCAGAATCAGAGCAAGAGAACATTACAAAACATTCAAAACAGGACATCAGAAAATGAAGAAAACATAAAAAAGTTATGCATGAAAACGATTTTAAGGTTGAGGGGGCATGCGTGAGAACAGGCTCTCCAGCATCGCTTGAATCTTTTCAGAAGTTTCATTCTGCTTCTGAACCATGTTGACCACAGTGTCAATTTTGCTGTCCTGCACATCCATTCGTGCTTTCATCTTCTGATCATTCTCTTCCATCCGCTGCTGTAGACGCAAATCATTCAGCCTTAATTCTTCCAGAGTCTGCCTGTCCAAGGCAGCTTGAGAAGCATCAGAAGGAGGAAGCTTCTCAGAACTTTCAGCGACATCTTCTGCTGGATTTTCTTCAGCCTGAATGGTCTTGTCTTCTTCTGATGGTTGCACCTTTGCAGCTTGCTCTTTCTCAGACCAAGATTCACTGTCCAGAGGGAGCACAACTTCTTGAGGCAGCTGACTTTCAACTTCCTTCAGCAGCTTGCTGAAGTTCTGTTGAGCCTGCTCATAGTTGACATCCTGCAACTTGAGGGCTTCAGCACGTACCCATAGTCTGAACTGTGACCAGAGCTGATCAGAAGCAGCTGGGTCAATCATCCCAGGACAGACTTGCTTCAAAGAAGCAATCCATTGCAGCACACCTGTTTCAAAATTCAAAATACCAGAGCCAACATCTGGTTGCTTTGGTTTGGGGATGGCAATTTTGTGTCTTAGATCAGCAAGACGTTCAAGACTTGTGAAGTCAATGAAAGTCCTGCTGTGGTTTTCAGCGGTTTTCTGAGAGGTTGTTTGTTTTGGAGGAGGGGTATCAGAATCAGATATTTCTATTGGAGTGGTTGGAGTTTTTGGAGGTGTCGATTCTAATGAGGATGGCAACTGGGGCCTGAAAACAGTGGTTCCACATGGCAACTGGATTGCCAACGGTGATGGTTGAGGTGAGTGAGGGTCAGAATGATGAGGAGAAGGGGTTTCATAGTGGTGAAACTCTGTTTGTGGTGAAGGTGGATTATTTTCTGGTTGAGGAGGTGGAATCTCTGATTGCTCAGGGATCAGAGGTTCTTCTGAGAGTGGTTGTTGTTGTTGTGGTTCTGGTTCTGGTTGTTGTTGTATTTCTGGTTCAGGTTGTGGTTCTGGTTGTGGTTGAGGAACTTTTTGTGGTTCAGAGTGTGGTTGAGCAGAAACATGTTCACGCTCAATATCAGCTAGCACTCGGTCAAGTGCTGGAGTTGTTGAAACTGTTGGTTGTTTGGGGATTTTGGTTCTGGGTCTTCTGAGTAGTAAGGCCTCAGAAGGGTCTTCTGGTATGGTTTCATCAATGGTAGGGATTGGAATGGATATTCTGTGAGAGGTTTGAGAAGGGGCAGCAGATGTTGGAATAGTAGATGAAATTAAAACAGGGGCAGCAGATGAAATACCTCTTTTCTTTGGAGTCTGATGAGATGATCCTTCTGCTGGCGCTTTCCTCTTCTTTGTCTTCTTCTGAGTCACTTCTGGTTGGGTTTGACTCAGATCTTTGATCTTCAGCTTTGAACCTGTATCTTCTGCCTTGTACGCATCTGGGTACCTGAGAAACATCTCTGGTTTGGATTCCATTTCAGAAAATATTGGAAAATCACTCAGAGGCACTCTTCTGCTGGAGATGTCAGCAGTTGAAGTAGCTCTGGGTTCTTTCTTAATATTTTCTATCAGCTTCATCTTTTTCAGATTCTTAGCGTTCAGCGGTTTCCCAATAGTTGGTTCAATAGTGCTCAGCTCCTGAGCTTCGATCAGATGTTCAATCAGCCTATTCTCTGTCAGAATATCTGATATGAGCCTTCCAAACGGTATCCAGTCCCTTTTGGTCCTTTCTTCTTCTCTTGTTTCTTTGACACTTGTCTTGAGATGGTTGAACAGGAAGTGTGCCAGATTGATCTTTACCCTCTGATCAATAAAGTAGATCAGAAACTGCTGATCCACGTTTATATAATCAGGAGAACTTGTTGGTTTCCTGTGGTTGAAGCAGCCAAGAACAATCTTAGCCCATACTCTGCAGTGATCCTTCAGATCCTTAATTTTGCTGCTGGGCATTCCAAGAGTGAAAATTCTGTTGGCTACCACACCTATATCAGGGCATCTTTCAGCCATGTCCACACAACGGACTCCACCACCACTTTGACCGATTAGCCTAGCAATGAGATCTTCAGAAATCACGATCTTCTTTCCCATAACAGAAGAGATGACTAGATGTTTAGAAACCTTGGCATGAATCCAAAATTCCTTGACTAGCGCTGGGAATGTTGGTCCAACCAACCTATCAAAATACCTCTCCCACTTTTGAGCCCTAATTTCTTCAGTTAGGTCAAATCCATTATCCTTCAAACTTTCAAAGTCGATGATTAACTCAGAGAGAACTTCAAGGTTCTTTACCGGAGTGAGAAGAGTTCTGAGGGGCACCTGATATTGCTCAGAAGTTGCTTTCTTCTGATTGCCTGCAGAAATGCTGGAGGATGCCATTGTTCACACTAAAAAAGCTTTGAGAATGAATTGAGAGAAAAAGGTTTGTAGGAGATAAACTCAGAAATATGCAGAAAATGCTTTGAGTGTTAATGAGAAAGCGTAAAGAATAAAAGAGAGATTAATGTGCTTAAATAGGGTTTTTCAAAATTGTTTTGAAAAATTAAACGTTTTTAAGAGAGAGAAAAAAAATCATGATTGCCATTTAAAAGAATGATTACTTTTCATTAAATGCTTGCTGATTTTGGGGGATTTGAGAAAGATACTTGAAAACGGTTACCAGACATGTGTCTCAATGCACCCAATCAGCGTTTTGCCTTCTCAGAAGCGTGCACGCGTTCTGCTTCAGAGATTTGCTGATGATTGGATGACACTTGTTTGATGTAGTGATCAGCACGTCTGTCTTTGAGATTAGACTCTCAGATCTTTAGACTTGCATCTGATACAATCTGCATGTTCTATCTTTCTGAAAGGAGATTGATCAGAAGTTCACAGTAAAATAATTACATTCTGAAGATAGATATATGGAATTAAAACAATTTCATTCTGGGCATACTTTCATGCTGAGATGTTTCAGAATGAAATTGAACCTATCTTCTGAAAGGGGTTTAGTAAAGATATCAGCCCATTGATGGTCTGTATCTATAAATTTTAAGTTTAAAATACCTTTCTGAATATAGTCCCTAATGAAATGATGTTTTATTTCTATATGCTTAGCTCTAGAATGTAAAATAGGATTCTTACTTAAGCAGATAGCAGAGGTATTATCACAAAGTATAGGAATGTTACTCTCAAAAATCTGGAAGTCTTCAAGCTGACTTTTCATCCAGAGCATTTGTGTGCTACATCCTGCTGCTGCTATGTACTCAGCTTCTGCTGTTGACAGAGCAATTGTTGACTGCCTTTTGCTGGACCATGAGATCAGATTTTCTCCCAGAAACTGGCAGCTTCCAGAAGTACTTTTACGTTCCACTCTGTCTCCAGCAAAATCAGCATCACAGTAGCCTACTAAGCTGTAATCACTAGATTTTCTATAAAACAAACCCAGATTAGTAGTACCTTTCAGATACTTGAAAATTCGCTTAACAGCTGTTAAGTGAGATTCTCTAGGATCTGATTGGAATCTAGCACAGATACAAACGCTGAATAATATGTCAGGTCTTGAAGCAGTCAGATAGAGGAGAGAACCAATCATACCTCTGTAGACTTTCTGTTCTACACTTTTGCTTACCTCTTCTCTTTCCAGAATGCAAGTAGGATGCATTGGAATCTTTGATGGCTTACATTCTGAGAGGTCAAATTTCTTCAGAAGATCTCTGATGTATTTGCTCTGATGAATGTAAGTTCCTTCTGGAGTTTGATTGATCTGAATTCCTAGAAAGAATTTCAGTTCCCCCATGAGGCTCATCTCAAATTCTGCCTGCATACACTTAGCAAATTTTCTTCCAAGAGAAGGATTAGTAGAACCAAAAATGATATCATCAACATAAATTTGACAGACTAAAATGTCACTCTTAACTGTTTTACAGAATAGAGTAGTGTCCACTTTCCCTCTGGTGAATTCATTTTCAAGCAGAAAGTTACTTAGCCTTTCATACCAAGCTCTGGGAGCTTGTTTCAGACCATACAGTGACTTCTTTAGTTTGAAAACATGTTCTGGATGTTTTGTATTTTCAAAACCTGGGGGTTGGTGAACATACACTTCTTCTTCTATATAACCATTTAAGAATGCACTTTTGACATCCATCTGATACAGAGTGATGCCTCTATTAACAGCAAATGAAATTAAAAGTCTGATAGATTCTAACCTGGCGACTGGGGCAAAGGTTTCTGTATAGTCTATCCCCTCTTGCTGACTATAACCTTGTGCAACCAGTCGTGCCTTGTTTCTGATGACTTCACCTTGTTCATTTAGCTTGTTTCTGAACACCCATCTTGTTCCAATGACGTTGAATCCTTTGGGTCTGGGAACGAGATCCCATACGTCGTTTCTGGTGAATTGATTCAGCTCTTCTTGCATTGCCAGAATCCAGTCATTATCCAGAAGTGCTTCATCAATAGAAGAGGGTTCAATCAGAGACACAAGTCCCATAAGAGTTTCTTCAGAGTTTCTGAAGCTTGCTCTTGTTCTGATTGGATCTTCCTTTCTTCCTAGGATAGTCTCTTCTGGGTGATCCAAACTGCTTCTGGGTAATCTCTTCTGAGGTTGATCAGCAGTTGTTGAAGGATTTCTAGCAGTGCTCCTTTCAGACGTTGAAGGAATGTATGTGTTGAGAGCTTCTGATGACTTGTCTTCAGAACCTGCAAATTCAATTTCTATACCTGCAAAAGTTTCATTCTGCTTTGACTTTTCAGAGTCAAGCTTATCATCAAAACGAACACTGATTGATTCTTCCACAATCTGTGTTTCTGTATTGTATACTCTGTACCCTCTTGAGCGTTCAGAGTATCCTAACATAATACACTTCTGTGCCTTAGAGTCAAACTTGTTCAAATAATTCTTTGTATTTAACATAAAGCAAGTACATCCAAATGGATGAAAATACGAAATGTTGGGCTTTCTGTTCTTCCACAATTCATATGGAGTCTTTTCAAGAATAGGTCTTATTGAGATTCTATTCTGAATGTAGCACGCTGTGTTTATTGCCTCTGCCCAGAAAGTCTTAGCAACGTTTGTCTCATTGATCATGGTTCTGGCCATTTCTTGCAATGTTCTGTTCTTTCGTTCTACAACTCCATTTTGTTGGGGAGTTCTAGGACAAGAGAAATCATGCAGAATACCTTTGTCATTAAAGAATGACTCAAAATCTTTATTTTCAAATTCTCCACCATGATCACTTCTGACTTTAATGATTCTAAGATCTTTTTCATTCTGAACTTGGTTACAGAAGGTAACAAACACAGAGTGTGACTCGTCCTTGTGTCTTAAGAACTTTACCCATGTCCATCTGCTATAGTCATCTACGATTACTAACCCATACTTCTTACCACTGACCGATGCAGTTTTAACTGGTCCAAATAAGTCAATGTGCAGAAGTTCTAATGGTTTAGAGGTAGAAACAACATTTTTGGATTTAAAATAAGGTTTTGCAAATTTGCCTTTCTGACATGCTTCACACAGAGCATCTGAATTGAACTTCAAATTAGGAAGTCCTCTGACCAGATTGAGTTTGTTAATCTGAGATATTCTTCTCATACTAACATGCCCCAATCTTCTGTGCCAGATCCACTGCTCGTTGTTAACAGACAGAAGACATTTTACGTTCTGACTCTTTAGTTCAGAAAGTTTGATTTTATAAATGTTGTTTTTCCTCTTACCATTAAACAGGATAGTCCCATCTTTCTGACTAACAGCTTTACATGATTTTTGATTAAAGATTATATCATAACCGTTATCACTTAATTGACTTATGGATAACAGATTATGCATCAATCCATCAACTAGCAGAACATTATTAATAGAGGGAAGATTTCCATTACCTACAGTTCCAGAGCCAATGATCTTTCCCCTCTGATTGCCTCCAAAGCCAACGTGGCCTCCAGGCTTAAGTTCCAGGCTTTGGAACATATGCCTTCTTCCCGTCATGTGTCGTGAGCAGCCAGAGTCCAGGTACCATGACTGGTGTTTCTGACTTGCTGCTAAAGATATCTGCAACATGTATTATTTTATCCTTAGGTACCCAGATCTTCTTGGGTCCTGATTTGTTAGTTTTACCAAAACTCTGGTTGAATTTTGGTTTCACAGAGTGCTTACTGCTAGTATATTTGATATCATGTGTGTGACCATACACAAAGTGTGAATTTAGTGGAGTGTGTTTAATGGTCAAGTCCATGACATTTTTTGGTGTAGGAACCTTACCTAGGTATCCTATTCCTTTCCTGCCGTTTCTGCTAACTCCATAGATCATTGAAGCCATTTTGCTTCTATCTATGCTTTTAGCTAAGAACTTCTGGAAGCTATGATCATACTCCTTGATGATCTCATCAGCGTTGCTGGGAGTTTCAGAAATTGGTTCCTTCTGAGAGTTTTGTAAAGAGTTTTCTAATTTTGAAATTTTATCTCTCAGCTCAGAGTTTTCCAATTTGAGACTCTCAGACTTATTAGAGTCAGATTCAAGATTCCTTTTCAGGTCTCTGAATTTAGCTCTAATCTGCTGATAACGTTCCAGAATCTCATTAAGGCTTTCAGCAAGTTCAGCCTTTGTAAAATTAACAGCGAAGTTAGGAAATACCTCTTATGTGTCTGATTCTGAGTCTGATTCAGAAGCTTCACTATCATCTGGAATGTTAGCCATGAGCGCTATGTTTGCCCTTTCATCATCTGATTCTGAGTCAGCTTCAGACGAGTCAGAGTCATCCCATGTGGCCATGAGACTTTTCTTCTTCTCTCTTCCAAACTTCTTTTTGGGCTTTTCCCTCTGAAGCTTTGGGCAGTCACTCTTGTAGTGTCCTTGCTCATTACACTCGTAGCAGATGATGTCTTTGGTGTTTGGCTTCTTGCTACTGGAGGAGCCTTCAGATCTTCTGTATCCAGAGGAAGAATCTGTCCTTCTGTATCTGGAAGAAGACTCGTTCTGATCAGATCTTCTGGGATTCCTGAACTTCCTTTGTCTTTGCTTCCACAGTTGATTTACTCTTCTGGAGAGAAGGGAAAGTTCGTCTTCTTCTGATGAGGATCCATCAGAAGTTTCTTCAACTGCCTGCAAAACCTTAGACTCAGATTTTCTGTTAGATTTTAATGCTAAAGGCTTACCTTGCTTCTGAGGCTCATCAGCTTCTAGCTCTATCTCATGACTTCTGAGGGAGCTTATAAGTTCCTCCAGAGTGATTTTGTTGAGATCCTTCGCTAGCTTTAGAGCAGTAACCATAGGCCTCCACTGCTTGGGTAAACTTCTGATTATTTTCTTGACATGGTCAGCAGTAGAGTATCCTTTATCCAGAACTTTGGGACCAGCTACCAGAATCTGGAATCTAGAGAACATAGTTTCAATGGATTCAGATTCTTCCATTTTGAACGCCTCATACTTCTGAATGAGCGCCAGAGCTTTTGTTTCTTTGACTTGAACGTTGCCCTCATGCGTCATTCTGAGAGAATCAAAGATGTTCTTAGCTGTGTCTCTGTTGGAGATCTTTTCATACTCAGTATAGGAGATGGCACTGAGGAGGATGGTTCTGGCCTTATGGTGATTCTTGAAGTCACACTTTTGTTGATCAGTCATTGATTTTCTATCAATCTTCTGACCAGTTGCATTCACAGGGTGCGTGTATCCATCTGTCACCATATCCCACAGATCAGCATCATGTGCTAGAAAGAAGCTTTCAATTCTGTCTTTCCAGTAATCAAAGTTTTCTCCATCAAAGACTGGAGGTTTTCCACTGAATCTGTCTCTGTCCTCGTTATTGTCATTGCTGAAGTGAGAATTGTTTCCTGCCATTGTGTTTTTCTGACGCTGGATCTTGTACTGACACGGTTAAGTGTTTTAGCTCAGAACCAGGCACTCTGATGCCAATTGAAGGGGTGAAAAACACAAGAAGGGGGGGTTGAATTGTAAAACTGAAATCTTAAAGCAATTGACAAGATATTTTTATCCTGGTTCGTTTGATCTCAAACTACTCCAGTCCACCCGTCAAGGTGATTTCGCCTCTCTCCAACGAGGTCTTAATTCACTATATTCAACTGAATATTACAGACTGCTTTAACAACTGCTAAAGCCTTCTTGATTCAAACCACAATCCGGTTTGTCAAGGCAACACTTTCTTACAAAGGTATAAAACAATGTGTGTGAATGTTTTCTACAAAACTTTATCACAACTGTGATGTATACACAAATTAAGCTTAGAAACTAGATTGCTAAACAGAAATAGAATATCAGAGTATGGTTTAGCAAAACTGGTAGAATGAAGATTATTGTTCAGCTTTGTGCGTGTAGAGATTTGGAGAGCATTAGCCATTATAATCTTCGAAGCCTTATTTATATAGCACTTGAGAAGATGAACGTTGAATGCAATATTCTTGATTCAATGCTAATAACAAGCTTTCCTTTTTGAGCAGATCTTGTCTGGAATGAAGCCGTTGGAATTAATTAGCGTTCAATGCACAGTATCGTTGCTTCTTCAATGCACGTTCTGGCTTGGCTCATTCTGATTCTGCTTCGCTGCTGATGAACTATTGTGTTTCTGTATCAGAGTGTTTACGCGCAGTTCTGTTCATCAAGCTTCAGCATGTACGTGAGTTGATCATCTGATCTTGACGTTCTGATGTAGCAACTTCTGATGCTGGTGTGTCAAATCAAATTCTGATGCTGAATGAACGTGATCTTGCTTATGTCCATCAGAGTATCTGCAAGTCAGAACATAATAATTTTAGGCAGCATATAGTTCATTCATGAAACTTATAAATACTATATCTTTTCACTTTGTTATCATCAAAACTCAAATATAGGGTTGTAGATTCAAACATTGTTCTAACAGTAATGATTGGTGGAGAGCAGGCTATGGTGGTAAGCCATTTGTCATCTTTCTCTTTTATTGATGCTGATGAGGATGTTGGAACCCAATTCCAAGCTCTATCTGTTGTTAATAATGAAGTGAAGAAGCAAGGGACATCTATTTCTTCTTTTGAGGATGCGCGACGAGTGGTTGAAAGTGGTTCGGCTGAAGGTTGGGGCCAGGTGTTGACTTTGCCTGAGAACAAGTCTGGAGAAGGTCTTGGTTTTCATCCCGTGTCTGCAAGAGTCAAGCAGGAAGTAGTTACTCGTCCGATTCAAGAGGTTTTCCGAAGTGCAGGTTTTATCCATCCGACTCCTCCTGAAGTTGATGCTATAATAGGAGACAATTCTGAAGAGGATTTACCCAATTTTGTAACGCATGGAGTGGTTTGCCAGAACTAGATTGTTGTTGATGTTCCTGTTGTGATGCACATTTATGAGTAATGTTTTGTTTGTTTTTAAAATAAAAAAAAATTCGCTCTGCCCAAGGCGAAAAGTATTTGTGTCGGGCTATGTTGAAAATAAATCCTTTTGCTCTGCCCAAGGCAAAAGAGAAATGTCTGGGCTCTTTGTTTCAAGTATTTCCCTTCATGAATAAAAATGTTATTTTGTCCACTACTGTTTTATTTTTCACTTTTTCTGGGAAATATTAATGAAAATTAATTGGTAGTAATAGGAAAATATAATAATATTTTGTTTCATTTGTACAACATTCATATTAATCGATTTCTAAAATAAAGCATAATCATATGTGCAGATTAATCCATGACTTAACCATTGAAAACAATGATCCTATGCCCTCTCCCAACTTTGAATTCCCTGTGTTCAGAGCCGAAGAAGAGGATAGTGAAGAGATTCCTGATGAAATTTCCCGTTTACTTGAGCATGATGAAAAGATTATTCAACCGTTTGAAGAACCTATAGAGATAATCAATCTGGGTGATGAAGAAGATAAAAAGGAAGTCAAGGTCGGAGCATTGCTTATCCCGGAGGTCAAAGAGAAAATGTTGGAGCTTCTCAAAGAGTATGTTGATGTGTTTGCTTGGTCCTACCAAGATATACCAGGTTTGGACAACGATATTGTGGAGCATCGTTTACCGTTGAGACCTGAATGTCCGCCGATTAAGCAGAAGTTGAGAAGGACTCGTCCCGATATGGCTGACAAGATCAAAGAAGAAGTTCAAAAACAAATTAATGCAGGTTTCCTTGTTACATCGGTCTATCCTCAATGGTTTGCCAATATAGTGTCTGTTGCTAAGAAAGATGGCAAAGTTCGAATGTGTGTAGACTATAGAGATCTGAATAGAGCTAGCCCAAAGGATGACTTCCCATTACCGCACATTGACGTATTGGTCGATAGTACCGCAAAGTTCAAAGTCTTTTCTTTCATGGATGGTTTCTCTGGTTACAATCAAATTAAGATGGCACCAGAAGATATGGAGAAGACAACTTTCATTACACCGTGGGGAACATTTTGTTATCGGGTTATGCCGTTTGGTTTGAGGAATGCTGGTGCAACATACCAAAGGGCCATGACTGCTTTGTTCCATGATATGATGCATAAAGAGATAGAAGTGTATGTAGATGACATGATTGCCAAATCACAAACTGAGGAAGATCATTTGGAACATTTATTGAAGTTATTCCAGCGTTTGAGAAAGTATAAACTCCGTCTGAATCCCAACAAGTGCACTTTTGGTGTTCGTTCTGGAAGACTTCTGGGTTTCATTGTCAGTCAGAAAGGTATTGAGGTAGATCCTGATAAAGTCAAAGCTATTCGGAAAATGCCCGCACCCAAGACGGAAAAACAAGTAAGAGGATTCCTTGGGAGACTGAACTATATTTCTAGATTTATATCTCATATGACTGCTACCTGTGGGCCGATTTTCAAGCTTCTCCGAAAGAACCAAGGATGTGTGTGGACAGAAGATTGTCAGAGAGCTTTTGATAGCATCAAAGAATATTTGCTTGAACCTCCCATTTTGATTCCTCCGGTGGAAGGAAGACCTTTGATTATGTACCTGACTATATTGGAAGATTCCATGGGATGTGTGCTTGGTCAACAAGATGAGACTGGAAGAAAGGAACATGCCGTATATTATCTGAGTAAGAAATTCACAGACTGTGAGTCTCGATACTCATTGCTTGAGAAAACCTGTTGTGCTTTAGCTTGGGCTGCTCGCCGTCTGCGCCAGTATATGATTAACCACACCACTTGGTTGATCTTCAAAATGGATCCGATCAAGTATATCTTTGAGAAGCCCGCCTTATCTGGAAGAATAGCCCGTTGGTAGATGTTGTTATCCGAATATGACATTGAGTATCACACTCAGAAGGCAATCAAAGGGAGTATTTTAGCCGACCATTTGGCTCACCAACCAATTGACGATTATCAATCCATCAAGTTTGATTTCCCAGATGAAGATGTTATGTACTTGAAAGCTAAAGATTGTGAAGAGCCGTTACCTGAAGAAGGACCTGATCCCGAATCCCATTGGGGTTTGATTTTTGACGGAGCTGTGAATTCTTATGGAAATGGAATTGGGGCAATCATCGTCACTCCCCGAGGTACTCATACCCTGTTCACGGCGAGATTGAAGTTTGACTGCACGAACAATATGGCTGAATATGAGGCATGTATTTTGGGTCTCGAAGAAGCAGTGGATCTAAGGATTAAGATTCTTGATATTTACGGAGATTCGGCATTGGTAATTAATCAAATCAAAGGAGAATGGGAGACTCGTCATCCTGGTTTGATCCCTTACAGAGACTATGCTAGAAGATTGTTAACTTTCTTCAACAAAGTGGAATTACATCATATCCCTAGAGATGAGAACCAAATGGATGATGCTTTAGCTACTTTGTCTTCAATGTTTCAAGCGAATGGTTGGAATGATGTGCCTACAATCCGGGTTATGCGCCTCGATAGACCTGCTCATGTGTTCTCAGTAGAAGAGGTCACCGACGACAAACCATGGTTCTATGACATTAAACGTGTTCTTCAAACTCAAGAGTACCCGCCTGGGGCATCCAATAAAGATAGGAAGACATTGAGAAGATTAGCAAGCAGTTTCTTCCTCAATGAAGAAGTTTTGTATAAGAGAAATTACGACATGGTCTTGCTTAGATGTGTAGACAGACGTGAAGCAGACATGCTGATGCAAGAAGTACATGAAGGATCCTTTGGTACTCATGCCAACAGACATGCAATGGCTAGAAAGATGTTGAGAGCTGGTTACTATTGGATGACAATGGAATCTGATTGCTGCAAATATGTTAAGAAATGTCATAAATGCCAGATTTATGCGGACAAGATGCATGTACCACCGACTCTCCTAAACGTTATCTCTTCACCTTGGCCTTTCTCTATGTGGGGCATTGATATGATTGGAATGATTGAGCCCAAAGCTTCAAATGGTCATCGTTTCATCTTGGTAGCGATCGATTATTTTACTAAATGGGTGGAAGCAGCATCTTATGCTAATGTAACAAGACAGGTGGTAGTCAGATTTATCAAGAATTAGATCATTTTTTCGATACGGTATCCCGAGCAAGATCATCACTGATAATGGTTCGAATTTGAATAACAAGATGATGAAAGAGCTTTGTGAGGAGTTCAAGATCGAACATCATAATTCTTCTCCTTACAGACCGAAGATGAATGGGGCTGTTGAAGCTGCTAACAAGAACATCAAGAAGATTGTCCAGAAGATGGTGGTAACTTATAAAGATTGGCATGAAATGCTTTCGTTTGCTCTGCATGGATACCGTACTTCAGTTCGAACTTCAACAGGTGCAACCCCATTTTCCCTGGTTTATGGTATGGAAGCAGTACTCCCCGTGGAGGTTGAGATTCCGTCTTTGAGAGTTTTGATGGAAGCTAAACTTTCTGAGGCTGAATGGTGTCAAAGTAGATATGATCAGTTGAATTTAATTGAAGAAAAGAGATTGACAGCATTGTGTCACGGTCGATTATATCAGCAGAGAATGAAGAAGGCTTTTGATAAGAAGGTTCGACCACGCGAGTTCAGAGAAGGTGATCTTATACTCAAGAAGATATCATCTTTCCAACCTGATTCTCGGGGCAATTGGGCTCCGAATTATGAAGGACCGTATGTCGTTAAGAAGGTTTTCTCTGGAGGTGCTTTGATTCTCACCAATATGGACGGTGAAGAGCTCCCGCGCTCCATGAACGCCGATGCAGTCAAGAAGTATTTCGCTTAGGTTTGAGTTGACAGTTTGCTAAGTTGAAAACCCGAAGGGGCGGCTTAAGCAAGCTTTTGGTCAGACCAGTATGGCATTTGAACACATGTCGGAATTCGAAGTTGTTAGGGAGAATAATGATCATTGTATTTTGTGTAACTTTTTTTTCTTTCATATATTATTTCCCAAACTTTTGTAAACCGTTGGAGTCGCATTGTTAGCGAACTACCATCTTATTAATGAAATTTGAGCATTTACCTTTTGTGGGCAAAATTCTAATTTTACGACAATATTTGAAACAAAGTATTTAAAGTGTTCTTATTTTTAAAATGTGTCGTGAATAATGAAAGGAATATTAACAGTTGTTCTGAGGATGGTCAAGCCATGAAATGCAAAACAATACAGTAATTTATCCTTGCATGATGAACATGTTTTATTTCAAAATCGTCATGAGGTGTTGGTTGTGTAAACTTGCGTTTCTCGTGGTGCTAAGTTTGTTGACTCCCCAGTTGTTCCAGTTAAGCGTTGTTTTGGCTACCTTTATTTGGGCGATTTCTGAAGTGTGGTACGCTTTGTCTCATGCCAGTGGTCTATTGGTATTAGAGGTTTGGATTTGAATACTTTTCTCCTCAGAAGATTTGAACCTTGTAGCGCGATACGCTATGATGTTGCTTTGTGGTTCCAGTTCCAATTATTTTCTGTTTTTTTTAAGATTGGCCGAGTATCTATCTTTTCGTGACATCTTATCGTCTTCAGGATATTCCATATGTTTGTTTTGTCAGCATAACATTCATTTACTCATTTACACTTATATCACGCACGGATATTCACATTTGCCGTTGATTTTGGGTTGTGTACTTTGTTTTTAAGACAATGTACATGTTCTTTCCAAGTAGAAGGTTAGCTTAGGCAGAAAATGTGCTTCCTTTCTAAATTCCCCAACTGAGCTAATCCTCGTGGATGATTTTTGATTTAGCTTACCTTGTCCATTTCTGGATAGGATGAATCCCCCAATCAAAATACTTTCTCATGGGGTGGAGTCTTGTTGACTGTCTTCTCTCTGGTTTATTCCTGGAGGGAGTTGTTTGTCTCTTGCATAGGCTATTTCATGATTTTCCCAGTGAAGTCGCGACCTAGACGAATGGTGCATTTATTTTTCACTTTTAAGTATGTAATCTCCTCGGGAAGGATTGATTCATGGTTCTCTTTGACGAAGATTTTATTCTCTGCCAATATCATCGCAATTTCCTTCTGAGTTATTTTTGGAAAACGGCAAGCGGCGGTCTCTTCATGAGCAACTTGTACGTTATTATCATCATCGGAAAACGACAAGCGGCGGTCTCTTCATGAGCAACTTGTACGTTATTATTTTGGAAAACGGCAAGCGGCGGTCTCTTCATGAGCAACTTGTACGTTATTATTTTTGGAAAACGGAAAGCGGCGGTCTCTTCATGAGCAACTTGTATGTTATTATCATCATCGGAAAACGACAAGCGGCGGTCTCTTCATGAGCAACTTGTACGTTATTATTTTGGAAAACGGCAAGCGGCGGTCTCTTCATGAGCAACTTGTACGTTATTATTTTTGGAAAACGGCAAGCGGCGGTCTCTTCATGAGCAACTTGTACGTTATTATTTT
Organism: Vicia faba; assembly: GCA_948472305.1. Taxonomy (NCBI): domain Eukaryota; kingdom Viridiplantae; phylum Streptophyta; class Magnoliopsida; order Fabales; family Fabaceae; genus Vicia; species Vicia faba. The sequence goes on along the minus strand of OX451740.1, from coordinate 1,279,865,917 downwards.
TGGAAAACGGCATGCGGCGGTCTCTTCATGAGCTACTCGTACGTTATTATTTTGGAAAACGGCAAGCGGCGGTCTCTTCATGAGCAACTTGTACGTTATTATCATCATCGGAAAACGACAAGCGGCGGTCTCTTCATGAGCAACTTGTACGTTATTATTTTGGAAAACGGCAAGCGGCGGTCTCTTCATGAGCAACTTGTACGTTATTATTATTTTGGAAAACGGCAAGCGGCAGTCTCTTTATTTGAGCAACTTGTACGTTATTATTTTTCTGGAATACAGCAAGTGGCAGCTTCTTTATTTGAGCAGCTTGTATGTTATTGACATAGTATTTTCGGAAGACAACAAGCGGCGGCTTCTTTATTTGAGCAGCTTGTATGTTATTGACACCCCTGGACGACATCAAGTGGCAGCCTCTTTATTTGAGCAGCTTGTATGTCATAATTTTTTTTGGGAAGACAACAAGTGACAGCTTCTTTATTTGAGCAGCTTGTGTATCTACAACCATATTATATCTCAGCATTAATTGGTATATCTCGGGAAATCTCGCAGAGAAGTTTGTCATGAATCTTTACCTTCAAAAGTCGGTAATCCGTCGCCAGCAAAATTGATACTTCTGTCTATCTTTGACCTCGAGTTGTGAACTCACTGTTTTTGGGTCAATAATCTGTTTTATGGCCTATGCAAGATGCCTTCTTTGTTAGGGTCAGAGGTCGTATTCCCTCAATTTTATCCGCCGTCAAGAGTCTGTCATTTGAAGTCAATGGCTTTCTTCCCCAGTAGTGTATAATCCTTGTCCCTGTGTTTTGTGGGTGTTTGATTTCTCCAGCATTGTCTTGTCTCATACAATATCTTCCTCTGCGAATTCAATCACTACATTCATATCAAACATAATGGCGGTATCTTGGGGCAAAAATTTGCGTATTATGTATTTAAGTACCTTCAATCTCGTCGAAACGAAGATTTTAATCTTCATATCTCCGGATAGAAGAAACTTAAATAGGGGCAGCTGTTGTATCCCAAATTTTGACCTAAGATACCATCTTCCATCTGCATCATTACATTGCAAGTGTTTTGACCTATCTTTATCAATTTTCAAAGCAGATTTTAAATTCATAACTTTTTCAAGTCAAGAGTTGTTTATTGTTGAAACGCTAAATTTATTAATTGATCAATGCTAAAACGATGTTTATTTAATTATTTATTATTCTGAATTTAAATAATTGGAATTTGTTTTCAGTTATTATATAATTTAAAGAATTATAAATAATAAAGTAAATATTTAAGAAGAAGTTTATTAATTGATCAACGATGTTTATTTAATTATTTGTTATTCTGAATTTAAATAGTTGAAATTTATTTTCAGTTATTATATAAATTAAAGAGTTATAAATAATAAAGTAAATATTTAAGAAGAAGTTTATTAATTGATCAACAATGTTTATTTAATTATTTGTTATTCTAAGTTTAAATAGTTGAAATTCTATTTTCAGTTATTATAATTTAGAAGAATTATAAATAATGAAGTAAATAATTGAAGAGAAGTTAATTGATCAATGATGTTTATTTAATTATTTATCATTCCTAAATTTAAATAATTGGAATTGATTTTCAGTTATTATATAATTTAAAGAATTATAAATGATAAAATAAATAATTGCAAAGAAGGAAAGAATTAATTGGTAAAATATTGGAGTTTTATTCATTTTATTCTCATTGTTACAATTGTTGTTTAAATACCGTATTCATTTACAATGTGTTTACAATGATAATTTTTACAATGTTTAAAATGAAATAAAAACTATCCTAATTTTTTTCCTAAGTTCTAAATCTTCATCTTCTATCCAATACTTCTTTAATGCTCATTTGATTTTACCTACAAAAGAATTAAAAGAAAAATCAGAAATGAATATAATTAAAAGCAGACGATTAATTTTAGCGTTCATCATTAAAAGCAAACGGCTGGAATCAGTTTTTACCCTCTTTGCAAATCACGAGATTTCTCCCGGTTCACAAAAAGGGATGAATTTTTATTGACAAATATGAATGCACAAGTTAAAATATGCACAAATTCACTTTTGTCAAAATTGCACATTTTTATTGTAAACTGCATAATCCAAAATCAATTGCACATTTTCAAAATCCACTGCATAATACAACAGCATATGCAAGTTTTCAAAGCCAATATGCAACGTAAACTGTCATATGTGGGAAGAGGCAAAAAACACAAGGCTCCTCTACTGTTACAATGCATTTGACAAAGAGGAAGTGTGCAAATCAAACTATGCAAGCAAATATTTCCTAATTACATCATTTTCCAGCTTATGCTTTTTCAGAACCAAGTACATAACATTACTTTTTTAATGTCAAATTGTACTAAGGAAAGAGAAGAGAGAAAGAGTGTGGGTTTTACAGGTTTTGGCTTAGGCAGAAAATGGATACAAAACAGAACAACAGTAGCACAATAAGAAAAGGAAAGCATGAAAAAGGATACCAAACAAAACTGAATGTAGCAGTATAGTGTGCAGAGAGGCAAAAAAAAATATAGTAAAAATATTCAAAACCTGAGCCCTCAAGAATAGGAGGCCAAGCAACTGTTATAATAACAACAAACCCCTTCAAAAAGAGGAGAGAGTTCATAACCTGTCTTCAAGCTTTCAAAAACAAAAACTGTCAAACAAATACAAAAAACAAAATTCTCAAGGTCTCAAAGCAAAGCCAGAACCTGCTGTCTCAAAGACCAAACCAACAACCATGGCCTAAAAAACCAGAACCTGCTGTCTCAAAACCAGAACCTGCTGTCTCAAGGCCACAAACCAAAAACCTTATGGCCTAAAAAAACCAGTTCACTCTGTTTCCATAACCTGCATAAACCAGAAAAGCCTCACCAAAACACAACCAATATGGCATAAACCATAAAACCTGTACCATCCTAAAAAACCAGTAAACACAACCTACTGTCCAGCAAAAGCCTTATCCCTTTTCACAAACAATAACCTGTAACATAAACCAGGCCAAACCTGAAGCAAAACCAGGCCAAACCTGAAGTAAAACCAGCATGAACCATCAACCTTAAACCACTGTCAATCCATACAAAAGTCAAAAACACCGTAAACCCTCAGATTCAAATCACACAGCAACCAACACAAGGCAACCATAAGAAAAGAAAGAAAATCAAACGTGTTCAAAGGCATTTCCAGCATACCATCATCAAAATCATCGAGGCAACATGAACTTTCAGATAGAAGCATCATAGGATAGCAAAAACATCAAGCTAGTCAAAACAAGTATTTCAACAATAGCATATTCGAGCATACATAAAAGGCCTCAAAGTATTCAAGCATCAAGCCCACAGAAAGAAGAAGGAAAAGAAGCGTTGCATAGGAAAAAGCCAGATCAACAGAAGAAGAAGATAAAAGTTTTGTTTTCAGGATTCTCATCACTAAATCAAAGAAATAAGAACGAAATAACAGGGTCAAAGTAGCTAGCGCGCCTACGCCGTCTTCCCCTCGCCTTGGCCTCCTACGCATATCCCCAACCTTTCCTCCTCCGCCTCCAAAGGTAACATTTCTCCCTCTTTTTCTTTTGTCATATACCTCAAATCACCATAATAATAGGAAGTCAGAATCAAATAGATGAAAAATCACCACATGCAATTGTAATAAAAACCCTAACGAATTAGAACATAAAGTTTACCTTGAATCCGTCGCCCCTGGCATTTTCGTTGGAGGGAAGAAGAGGTTGAGGACGCCGGTGGCCTTTGGGCAAAGGGAGAACTCAGGCGAAGGTGGGATAACGCACGAAGAAGACGAAGACGAAGAATGAATGAACGCCGCTTCTGTGTATGTAACCCTAAGCCCCTTTCATCCAAATGAAATAACTCGTTTAACCCCAAAACCTTGTTTCATGTGTGGCCTAACCCGGTTCCTGCCTAAAGCCCAACGTTTTCCTTAAGGACACCCCCCCCATTTCTGTTTGTTTCTGTTTTGGGCCCCTTAGAACCCTTTGGCCCATACATTTGCTCATCTAACCCTTTATTTCTAATACACCTCTTTCTATTTATTCTCTTTTAGTTTTCTTAGAACTTTATTAATTTAGTTTAATTATAAGTTAATCAAATAGATGTTAATTTAATTAAAACAATTTTAAATAATTTGATCTTTTTTATTAGGTTTAACTTTAGGACTAATTTAATAATTTTAGTCTTCCTTTTTAATTAGATTTAAGTTAATAACCTTTTAATTTTTAATTTGGTTTAGAATTATTTAATAATTCTTAAATTAATACTTTATATTAATATTAAAAAACATATAAAAATAGAAACATAAAAATAGGAACTTAAAAAACATTTTATTTTCTTTAATTAATTCCCTCGCTTTAATATTAGATAAAAATATAAAAATGCATGTTGTGATCGGTGGATCTGGAACTGACTGTTTAACGCTGGTTCGCGAAATGTCGCGGAAGCAAGAGTCGCCACCGTCTTTTATTTTCTCCAACATGGACAGGACAAAAGCACAGCAAAATTCCTTATGAGATAGTTTCTCGGTTCGGGAGGTAGATTTATAGAAAGGGAAGGTGTTAGCACCCTTTCTATCCATGGTTATCCATGGGCTCTTAGATACTTGCTCATTGTGTTTTCAAAAGTGTTTGCTTTTCAGATGTGAGTGGGTTTGAAAAAGTTTCTTTGAAAGTTTTCTGAATAACTCTTGTATCTGTCCTCAAGAGTGTTTGAAAAATTGTTTTGAAAGCTTTTTGAAAAGTGTCGGTGTGAAAAGAGTTTTTGATTTGTTTTTTGAAATAGAGCAAGTATCTATGAGTCATCTACCTACCCTAAGGAATTAGGCTGTGTAGAAGTCCTTAAGGTAGTGCCATCCCACCATTGAGAGGTAGGTAGCACCACCGTTGGAGGTGTTCGGGTCAATTCGTGTTTAGGGACAGTGTGGTCACCAGAGCAACAGTAGGACACCTTAGAAGCTACCCCTATGCCATAGATCATGGACATAAGGACTTACTAAAACGTCCTATACTCGACGACCACGTTTCGAGGGCAAGGCAACAGTGAGGCGTACCCTAGGAGTGGTGTGTGAATTGGTGTGTTGTTTTCATGTTATGTTTTATCTTGTACATGTATCATGGTGATCTACGCTTGTTTTTAATTAGCCATACATTCTTTCATGCAAAATTTAGAATTTAAAAGTGCAGAAATTTAAATGCGGAAAGTAAAATCCTACGCTATTACAAGGCGCGGGTCTATACATCGCCAAATTACAAAGACCCGTTTTTTAATAAAATGCGGAAAGTAAAACCTAGTTACTATTACATAGCTTGAACAGTTACATAATATTTACAAGAAAATAAATAAGAATAAATGCGCGAAAAGAAATCAAAATCGAATGTTCGAGGGCGTTGGACCCTTTTGAAATTAAATTGAAATTGAAAACTAATTAATTATTAATTTGAAGAAAAGAAATGTTTTTTAGGTTTTTTTTTTGTATTTAATGAGAATAAATAAAATTAATTAAAACTAGAAGAAACCCTTAATTCTAAATATTTTTAATTATTAAAGAAAATGTTAAAGTTTAAAACCTAATTTATGCTAATTGATTATTTACATATTTATTTACAAAATTAATGGTAATTAATAATAATGATAAATAATAATGATTAATAATTTATTTAAGAAAAAGATGAAAATGTCAAAAAAAACCTAATTCTAGATACTTTTTACTTATTAAGAAAAATATTAAAGTTTAAAAACCTAAATTAAACTAAGTTAATTGTTAGAGTTTATTTACAAAAAATAGGTTAGTGATGAAATAATAATTAAATATATTTTAGTTTCTGATTTTTTATCTTATGAAAATTAATTTATGAAATTAAAGAAAACAATTGAAAACAATTAAAAGAATAAAAAGGAAAATCAAATAAAAAAATAAAAATGTGCAAACCATGGGGGGTATTCAGACCCAAAGGGCCCATTAGACAAAAAGCCTTGTTTGACTTTCTGCATCACGTGCGTGTTCATTGACTCCTAAGTACCGTGGTCTGCATTCTTTGGCCATTGGATTGGGTTTCATGGCCATTTGTGTTCTGGCTGTTGGCCATTTATGTTCTGGCCTCAACGTTCCTTAATCTTCTCAGGATGTCTGTCTCGCCATGTATTGGTGTCATACATAAGTTGTTCTACTTTGGCCATTTGGCTTTTGGCTTTTGGCCATTTGTGTTTTGGCCATTTGGCTTTTGGCTTTTGGCCATTTGGCTTTTGGCCTCAACGTTCCTAAATGAACTTGTATGGGATCCTGTCTAAATCTGCAGTGTTGAATCTCACGAACACATTAAATAAAATCATAAAATGAAAATAAAGCCAATATATGAAGAAATTTAATGTTTAGGCACAATATGGCATGTATGAATGATTATATCCTTTTGATCATGAAGATCAAATCAATCTTACCCTTACTGGGAAATTAGTGACCTGAATGCTTTTATGCTCTTTGGATCATGGAGATCAAGTCAGCCTTATCCTTACTGAAGAAGTAGTGAGATGTTGGTTTGTAACTGTGATGGCTTGTTTGTAGTGAGAGAGAGATTTGTGATAAGGATTTCAAGGTTTTAGGATTCTTGAAAGAATTTGATATTCTAACAGTGTTGTGGCAAGGTTTTTTCTCTCTTGTCCTCCTCCCTGGTTTGTGTGAAAAGAAGGTGATTATATAATGGAAATTAGGGTAAAGAAAATGGGCTTTGAATGTGCAATTGAGCCTCCAATGTTCACTTGAGTTCGTCACTTTCCAGGCTAAATCGCAGGGACTTAAGTGCAATTTTTGAAGTTGAAATGTGAAAACAAAATGTAGCCGATATCGAGAACTAACTCCTGTCCGAAAATCGGCTCAATCGGATAAACGGTGAATTAGTTATAAATTTTTGAAGTTTCAGCTCAGACAAACTTATTTTGGGCTCCAGTGTCGACTCTGACACGCTCTTCAATAAAAAACTGGTATTGATCGGAGCATAATCCGGTCTCGACTTTTGAAGCAAAGTTGTAGATCTATGAGTCAGGGACCTTGTGTAAAAATATGAGCCCAATCTGATAAAAATTGACCGAGTTATGAATTTTCGAAGTTTCGGCCCAGATGAAATAATATTCAGCATTCAGGATTTTCAGTGTGTCACGCACTCTGAGCAAAAAACGAAGGCCTTTTGAACACCGTTCGAACTCGATACCTCCTGTGAAAATGTAGCCAACTCAATTTGTGAAATTTTGGCGCCAGAACCAGCTCGATACGATGAAAATCGACCAAGTTATGATTTTCTGAACATGACACAAATAAACTTCTGTCACAAATTTTCTGTATGAAAATACTTGATAAATCCACATTTTTGAAGACCTTCTGATCGAAATTGGCTTCCAGCCGTGAGAGATGAAAACATAGATAATGTCAAGACAAAATTTTGGCCACCGGAACAGGTTTAAAACGAGTCACAATCTTCAAGTTATGAATTTTTTAGCGCGTAAAACTGCACTTTCAGCACACTTTTTCACCATATTTCTTCAAGAAAACTCGCACATTCGGATACCTTCTTTAAAGAATTGACTCTTGAGCCGAACCTGAATTTGAGAATACGTTATCAGAGATATCTTGGTGAAAGAACACCTGAATATGACGTGCCGGGTTGGACTTGTGAATTTTTCTTGAAATGTTTTGAGAAATATGGGAGGGCAAATTTTGGGGTACAACAGTTGCCCCTGTTCAATCTTCTTAAACCTGAGGATGTAGATTGGCTTGTGTGCCTTTCGTGATCCGAAGGTGGAAGATGATTGAACACTAGAGTGCCCAGAAATTTGCACTCGCATAGTAGAGTATCAGCAACGTGATGGCGGGAATGGGCTTACAGATGCCATTTGGAAGAGATGATGGATAGGAGGATGGGCTTATAGATGCCATCTGAAAGTGTGACAAAACCTTGTCGGGAATGGGCTTATAAATGCCATTTGGAACTGCAATGGATAGTTGTGGAGATGGGCTTATAGATGCCATCGGGAGGTTGTCGATCGCGTAAGATATTCCTTAGCGAGAACTTGCGTACCTGAGAAAGAAAAATAATTACCTGGCCTGTTACAGGAGTTGGTCTTCAAACTCTTTATGTAGATGTGCCCTGGCTGGATACAGGAATCGAATCTTTAAACTCTTCATACGTGCCCTAGCGAGACACAGGAATCGAGTCTGGAGAATATAGTCGTCAACAGATACACCCTGGCGAGATACAGGAATCGAATCTTTAAACTCTTCAGACGTGCCCTGGCAAGATACAGGAATCGAGTCTGGTAAATATAGTCGTCAACAGATACACCCTGGCGAGATACAGGAATCGGATCTTCGAACTCTTCAGACGTGCCCTGGTAAGATACAAGAATCGAGTCTGGTAATGTTAGTTGTCAACAGATACACCCTGGCGAGATACAGGAATCGGATCTTCGAACTCTTCAGACGTGCCCTGGCAAGATACAGGAATCGAGTCTGGAATTCAGAAAGGTTGGTGAGTTGTCTCTACTGATAGGTTATCCTCATGGACGAGTGGTCTTTAACGACGAGTGTCTATAACGACGAGTGTCTATAACGACGAGTGTCTATAACGACGAGTGCCTATAACGACGACGACGAGTGTCTATGACGATGAGTGTCTATAACGACGAGTGTCTATGACGACGAGTGTCTATGACGACGAGTGTCTATGACGACGAGTGTCTATAACGACGAGTGTCTATAACGACGAGTGTCTATGACGACGAGTGTCTATAACGACGAATGTCTATAACGACGAGTGTCTATGACGACGAGTGTCTATGACGACGAGTGTCTATGACGACGAGTGTCTATAACGACGAGTGTCTATAACGACGAGTGTCTATAACGACGAGTGTCTATAACAACGAGTGTCTATAATGACGAGTGTCTATAACGACGAGTGTTTATGACGACGAGTGTCTATGACGACGAGTGTCTATAACGACGAGTGTCTATAACGACGAGTGTCTATAACGACGAGTGTCTATAATGACGAGTGTCTATAACGACGAGTGTCTATAACGACGAGTGTCTATAACGACGAGTGTCTATAACGACGGGTTGTATCAGAGAAATCTTTAGGCATTGATTTAACTGGATTTGTATTCTTTGACTGGGTTGGTCTCTTTTGACTGTATTCGTCTACATAGCTGATCATTTAACTGTATCCTTCCTGAAAGGTAAAGGTCAGCCATATGCAATGCATGATATGAATCAAGCAATGATGTTCTCAACACATGAGATTGTATGATATGATGCGTATATGCATGTATCATGATGTATAACAATGTGATGTTTATGAATGTATCTTCGTCTGGGAAAATAGATCCTTGACGGATGTCGGGAAGTCAAATCCTAGGCTGATGTTGAAGAGTGAGATTCTTCGTTTCCGTTGGGGATGATGATTGCAAGAATACCGGTCAGAGAAGATAACTCTGTTGGGGAATAAACTTGGCGAATAGATTACTCTGCGGGGAATTACTCTGTGGGAAGAGATACTTCGCTGAGATTTGATGATAACTCCGCTGGGGATTTCGTTGTTGTGCTCTGTTGGAAATGAAGGTATCTTGGTCGCATTCTTCAGCTGAACTTACCTTGGCACTTCGGTGGACAGGGCAACCGGATCATTTAGACAACTCATTATTGCCCCAGTTTCTGTTGGAGAAGAAGGTACCTGTGAAGGTGTTTGATGACTGCCAATTGACAAATCTTCTTCTGGTAGGCAAGTGACGAGATGACGGGACATAGTCGTACGCTTTTGATCCCTAACTTTTGCCTGGACCGCCCTTTCGGGTTTTCAGTCCACCGGGATACCCATTTTTGCCCAAGCCGCCTTTTCAGGTTTTCGACTTGCCGGGTATACAGATTTTTTTCATTTCATCCCTCATTTTTTCCCGAACCCTTTTGGTTCGCCGGGAAGCCCTTATTTTTGCCTAGGTGTGTCAACCTAGCGGGTCTTTGATTACGCGTAGTATTTTTTCCGACTATGTCCATGCTCTCAGGATGTAGGGAGGTGCCCCTGTTATTGTGTTGCCACGCTACCAGAAGATGTTTGGTCATGCAATATTTTTTGCTGGGAATTCATGTCCAATGCCCCAAGTGGCTCAGGCGGAGGTTTGCCCCTGGCTGTTTGGCATCTTGAGAGATTCCTTGAATCTTGACTGGACTGCCCCAGATGATGGACAATGATCACGCCATGCCCCTTGATTGGAGGTGCTTTTGTTCATTAGGCATTCGTTGTGCGAATTTCTATGTTGTTCAAATAACTAGTCATATGCAAGCAATGTTATATTAGAAATGCAAAGCTTATGTCTGTCTTGAAGTTTTTTGAAAATGCATTTTTTAGTAAAAACAAGTGAATTTTGTAAACTGCGATGTCAACTCGTTATTTTACCGCAAGCCTTAAGGAGTCAGGATACCTTTTGTAACAGTATGCTTTCGAACTAACCCATGCTTCAGCTAGGACTTTTTAAGGGTTATAACGTGGCCTGGTTCACGGTTTAAGAAACAAAGGATAAAGGATCAAATTATTTGTACCCACACGTTCTTCCTGATGTTCTTCAATCCTAAACTTAGCTGACCGTGCATTAGACTTTGTTTGAGTCTTTGCTTTGATATTCCGGTGATGGTTCGGATATTGATAATTTATTTTGAATAGGCAGTCTTTTTTTTGTTAAGGATTTGTTGGACCTCTTTCTTTTTGATTTCATTATCCCTGTTTTTTTTTGCCTGAGCTGTTTCCTTTTTGGAATTACAGTCAGCGGGATGCCCCCGTTTTTGTAAGTCTCCTTCATAGGTTTTGACTTAATGGGCGTTTATTTTGAGGGGTAGTGACTGCCTGTCTTTATGATCATTCTGAACAATCACTATCTTTTGTATTGTGAGGACTTCTTTGGTGCCATTCGTTGTGCACCTGGATCAACTGAGAGAACTACCCTTCCCCAGGTTATGATTAAGGGTTTTAATTTTCGAAAAGAAAAACTCCTACTTATTTAGCTCAGAGGGGTTGACGAGGGATTATCTTCCTTATAACTCCAGTGTTTAGGGATTAAAACAATGTCTGTACCTCATCAGTGGGGTCTGTTCAAAAGCATACTGTAATGATCGCGGTATCGTTTTCGTCATCCTCCCTCAAGAGGCTTAGAATTATTAATTGGGAGTTGACATCAAAAAAAGAAAGCAATTTTGAAAATAGCGAATGCGAATATATTGATTCAAAACAGACATATGCGATGCATTAATGAAATAACAACGTTTAACATGAATAAAATGTTTGAACAATCAAAGAAAATTACAATCTGAACATTCAAATGAACAAAAGTTTCCAATCCTAGCCATGTTTGGGCAGGGGAGCAGTGGTCACATTGGGAGCCTCTGGAGAGTCGAGTTGGACTTCCTTCGCGTCGATCAGATCCTGAACCTTGTTTCTCAAAGTCCAACAGTCATCTGTAGCATACCCCGGGCTGCCAGAATGATAGGCGCATCGAACATTGGGGTTGTACCTTGAAGGTGTCCTGTTAGGATTCTTTGGAGGGTCCATGAGGGTTACCAACTTAGTTTCCAGCAACTGTGGCAATATCTGTGACAAGGTCATGCCGAGGGGAGTGAATTTCCTTTTGGGTCTCTCTTCCCTTTGCTGATTGTGACGCTGAGGAGCGCCGACCGGTTTTGCAATAACCACCGCGTTGACATCTTGGCGGTGTTCGGACCTATTCTGCCCTTTTGAGCCATAGACAGCACTAGATTCTCTCTTGGATGGATTCTTCTCAGTGTTCGAGGAGTCACCATTCTGTATTTTCCCTGACTTGATGCCAGCTTCTATTCTTTCCCCGATCAAGATCAGATCTGTAAACCCAGCAGCAGAATTCCCAATCAGGTGGTTGAAGAATGGACCAGACAGGGTCCGCAAGAACATGTCGACGAGCTCGCGGTCAGTCAGAGGTGGTTGTACCCTTCCAGCAAGGTCCCTCCATTTTTGAGCATATCCTTTGAAACCTTCACATGCACCCATAGACATTCCCTGAAGCTGAGTGCGCGTGGGAGCAAGGTCGGCATTGTACTGGTACTGCTTGTAGAATGCAGTGGCCAAATCCTCCCAACTGTGGATATTAGCTCCATTCAGTTGATAGAACCAGTCGAGTTGGGTTCCAGACAGACTATCCTGAAAGAAGTGAATCCATAAATTCTTGTCAGCCGTGTAGGGCTGGATCCTCCTTGTGTAAGACTTGAGATGCAGCTTAGGACAGGAAGCCCAGTCATACTTTGCAAAAGCAGGTGCTTTGAATTTGTGCGGGATTACCACCCCAGAAGACAGACCTAGATCCTCGAAGTCCAGACCGGGCACTTTTTGTATCTCCATGGCACTTAGCCGGTCTTCCAACTGTTTATACCTGTCTTCAGCTGGAGGGTACTGCTCATCATTGTAATCGGTCTCGTTGTCGGAGACCACTGGACTAGGAACCTCCCTTTCTTGGGGACTGTCTTTCCCAACAGATGGGGTAGTCTGCTCAACTTCATTTTGTGATCCATTCCCAGATTTGCGTCTAGGGTTGAACAACACCGTCCTCTTTTTCTTCTTTTTCAAAAGCAGGGTCTTCAGATCTTGTTGCCCTTGGGCTAGACTCATGATCAACTCTTGGAACTGGGCGTTCTGAGCCTGGAGGGCCTTGATGGATTGCTCGGTAGATGATTCAGGATTCATGATGGAGAGCTGAAATAAACAGCGAAGAAGGTAAGCAACCTGTAAAAGGGATACCTGTAATGTAATGATATGTATGTATGCATGCAATGTTTTCAAGGATCTCGCGGGGTAAACAAGAAACCGTTAGAGTTTGAATTTTGTAGCTTGATTGAAGGAACTTCATGTTGTTGAGAGTCCTTCTTCAAGAGTCAAGGCTCACCATATCGAGTGGGTCATGGCCCCTGACAACCTTGGCTAGAGGAAAATAAATCCCCTTTGCCCCTTGCCAGACATGTTGGTTCATCATGACCTGCATCACAAGCCCTTGAGATCCTTGAAATGGGTTAGTCTTTATGCAGGATGCATGCAATGGTATGATGGTATGCTATGCATGAGGTAATGTAGGTAAACCCTGTTATGAGTCCCAATTAAGGACTGTAAACAAAACCTGCAAGAAACTCAAGTGTCAGATAACAAGCATGCAAATAGTCAAGTTGGAAGGCACACAAGTCACACAAGACAACCCTTAGAGTTTAGGCCAGCACGGGGTCTAGGTATTACCCTCTTTTAGTTTGTTGGTTAAGACCTGTCCTATCAGAAGTAACCGGACTCTAGAGGATCCCAATATTACTGACTACCCTCAATCGGTCATAACTCCAGCATCGCAATCTTTTCTTGTGGCCAGAACCATCACGAGAGTTTAGCCTCAATGGGCGTAGCATACTGCTACTGTTCTATTGGCCAAGTTGGGTCATTTAAGGTTCTAAGGTCGGTTGGTGCTTAATGACTCCTCAGAAGACCCATATTCTCCTCGTTGCGACACAAGGGATATCGGTACAGACCAAGGTGCCACACCAACGTAGCCACTGCTTCACCCATGTCGGTCTACGCCGGACAGGTCCCTCACAGCTTATTCTATCTAACAGGGTATCCCCAGATCCGGGTTAGGATCTATGTAACTCCGATGCAGCCCACAATAATAAAGCAAATAAGCACAACAATTGAAAACACAAGTGATCTTAGTCCTATGGTACACCTCACTTTATAATAGTCCCCAGCAGAGTCGCCAGTTCTGTGATCGGTGGATCTGGAACTGACTGTTTAACGCTGGTTCGCGAAATGTCGCGGAAGCAAGAGTCGCCACCGTCTTTTATTTTCTCCAACATGGACAGGACAAAAGCACAACAACATTCCTTATGAGATAGTTTCTTGGTTCGGGAGGTAGATTTATAGAAAGGGAAGGTGTTAACACCCTTTCTATCCATGGTTATCCATGGGATCTTAGATACTTGCTCATTGTGTTTTCAAAAGTGTTTGCTTTTCAAAGTGTTAGTGGGTTTGAAAAAGTTTCTTTAAAAGTTTTCTGAATAACTCTTATATCTGTCCTCAAGAGTGTTTGAAAAATTGTTTTGAAAGCTTTTTGAAAAGTGTCGGTGTGAAAAGAGTTTTTGATTTGTTTTTTGAAATAGAGCAAGTATCTATGAGTCATCTACCTACCCTAAGGAATTAGGCTGTGTAGAAGTCCTTAAGGTAGTGCCATCCCACCATTGAGAGGTAGGTAGCACCACCGTTGGAGGTGTTCGGGTCAATTCGTGTTTAGGGACAGTGTGGTCACCAGAGCAACAATAGGACACCTTAGAAGCTACCCCTATGCCATAGATCATGGACATAAGGACTTACTAAAACGTCCTATACTCGACGACCACGTTTCGAGGGCAAGGCAACAGTGAGGCGTACCCTAGGAGTGGTGTGTGAATTGGTGTGTTGTTTTCATGTTATGTTTTATCTTGTACATGTATCATGGTGATCTACGCTTGTTTTTAATTAGCCATACATTCTTTCATGCAAAATTTAGAATTTAAAAGTGCGGAAATTTAAATGCGGAAAGTAAAATCCTACACTATTAGAAGGCGCGGGTCTATACATCGTCAAATTACAAAGACCCGTTTTTAATAAAATGCGGAAAGTAAAACCTAGTTACTATTACATGGCTTGAACAGTTACATAATATTTACAAGAAAATAAATAAGAATAAATGCGCGAAAAGAAATCAAAATCGAATGTTCGAGGGCGTTGGACCCTTTTGAAATTAAATTGAAATTGAAAACTAATTAATTATAAATTTGAAGAAAAGAAATGTTTTTTAGGTTTTTTTTTTGTATTTAATGAGAATAAAGAAAATTAATTAAAACTAGAAGAAACCATTAATTCTAAATATTTTAAATTATTAAAGAAAAGGTTAAAGTTTAAAACCTAATTTATGCTAATTGATTATTTACATATTTATTTACAAAATTAATGGTAATTAATAATAATGATAAATAATAATGATTAATAATTTATTTAAGAAAAAGATGAAAATGTAAAAAAAAACCTAATTCTAGATACTTTTTACTTATTAAGAAAAAGATTAAAGTTTAAAAACCTAAATTAAACTAAGTTAATTGTTAGAGTTTATTTACAAAAAATTGGTTAGTGATGAAATAATAATTAAATATATGTTAGTTTCTGATTTTTTATCTTATGAAAATTGATTTATGAAATTAAAGAAAACAATTGAAAACAATTAAAAGAATAAAAAGGAAAATCAAATAAAAATAAATAAAAATGTGCAAACCATGGGGGGTATTCAGACCCAAAGGGAGGTTTTTTGTGAGAAATCTGGCCCATTAGACAAAAAGCCTTGTTTGACTTTCTGGCATCACGTGCGTGTTCATTGACTCCTGAGTACCGTGGTCTACATTCTTTGGCCATTGGATTGAGTTTCATGGCCATTTGTGTTCTGGCTGTTGGCCATTTGTGTTCTGGCCTCAACGTTCCTTAATCTTCTCAGGATGTCTGTCTCGTCATGTATTGGTGTCATGCATAAGTTGTTCTACTTTGGCCATTTGGCTTTTGGCTTTTGACCATTTGTGTTTTGGCCATTTGGCTTTTGGCTTTTGGCCATTTGGCTTTTGGCCTCAACGTTCCTAAATGAACTTGCATGGGATCCTGTCTAAATCTGCAGTGTTGAATCTCACGAACATATTAAATAAAATCATAAAATGCAAATAAAGCCAATATATAAAGAAATTTAATGTTTAGGCACAATATGGCATGTATGAATGATTATACCCTATTGATCATGGAGATCAAATCAATCTTACCCTTATTGGGAAATTAGTGACCTAAATGCTTTTATGCTCTTTGGATCATGGAGATCAAGTCAGCCTTATCCTTACTGAAGAAGTAGTGAGATGTTGGTTTGTAACTGTGATGGCTTGTTTGTAGTGAGAGAGAGATTTGTGATAAGGATTTCAAGGTTTTAGGATTTTTGAAAGAATTTGATATTCTAACAGTGTTGTGGCAAGGTTTTTTCTCTCTTGTCCTCCTCCCTAGTTTGTGTGAAAAGAAGGTGATTATATAATGGAAATTAGGGTAAAGAAAATGGGCTTTGAATGTGCAATTGGGCCTCCAATGTTCACTTGAGTTCGTCACTTTCCAGGCTAAATCGCAGGGACTTCAGTGCAATTTTTGAAGTTGAAATGTGAAAACAAAATGTAGCCGATATCGAGAACTAACTCCTGTCCGAAAATCGGCTCAATCGGATAAACGGTGAATTAGTTATAAATTTTTGAAGTTTCAGCTCAGACAAACTTATTTTGGGCTCCAGTGTCGACTCTGACACGCTCTTCAATAAAAAACTGGTATTGACCGGAGCATAATCCGGTCTCTACTTTTAAAGCAAAGCTGTAGATCTATGAGTCAGGGACCTTGTGTAAAAATATGAGCCCAATCCGATAAAAATTGACCGAGTTATGAATTTTCGAAGTTTCGGCCCAGATGAAATAATATTCAGCATTCAGGATTTTCAGCGTGTCATGCACTCTGAGCAAAAAACGAAGGCCTTTTGAACACCGTTCGAACTCGATACCTCCTGTGAAAATGTAGCCAACTCAATTTGTGAAATTATGGCGCCGGAACCAGCTCGATACGATGAAAATCGACCAAGTTATGATTTTCTGAACATGACACAAATAAACTTCTGTCACAAATTTTCTGTACGAAAATACTTGATAAATCCACATTTTTGAAGACCTTCTGATCGAAATTGGCTTCCAGCCGTGAGAGATGAAAACATAGATAATGTCAAGACAAAATTTTGGCCACCGGAACAGGTTTAAAACGAGTCACAATCTTCAAGTTATGAATTTTTTAGCGCGTAAAACTGCACTTTCAGCACACTTTTTCACCATATTTCTTCAAGAAAACTCGCACATTCGGATACCTTCTTTAAAGAATTGACTCTTGAGCCGAACCTGAATTTGAGAATACGTTATCAGAGATATCTTGGTGAAAGAACACCTGAATATGACACGCCGGGTTGGACTTGGGAATTTTTCTTGCAATGTTTTGAGAAATATGGGAGGGCAAATTTTGGGGTACAACACATGTTCTTATCCTTTAGTTTGTCATTTAATCATTGTTATGATCATATATCACTTAGCTACTTAATCATTATCTGCATAATTTTCTGTTTAACTATTTTGTCTTTACTTGTTTACTCCGTTTACGTCTAAATCCAAAGGGAAAAATGATTAAATTTGTCGACTTCATGCCCTCAAGTCCAATCATGCGAATATCTTCATCTCATTAAAACTTAAGACAATTTGTCCTCAAATATTCAATATTTTCAAAACTTGTACCTTTTAAGTCAAAACTTCGACATTAGGTCGTCGTACCTTCAAAAACCGTCCGTACCCCTTTTCGACCAAAACAATTTATTTTTAATCAAACAAACATTTTAATAAACAGATATTTCAAAAGGTTCCTATAGACTACTATAGATACATTGGGTGCTACTACCTTCCCACTGTATAACCAACCCCCGAACCATAAATCTCTTTTCAAAAACGCCTTGTGTTTTCATTACTTTTAAAAGTATTATTTTACATTGCATACTTTAGGGTTTTATTTCGCTCTTTCCCCTTTTCCCTTGGAAATAATAAAGCGCGGTGGCGACTCTTGCTTTTGTGAGACGAATTAATCAATAATTCGATCTCCGATTTACCCCGCTACATTTTTTATCGCTACAGTCTTCTTCGTCCAACCCTTACCAATTCCAACACCCACCTAACACCGACGACAGTAACCCCGACACCTTCATCGAAAACCTGGAACATAAACAATTATAAAGAGTTAAGTATTACCCTCCTTGCGATTCTGTGTTTGATTATGTGATGTACTCTCAGTTTTGATTTCTCCTTCCGATTTGCAGGTTTCCGGTGCTATCTTCAAGGATAGGTTAACGGTGGCGTTCGGTGGTTGCTGCGCACGATTAGGGTTTCCGATATGGAAACTCTAATCGCCTCTTCCTTAGGATCTTCCATGCAAGGGTTTGTTCCAAACTCTGTCTCAACCTCGTTCTCTTTCTCTCCAACAATCGTTGTCGCTCTTCTCCCCCTTTCTGTTTTCCCAATTAGTATTTATAGGATATATTAGGGTTTCTTGTTGTTACGGATTTGATTAGCATAGATTTAGGGTTTAGACGATTATTGATTGATTATTCTGTAATATATTAAATTTTCAGATTTTGTTTAGATTTCGATGGCAATTGATTATGTTGATTTGCTTATGTAATCAAGATTCGTTGATTTCGATTTCTGTATGATTTGATTTTGTTTTAATCTTCTACTACGAAAGAGACTGGGCTTGGACTTAAGCAAGATTTTGTTTAATGCTTCCCTGGATGAGTTTGGATTTTAACAGTTGTTGTTAATTGCCATAATTGTTCATGCATTCCGCTTCAATCGCTACAGTTACCGTTAGCTGCTTTTGGGCTTTTTTCTATTTCCCCTGTGCATTGGGCCTATATCTTCTTAAAAAAATTGGTCCAACAGATTTTTTTTTTCAACAAAAAATCTTTAATAAATTATATAAATAAATTTTACTATAATGTCTTTTAGTGATTAAAACATTATTGTAAAAGTTGTCAGTAATAAATATATACTTTGTTTTCTTAGTGAAATAATAAAAACAAGAGTTTTAATAACAATAATTTTTTCTTTGCAGTAAAACAGTAACCAAACGTCACCTGGAAAAAAAATTCAATGGGCCTAAGTCCTCTTTTAATAATTTTGACACAACAACAGTTGTTTTAAACAAGAATCCTTAAGTAATTATTTTATTAATCGCATCTTACCAATAAAACATTATATAGTCAACAATACAATCCAGTTCTAAATAAATAAATAAATAAATAAATATATATATATATATATATATATATATATATATATATATATATATATATATATATATATATATATATATATATATATATATATATATATATATATATATATATATATATATATATATATATATATATATATATATATATCTTATTTATTAATCAAAATAACAAATAACCTTTAATGATAATGTTTCTAATAACAAATGGACTAATTTCAAAAATCCCAATGGGACTGTAAGTTTAATGACTATATCCCTCTTTGTTATAAAAATGAGCCAAGTTCTGAAGGGCCTACCCCCCTCTTTGCCAACAAAAAAATGGAAATGGGCCCTAATTTCAATCTCACCTCCTATTTTTACTAACATCAATAAATCCTAATGGACTTAATTTACTAGCATATTAAACCTAAGTAGTTTTTAATAAATTAATAATTTATTAATTACTCGGGTGATTTTTTTTAATAATTTTTGCATTGCATGAGCCATTGGCCAATATGCTTTACGAATGAATTTATGATTCTTTCTGCTTTAGAAAGCCCCTATTAAGATACCCCCTCCTAGTCGGATAAAGATGAGCCATCAGATATTATTGTACCATCTTTAATCAAAACATTCTTTCTTCCATTATTAATCTTGAAAAATATGATCGTCGAGGTAGGGAAAATTTAGGCTACGACAGCTGCCCCTATTCAATTATCTTTCAGTCGAATAGCGCGAGAAAACTCGAGTCTTGTGCATTCTGATTAGAAGTTTCTTGAATACTTGAAGTATCCCCAAAAATTTTCTGACAAACATAAGGTTATACTGATGTAGCATACCCTTATAAGTCTCAAGGAAGTAGGCAAAGATGATGATATATCGCTTACCCGAGTTTGATAATGAGGCAGATAGCGCAATTATGTATGTCTTGGCTTATTCACCCATTTGAAGGGTGAGTATAGCAATGATTGATGATGCATGGCTGCTTGAAGACTGAGGCCATGTGTTATGTTTGCGAATCGCTGCATGATGTCTGAGGCGATGTTTTGAGAATGAATACATTGCGGCTCAGAGGCTATGTGTCTGAGTTTGAAGAACATATTGCGTCTTAGAGGAAATTTGTTTGAGTTTGGATAATACATTGTGGCTTAGAGGAAATGTGTTGAGTTTGGATAGTACATTGCGGCTTGGAGGCAATGCGCTGAGTTTTGAGAACACATTACGGCTTAAAGGTAATGCACCGAGTTTTGAGAATTTATTATGGCTTAGAGGCAATGTGTTGAATTTGTGAATACATTGCGGCTTAGAGGCAATGTGTTTGAGTTGGAAGAACGCATTGCGGCTTAGAGGCAATGTGTTTGACTTTATAGATACATTGCGGCTTAGAGGCAATGTGTTGAGTTTGCGGATACATTGCGGCTTAGAGGCAATGTGTTAAGTTTTTTTTTGAGCATCGCAGCATGAAGTCTGAGGCGATGATCGATGTTTATGAAATAACGAAATGTATTGTTGCATGAAGTCTGATGCAATGGGTAAAAGTTTTATCTTCTTTTGAGCATCGCGGCATGAAGTCTGAGGCGATGGTTTGTGTTACGGAGTAAAGATATATACATTGCTGCATGAAGTCTGAGGCAATGAGTTTTGTTCACGAATCATTGCGTGAAGTCTCAGGCAATGATTTGTGTCGCAGAATAAGGGACACATTGATGCATGAAGTCTGAGGCAATGGGTTATATTTGCAAACTGCTGCGTGAAGTCTTAGACGATAAGCTAGATTTGGTTTTCGGACATTGCTGCATGAAGTATGAGGCGATAGGCTGAACTTTATGGAATAAAGAAAACACATTGCTGCCTGAAGTCTGATGCAATGGTTTAATGTTTTATTTCCTTTTGAGCATCACAATGTGAAGTCTGAGGCGATGATCGATGCTTATGGAATAACGAAATGTATTGATGCATGAAGTCTGATGCAATGGGTTACCATTTTTCAAATCGTTGTGCGAAGTCCGAGACGCTAAGCTAGATTTGGTCTTCGGACATTGCTGCATGAAGTCTGGGGCGATGGTTTGTGTTATGGAGTAAGGAGATATACATTGTTGTATGAAGTCTGAGGCAATGCGTTTGGTTCACGAATCACTGCGTGAAGTATGGTGCGATAAGTGGATTTTATGTAATAAAGAAATACATCGCTGCATGAAGTCTGAGACGATGGTCTGGTTCGCGAATTGCTGCGTGAAGTCTGATGTGATAGGCTGGATTTTATGGAATGAAGAAACACATTGCTGCATAAAGTTTGAGGCAATGAGTTTGATGTTTGGAACATATTACTGCATGAAGTCTGAGGCAATGATCTATGCCGCAGAATAAGAAATAAATTGCTGCATGAAGTCTGAGGCAATGGGTTAGGTTTGCGAATCGCTGCGTGAAGTCTGAGGCGATGAGCTAAATTTTGTATTTTTGAGCATCGCTGCATGAAGTATGAGGTGATGGTCTGTGTTGCGGAATGAAGCAACACATTGATGCATGAAGTCTGAGGCAATGGGTTTGGTTCGCAAATCGCTGCATAAAGTCTGAGGCGATAAGATAAATTTGTTTTTGAGCATCGCTGCATGAAGTCTTAGGCGATGGTTTGTGTCGTCGAGTAAGGAAATGCATTGCTGCATGAAGTATGAGGCAATGGGTTAGGTTCACAAATTTCTGCATGAAGTCTGAGGCGATAAGCTAGGTTGTGAAAACATTACGGCTGAGAGGCAATGTAATGAGTTTGGAGAATGCATTGCGGCTTAGAGGTAATGTAATGGGTCTTTGAGAATATGTTGCGGCTTAGAGGCAACGTACGGAGTTTGGAGGATGTATTACAGCTTAGAAGAAATATGCTGCGTTTTACAAATACATTGTGGCTTAGAGGAAATGTGTTTGAGTCGGACGATATATTGCGGCTTAGAGGCAATATACTGATCTGGAAAGATATATTACGGATTAGAGGCAATATACTGATCTGGAAAGATACATTGCGGCTTAGAGGCAATGTGTTGATTTTGAGGATACATTGCGGCTTAGAGGCAATGTGTTGAATTTCGCGAATACATTGCAGCTTAGAGGCAATGCGTTGAGTTTTGAGGATGCACTGCGGCTTAGAGGCAAAGCCCCCAGTTTGTGAATACATTGCGGCTTAGAGGCAACGTGTTTGAGTTGGACGATATATTGCGGCTTAGAGGCAATACATCGAGTTTCGCGAATACACTGCGTCTTAGAGGCAATGAGTTGAGTTTTGAGGATGCATTGCGGTTTAGAGGCAACACCCTTAGTTTGTGAATACATTGCGGCTTAGAGGCAATGTGTTTGAGTTGGAAGATATATTGTGGCTTAGAGGCAATACAGCGAGTTTCGCGAATACATTGCGGCTTAGAGGTGATGTGCTGGGCTTGGATAATACATTGCGGCTTAGAGGAAATGTAATGGATCTTGTAAGGAACTCATCACTACGGGAAGACTTAGGTGATGGTCTGAGTGTGTCATGGCATGAAGACTGAGGTGACGGGTTGCATCGTAGGAGAAGTATTGCGTTGGTTGACCCTTAGATAGTTGAATCAGGGGTGAAATTATTTGTCGGTTTTCCAGGAGATACATGTGTATGCATGCGTACTGCATGTTGTATGTATGCAAAATTTATGATGTTTGGCACTGATATGGAACCCTGAATATATGCGTAATGTATGTAAAAAATGTATAGTGTATGTATGTTATGCAAATTGCATGTATGAAATATGCGTAAGATGTGCGTATGCCTTCAAATGTTATGAAGACTATTCCTGGCATTGTCTCCTTTAAACCATTGGCTTAGAGTTACCAACTCTTGGCGTTATATGTTGTGTCATCGTAGTCTTGTTGAACTTGAACATAATGGACAATGTTAGTAAACTCTGAGCATTAATTTTGTATTGCGGGCGTAATGGCCTATATGTAAATTTATATACAGGCGTAAACGTAGACGTAGATGTAGGTAATGGCCTATGCGTAGATTTGTATGCCGGTGTAGACGTATGTATATGGTCTCTGTAAGTGCGGGTGTAAGCGTAGACATGTGTAGATTCGTACGTTGTATGCGCAGGCGTAAGCGTAGATGTACGTAGATTCGTATGTCGTAGGCACAGGCATAAGCATAGACGTATGTCGATTCATATGTCGTAGGTGTAGCTGTGAGCGTAGACGTACGTAGACTCGTATGTCGTAGGCACGGGCATAAGCGTATGTTGATTCGTATGTCGTAGGCGCAGGCGTAAGTGTAGACGTATGTAGCATTGGCAGGAATATACATGTGCGTGGACGCGTGCGAACGTCGACCTTGTGTTGCGAGTGTAGGAATAGGCGCTTACATGGACGTAGACTTTGTGCGGATGCATATATGTAGGCATAGACTTTCTATTTTTGAGTGCAAGCATAGGCGCAAGTGCGGATTTAGTCTTTTTTTTGCATCGTGAGCATAGACATAGGCGTAGGCACGTGTATAGACTTTTGTATTATAGACGTAGGAGTAGATATGCATAGATTTCTTATTGTTTAGTGAAAGAATAGGCGTAGACATATGTATGGACGTAGACTTTTTACATCGTGTGCGTAGATATGCATAGATACAAGCGTAGACATGTGTATAGATTTGCAAGACGTAGGAGTAGCCATGTGCATTGACGTAGACGTGAATTTTCTTTTGATATTTTTCTAACCAAAATGTTTTTCGATGTTTTATCAAATGCTTTTATTTTGTTAATCCCTCGAAATGATTTCAAGACAATATTCACAAGTAATGATCGCAATATTTTATAAACAAGTGTGAGAAAAAAAAGGAAAATGCAATTTGAAAGATACAAGGAACGCAAATGTTTTATTGATATGCCTCTGAATATGCAAGATTATAATATGCAATTCCTAGGAAGAGGTAATTACATAAAGTTTTAAAACTGTAAATGACAATGAAAAATGATAATTGCAACTACTGTGCCCCAATATCCTTTTGATGATCTTATCTCCTTTGCTTCTGAGTTGAATGATCCAGATCTATCTCTCCCTTTGTGGTTCGTAGTCTCAGTTCTTAGATCACAATATTTTTGTTCTTTATTTCTTTGTATGAAATCCCTAACTTTTACCTGGATTGCCCTTTCGGGCTTTCAATCCACCGGGATAATTTTTTATTTATATACACCTAATTTTTGTCTGGATCGCCCTTTAGGGTTTTCAAACCACCATGGTGCTCCTTTTTGCCTAAGTCGCCTATTTAAGGTTCGAGCTTAGAGAGATTCTTGTACATAGAGTTTTTTGACTACGTCTAAATTGGTCGGGTGCGGTAGTTCTTCCCCATCCATTGTTGTGGAGATAACACCACCACCAGAGAATGTTATTTTTACTATGTATGGACCTTCGTAATTAGGTGTCCATTTACCACGTGAGTGGAGGCAAGGTAGCAGAATCTTCTTGAGTACTAGGCCATGTCCTGGTTCATGTTGTGTAGTATATCGTTACTCAGAAAAGAATTTCGAGGCTAATTTTTATAGAGTTGCTTGTCGATGCTGGAGGCATGTTCTGGACGTCGTGAAACCAAGGCTTGTTATATTTTCGTTTTTTTAAAAGCAAGGCAATGTGCAGGATCTTCGAAGCGTATGTTTGTGATGCGCGATTCGTGGTTTGACTAAGTTATTTTGAATATAGACGATATAGTTGCCAAGGCGTATGTCATTTGATTCCCTTTTCGTGACTGAAAATGATCTTCGTGAATTCTGCAGTCATTTTTAAAACATGATCTTGATAGAGAATCAGTTTTGGATTTTTAGTATCCCGTTCACCCTTGAAATGGAATATGGCTTGTGAGAATTCTTTGGGGGGAGTCAATACTGCCCCTATATCATGCCCAGTGTATTTGAAGCCTCGTCAAACGTTGATACCCAACGTGCCCCTGGCTCGGGTTCTTCGTCAAATCTTGGTATTTAGTGGTTTTTTATTTTTATGGCACTGTCTGTATTCGACTTTATCCTATTTCCGTAGATATGCACAATAACTCGATCAGCTTCTTTGTGGCTCCTCTCTTAACATTGCCCCTTAGCTTGGTTTCTTTCAGGTCTTCCCATGTACTCAGATTAATGGTCTTGGTAGCCTCTAGATACGGTTGCGTATTCTTAGCTCGTTTTTTATTTCCCTCGCCATTTCCTCAGAGAGTTCAAGATCATTATCCTCTTCCTCTTTAGCTTGGTTGATAGGAGCGTCAAAATCATATCGGATCACATCAATAGCATTATCGATGATTTTGGGCATGAATTTGCACCTTTATCATGTTTTGGTGCAGATTTAGTATATGAATATTTGAAAATGCATATGCAGAGAAAGTATTGCCATTTTTAAATTTAAGATATAAATGCAAGAGAAAGAAAAGGGATCTTGATTGAAAATAAAATATAACTTTCATTAATCGTAAATATTGTCTGAAACAAAATGGGGAAACCCTTACAAGCAACCCCTATGTCTCAGGCTTGACATAGGTTCTTTCGAAAACAAGAAAAATTAATTAGGAAAGAAAAAGATCTCAGGAATCTCCACGGCCGTCCATCTTTTGGGTTTTCCTCCTGGGGCGCATTCTCAGATGAATTCAGTTGCCCCTTTGGTGTTGGCCTTATTGGATATTTTTGCCATATGTCCGCCATGCACTACTCCATTGTTGACAAAGGTCTCGTGGATTAGAGGAAAATGTGCTTCGCCCTTCGAAGCAACTTTATATTATTCTTTAGAGTATTATTCGAACTGGACTATCCCCTGGTCCCCTGGCCTTTGTAGAGCTCTTTCGAAAGCTTCATTGTGTCCTAGAGGGAGTCTGCATTATTGGTTAGAATCTGTAGGGTATGAGATGCCCCTGCTTTCGGTGGAGGTGGGACAAAACCTTAAGTTTCAACTTCTTGTTGGGCCTTGACGGACTTCTGGAGCCCTGCCTCTGACTCTTTCCTTAGTTGGTGACTGCTTGATCCACCACTAGTCTAGGCTACTTCCTCGAAAGCCGCCCTGAGAATCTGGTCTTGCCTGTCAATAATGTTCTTCAAAGCCAGAAGAACATGACTCAAATCTTACATCTCCCTTTAATCGGTCGAGATCCTCTTTAAACGTAGCCTGAGTTTCCTCAATTTTCACCATTACTATTTTTTTGTTTATAAGCCTTTGTTTGATACGGAGGCAAAGGAGGTGGAGATCTTCTTTTACCAATGGTTCAACTGGAGAGATTTAAAAAAAAAGATTTCTGATATGATATGCAGGTGTTTATGAATGCATATGTGCAAATGGATGTGCATGATCATGAAATGATTTCTTGTTTTAATTGTGTTATTCACCTGGGTACATACTTGTATTTTCACTTATTATTTTATTTGGTGACTAGCTTTAAAATAGACACGCCTTCGAGATAGGGAAAAAATGCCTTTATTAAGAGTAACATAATCCAGATGTTGAAAAATATTACAAATTGAAATAAAAACTTGTTTGCGTAAACATAATTAAAAAGGAACTATATTTCCTAAGTGCGCTTGCGGATGTGTCCTCTGAAGGTGTTGTACCCAAAAATTTTCCCTCCCATATTTCTCAATACATGGTGTTGTACCCCAAAATTTGCCCTCCCATATTCTTCAAGATTTGTCAAGTCAAAGCTTCAAAAGTTCCCCAAGGGTTGCACAATGTAAGGGCCTCCTAAACAGTCAAAATTAGGGTTTTGGTTCTGGCAAAGAAAATGAAGTTTCCAAGGGTCCAATCAAGTCCCACATGCTTACAAATATGGTCAAGCATCCTCATACTAAGTTTCAAGACTTTCAGCACAAAATTGCACAATCAAAACCCTAATTGCACTACAGTCAACTGTAGGGGCAAAATGGTCATTTGACAATCAAAAGTCCAAATTTTTGGTAAAAATCTCATTTTGAAGCCACAAACATCATTTTATCAATGCTTGATCATGATTCTCAAAGCTTGGCTCAAAAATCATCAAGATGCAAAAGTTTCCATATTTGGACAGTTGAAAAAGTCAACTGTAACTTGACCAGGGCATAACTTTCACATGGATTATCAGAAAATTTTCATCCAAAGCTCATTTTTAAGAGGAAGACATTTCCTACAACTCCTCTTCACACTTCAAGTCCAAGAAATGCTCTCACAAATAGTTATCAATTTCAACATTATAGGTCATTTTCAAAAGTCAACAAAAAGGGACTTTAAGTCAAAGGACATAACTTGAGATTGGTAAATCAAAATGACATGGGACCAAATACATTGGTTAGAGGACTCAAAGACCTTTCCAAAATGTCACAGAACATGAGCAAAGCTTTAAAATTGAGCAAGTTATGCCTTGTGGAAGTTGGGAAATTTTTGGATATTTTGAAAAGTCAACATTGCTTCAAATGACCTAAAATTACTAATGGGCCTCTTTTTCTTCCACAATTCATTATCCAAGGCATGTGAACGACTATTTGGCCCAAAGGGAAGTTTTTTATCATTTTATTTTATTTATTTGGATTTTTAATCATTAATAATTCATTTAATTAAATAAAATACATGAAAAATACCAAACCTAATGTTTTGAATCTTTTTGTGCATAAAATAATCTCAATATTTCGTGTACAATCAAATATGGAAGGAATTATGGTGATTGGATATGATTGAAGCCAAAATAGCATGAAAAAGATTTGGAAAATCATGGCATAAAAATCAAATATTGAATCCTTCAATTCATGGATTTTTTGATCAAATTCTTTGACCTAATCCTTCCATACATAAGTACAAAGCAAACCCTCGTGCAAAAGGACTGAAAGCTGCGCCATAGACCAAAAAGAAAACTTGAGTTTTTTGCTTAAAAAGTGAAAACTGAAAACAGGGATACAAGGTGATTCAAGCCATAATACTTATTCCGTTGGCTTTCTGAGAGTTCAAGGAACACATACAGATCAAAAACCTTGTCCCATACTCAAAGAATTGGTAATTCGAGGGCAAATTGTATCACTCTTTTTGCATAATCGTGCTTTGTTATTTAGACCATATCATTGCATTTTATTCATGGATTTGTACTAATGAGATTTTTCTGAAGCTAACAATGTGGTTTGATTGAAGTTTTGTGCATCATACGCGAAAGTGCCATTGTTGTCATCTAGGGTTTTACAAGCTTTGAATTGGGCGTTTCTTAACGCTGTAAAATTAGACCACCATGATGCCATGACCATATTCAGCGCACTTGGACGAAAAGAACAGGACCCTCGCGCCTAATTTATGTGGTCGGACGGCCTAATCGCTATTTTCTATAATATTGCTTTTGGGGACGGTTGTAGCGATAAAAAATGTAGCGGGGTAAATCGGAGATCGAATTATTGATTAATTCGTCTCGCAAAAGCAAGAGTCGCCACCGCACTTTATTATTTCCAAAGGAAAAGGGAAAAGAGCGAAATAAAACCCTAAATATGCAATGTAAATAATAATAAAAATACAAAGCGTTTTTGAAAAGAGATCGAGAGTTCGGGGGTTGGTTATACAATGGGAAGGTACTAGCACCCAATGCATCTATAGTACTCTATAGGAACCTTTTGAAATATCTGTTTATTTAAAATTGATCGCTTGATTGAAAATAAATCGTTTTGGCCGAAAAAGGGATACGGACGGGTTTTTGAAGATACGACGACCTAATGTCGAAGTTTTGACTTAAAAGGTGTGAGTTTTGGAGAAATCGGATATTTGGAAAAATTATCCTAAGTTTCAATGAAATGAGGGTACTCGCTCGATCGTTTTTGAGGACATGAAGTCAACAAAAATTAGACAATTCCCTTTGGATTGGCACAAACAGAATAATCAAGTAAATGCGAGATATTGAAACAGGAAATTGTAAGATAAATGATATACAACAAATTAAATAAGAGACTGAGCGTGAACATGCATTTTTGATTTTTTGTTTAATATATGAAGAGAAAAATATTTTTAATTGGTTACGCATTTTAACATAGATAAAAAGTGACGAGAATTAATAGAAATGTTTTTTTAAGGTTTTTATATATTTCTATTTTTTATGTCTTTTTTGTATTAGTATTTAATCAAAACGAGGGGAATAAATTAAAGGAAAAATAGCATATGTTTTTTAGAGATATTAAATATTTTTTTTCAAATTAAATAAAACTTACAAGCCATGAATTTAAATTGAATTAGAAATAAGTAAGACTAAAATTATTAAATAACATAAATTTAAACTAAATAAGATTTGGATGAAATATTAAAATTATCTATTAAAATTATATGTTATTCCTAAGAAAATTAACTAACCTAAATTAATTAAGAAAAAGAATGGAATTAAACTAAAAAAAGTAAATAAAACATGGGATGTGAATATCAAATGGAAAGGGCTTAAGTAAAACAAGAAAATGAGCTGGGTGAGGGAAATGGGCCGGGTCGTTGGAAGACCCAGACCCCAGAAAGAAACGCCAATGCTGAACGAAGAGAAACCCTTGGAACGCTGATGCCATGGCCGCCGCCGGACCTGAAAAACGCTAGATCGTGAGACAAAAATGGTGGAGTCCGTTGTTTGGAGTATTGCGGTGTGAGAAGTAGTTAACGTTGTTGCTGGAAACGATTGGAGCAGTGGAATTTTGGGTAAGACAGCGATTGGGTCTTTAACGGCGAAGGCGAGTTGGCGAGTTGTATTTGGTAGAGTAAAGGGTGAGGTGAATAAAGGGAGCGTAGGTTGTGATTGATGAAGATGGTGATTAAGTGAGGGACGCGGAGCAGGGTGACCGGAAAAGGCGGTGCGTTCACAATGGCCGTGAGAGGTAAGATGCTCTATTCTCCATCTCTTCTCTTTGATACTTTCTCATCTTTTGATTTATTTCTGTTTATCTATCTTGGATCCACTTTTTTTCAGTTCCTTTTCTATCCTTGTCACCTTTGTCAGACTTCACTTCATTTTTATTTGAATCGCCTGAACCTTCTTGCTTTTCAGAGGTTGTCAACTTTAACTTCTTCTTAGGAACTACCTTGACAATTCTTAGTCACCGACACAGCTTTTGTATCTGCATCAGTAGCCTTCTTGCCAGTGCTTTGTGTGTCGTCATTAATAGGAGCTGCCACGGCATTCTCTTCATTCTTTTTATCAGACTTTGGGTCTTTCTTATTGGAATCAGTTGCATCATCTTGTACCCCAGATGTTGGTGAAGAAGAGTTTTAACATTGGTTATGGAGACAGAGGTTAAAGGTATGCCTTTCTAATCTCTTTTTTATGAAAAGTTCTATGTTCGAATTGTTTCTAATGTTGCACGTGGTGATTGAAGTAGAGAAACAACCCGATGAAAATATGGTGATGCTGTGATGAAGACGAAAATTCGGGTATAGAAGCGATGATATCGTTGTATCAGATGCGGATTTAAGAGCGACAGGAGAATTGAACAAAGATGGTAGTAATGAACCGCGAAGTCCGAATGAGTAATTGAAAAAGGTTTGTGAATTTTCTGTATTTTTTACAAGTTGGCTTTAAATTAACAGTATGTTATGATTGTGCCGGTTTTGCAACACTATGAATCTTGAAATTTATCGATCAAATTATTGCCTGTGTTAAAATAGGGATTTAATGTATTGATGATTCGCAATGATATTAAAATGGCCATTTTACATGATTTCAGGAAATTGAGAGAGGATTATTAAGTGAGACAAAGGCAACACAACGGTATAAAGGTTTATGCGAAAAACTGAAGAAACTCACATGGTCGGAGCTAGTCCGACGGTACGATTCCGGCGAAGTCAGGTAAGCTCCGAAGACTCCTCGCTCCTTGCTTTCTGCCACTAATTCTTCTCTTCTTCTCCGCTTAAAAAAAACTGGTTGGAAATATTGAATAAATGTTTTTTGGATGGATTTGGATTATACTGTTTTTTATGGTTTTGGTACAGTATGCAGGTTATGGTTTTGCAATATGCTTGTTGTGGTTTTGCAAATGGACCATGTTTTTATAGTTTAGATGCAGGTTTAATGGTTTTATGCAATATGCAAATTATGTGGTATGATGCAATATGCAAGTAACGAAATATGCAGTATGCAATATGCAGGTTATGAAATATGCAGTATGCAATATGCAGGTTATGAAATATGCAGGTTTTAGCAATATGCAGGTTATGAAATATGCAGTATGGTTTTGCAATATGTTTGGAAAATGGTTTTTTATGCCTAGGAGCAGTGATGTGTTGGTGGAGATATGCAAGCTTAGACTTCCTTTTGAAGGCATTTTCTCATATAGCCGTTGGTATCTTTTTGGCTCAGGTTTGAGTATATTATTATATTTTCCTGATGCTGCATATATGCTGCTACATGTGATTTCATTCCCATTTCATGCTTAGGCCAGAACCTGCAAAATGGAACCTCTTCTCTCTCTCTCCCTCAAGTACAGAAATGATATATATATGATATCTTGTACTGCTGTCTGAAAAAGTAATAGGCTGGAATATGATGAAAAAAGGAAATATAGGTTGCTTGCATACATTGTTTTAAAATTGCACATGTTTGAAATTGCATATGTTGGAATTACATTTTCTTTTGTCTTGCATTAGCCTATGTTATCTCCTATGTGGTGCAGGTTAACGTTGGCTTGTTTGTGAACTAGCATATGCTGTTTTGTATGGTTTATGCAGTTTTGACCAAAATTGAATTTATGCATATTTGAAATATGCATGTGGGCTTTTTTTGATAAAAATGCAATTAATTTTGAAATGTGCTATTTTTAATTATGAATTCATTTAAAAATTCCTCTCTTTTTTGTGAACCGGGAGAAATCCCGTGATTTGCAAAAAAGAGTAACTGATTCCGGCCATTGCTTTTAATGATGAACATTAAATTTATTTTCTGCATTTTAATTATTTATTCAATTCTGACTTTCTTTTAATTGTTTTCGCAGGTAAAATTAAATGAGCGAACAAGAGCATTGGATTGAAGATTTAGAATTAGAATTTAGAAAAATAGTTTTTTTATTTACTTTAAGCATTTATGTAATTGTCTTTATAAATATTTTGTAATAACACAACATTTAAATGACAATTGTAATAAATAGAATAAAGTGAATAAAAATTCTATTATTTCTCAATTAATTCTTTTTCTTTCCAATTATTTATTTATTGTTTATAATTCTTTAAATTATATAATGACTGAAAAATCAAATCCAATCATTTAAATTCAGAATGATAAACAAATAAATAAATATCATTGGTCAATTAATAACTTCAATCATTTACTTTATTATTATTTTTAATTCTTCTAAATTATAATAACTTGAAAAAATAGAATTTCAGCTATTTAGATTTAGAACAAATAAATAATCAAATAAACATTGCTTGATCAATTAATATACTCATTTTCAAATGTTTATTTCATTACTCATAAACCTTCAAATTATATAATAACGGAAAACAGGTTCCCATTATTTAAATTTAGGATAATGAATGATTAATAAACATTATTTGATCAATTAATAAACCTTTTCTCAAATAATCTTTTTATTATTTATAAATCTTTAAATTACGTAATAATCGAAAATAAATTCCAATTATTTGAATTTAAGATAATAAATAATTAATGAACATTGTTTAAGTCTTGATCAGTTAATAAATTTAGCGTTCAACAAATAAACAGCTCCCGACTCGAAAAAGTTATGAATTTTTAAACTGCTTTGAAAATTTGATAAAATATGTGAAAACCCTTGCAATGCGAATAATGCAGATGGAAGACGGTATCTTAGGTCAAAATTTGGGGTACAACAGCTGCCCCTATTTAAGTTCCTTCTATCCGGAGATATGAAGATTAAAGTCTTCGTCTCGACGAGATTGAAGGTACTTAAATACATAATTACGCAAATTTTGTCCTAAGATGCCGTCATCATGCGGTGATATGAATATAGTGTTGAATTCACAGAGAAAGATATCGTATGAAACACGATAATGCTGGGGGAATCGAACACCAACAAAACACAGAGACATGAATTAAACGCTACACGGGAAACAAGCTATCGACTTCAAACGACAGACTCCTGACAGCGAATAAAAACTGAAGGAATACGACCTCTAACCCTAACGAAGAGAGCATCTTGCATAGGCCATAACAGATTATTGATCCAAAACAGTGAGTTCGCAACTCAAGGCCGATGGTAGACAGAGAGTATCAAATGGCTGATAATCGATCACTGAATTCTGGAGGTATAGATTCGTACCAGACTTCTCTGCGAGGTTTTCAGAGATATACTCATTAATGCTGAGGTAATGAGACTGTAGATACGAAGGTTGTTCAAATAAAGAAAATTGCCAGTTGTTGTTGTCCAGAGAAAATACCGGTAACATACAAGTTGCTCAAATAAAGAGGCTACCACTTGCTGTCGTCCGAAGAAAATACCGATAACAAACAAGCTGCTCAAATAAAGAAGCTGCCGCTTGCTGTTTTCCGAAGAAAATACCGATAACATACAAGCTGCTCAAATAAAGAGGCTACTGCTTGTTGTCGTCCAGAAAAGAAAATACCGATAACATACAAGCTGCTCAAATAAAGAGGCTACCACTTGCTGTATTCCAAAGAAAAGTAATAACGTACTGGTAACTCATGAAGAGTTTGCTGCTTGTTGCTTTCAGAAAAAATAAAATGGCGCACTAGTAGCTCATGAAGAACTGCCGGCGTTTTCCAACGGAATAAAAAATGACGCACTAGTAGCTCATGAAGAACTGCTGCTCGGCGTTTCCCAAAAAGGATAAAAGACGCACTAGTAGCTCATGAAGAACTGCTGGCGTTTTCACAAAGTCATAACTGACGCACTAGTAGCTCATGAAGAACTGCTGCTCGGCGCTTTCACAAAGTCATAACTGACGCACTAGTAGCTCATGAAGAACTGCTGGCGTTTTCACAAAGTCATAACTGACGCACTAGTAGCTCATGAAGAACTGCTGGCGTTTCAGAAAATAAATAACGCACTAGTAGCTCATGAAGAACTGCTGCTCGGCGCTTTCAAAATGTCATAACTGACGCACTAGTAGCTCATGAAGAACTGCTGGCGTTTTCACAAAGTCATAACTGACGCACTAGTAGCTCATGAAGAACTGCTGGCGTTTCAGAAAATAAATAACGCACTAGTAGCTCATGAAGAACTGCTGCTCGGCGCTTTCAAAAAGTAAATAACGCACTAGTAGCTCATGAAGAACTGCTGCTCGGCGCTTTCAACAAGTAATGTACAAGTTGCTCGTGAAGAGCTACCGCTTGTCGTTTTCCAAAATAATTCAGAAGGAAACTGCGATGATATTGGCAGAGAATAAAATCTTCATCAAAGAGAACCCTGAATCAATCCTTCCCGAGGAGATCAAATACTTAAATGTGCAAAATAAATGCACCAGTCGTCTTGGTCGCAAACTCACTGGGGAAAATCAAAGAGTATAGCCTATGCAAGAGGCAACAACTTCATCCAGGAATAACCAGAGAGAAAACAGTCAAACAAGACTCTACCCAATGAGAAAGTAAATCGATTGGGGAAATTATCCTATCCAGAAATGGACAAGGTAAGCTAAATCAAAAATCATCCACGAGGATTAGCTCAGTTGGGGAATTAGAAAGGAGGCACATTTTATGCTTAAGTCGGCACTCTATTTGGAAAGATCAAAATGTGCTATTTGAAAAGACACAACTAAGGTGTACGAACTCGATGTCATCAACAAATACACCTGTGCGTGCATGATGCAAGTGTAAATGAATAAATGAATGCCATGTATATGCTGACAAAAACCGACGGGGGAGATGGACAGAAGATGATAAGACATCACAGTACAACCCGATGCTCGGCTAATCTCAAAAGGAGGGGAACATCACTGGAGAAAGAAGACAAAAGCCAACAACGCTGTAAAAACTTTCTACAAGGCTTAAATCTCTCGGAGAGGAAGTTATTCAACCCAAAGTCCAGTCTTCTATCGTCGACAACACGAACAAATCTTCAGCTGGAGAAAGTCACGCTTAGCTGGAGATACTGGGAACACCACCCTCTGATAAAGTGTGCAATATCTAACACACATCCTGACAAGTCTAGATTGCCCCTGGGACCAAATTGGATGCCCCAGCTTACTGCTGATGAGCTGCATGATGCACGACGATTCTTGCGAATAGTTTCACTTCTAGAATGCCCCAAGCTAAAAGGTTGATGGCGAGAAAATCGTCTAACGAGGGTTTTACAAAAGACCTGGCATTCACCATGCTCCGGTGTCTTCAAACTCTTAGAGAAATCATCAAATCTCGACGTGATTGCCCCGGATTGACTGTAATCGGCACAACAAAGTCTTCGAATTTTTGCCCCAAACGAGCAAACAAATTGGGAAAAGCATTAACTAGGAGAAGCAACCTGTCCATGCTTAAGGTCTTCAACTAACATGCCCCTGGATATGATTTTCTTGAATTGATTCTCCAAATACTCAACATAGTTCCAAGCCTTAAAAGGGTAAACTCATCACTGGTGTTTATGTGAGCTTCCTTGATATCAAACAAATGTTTTGCAGTCAGAAAAAGTTTACAATGAGAATGAAAATTCTAATGCAACAGTTATGTAAGTCTTGAAGATTTTGAAAAGATATCGCACAAATTTTGCGAGTTAAAGCATCATTTATTTTTGTATAGGAAAAACATATGATACCAACATAACTATTTAGAACATTCATGGGAGTCAGGAACACTATCTCATTGAAATATGCTTTCAAAATAACCTTGCTTCAATTAGGACTTTTGAAGGTTGTAATGTGGTCCGATTCATGGGTTTTTTAGAAAAATATTTTAAGGCTCAAAATATTTGGTGCCCACCCATTCTTCATGATGTTCTCCAACTCTATGTTCGGTTAATTCAACATGAGTGTTCATCTCTCAAAGGATTTTGTGACGGTAACATCTTCCTTGCGAATTTTGAACACTCAATCAGACTAACTGAAAACTACCCTGCCCCAGGTTAAAATTCAAGGTTTTT
Source organism: Vicia faba (assembly GCA_948472305.1). NCBI lineage: Eukaryota > Viridiplantae > Streptophyta > Magnoliopsida > Fabales > Fabaceae > Vicia > Vicia faba. The sequence continues at coordinate 1,279,829,951 of OX451740.1, read as the reverse complement.
TCGTATAGAAAAGAAACTTCTGCTTCAAAGGCTCAAAAGGGGTTAGCAAGGGATTATCTTCCTTATATCTCCGGTGTTTAGGGATTTGAAACAATGCCTGTACAACATCAACAAGATTTTATTCAAAAGCATGCAACCAAAGATTTTGTGTTCTTTAGATCATCATCCCCCCTTCAATCTCTGCCTAGGCAAGAGAATGGGCAACATGTTGGTATCATAATGCAAAAGAAATTTAAAATTTGAGAGCAAATATGAGTGAAACGAATGAATTTCTTCAAGACAAACATACTCATTGTATTAAAATAACCATTTAGACGCAAACAAGTTCTTTCATGCAAACAATGTTTCGATAAATAAGAAAAGCTACAAAAGCAGAAACAAGTTAATAATCTGGGAAGGCTTTCCACTTGAACTACCGAAAACATCTTCAAAAACTCAAAGTCACCCTCAATCGTGTTTACTCTTCGGCGCCCGTTTGATTTGAACTTCAAAACCAACGTCCTTGAATGACAAGATACCACTTCTGACCAACTTCTGAACCTCAATCTTCAAAGCAAAGCAACCTTCCAAGTCATGCCCAGGAGCACCTTGATGAAAAGTACAAGCCAAATCAGCTTTGTAGTTCCAATGTATCTTCTTAGGGACCTTCGGTGGAGGTCGGGTCTGAACCAAATTCCTCTGCATCAGGATAGGGAACAACTCTGTATAGGTGATTGGAATTGAATCAAACTGGTTTTTCCTCTGATTAGGAACTTGCTGATTCTGTTGGTGAACATGATGATTCTGATGATGATTATCTCTTCCTCTGGTTCTCCTCTTGGAAAAGTCATTATCAAACTTCTTCATACCGTTAACTGAGCTACCCACTTCATATGAACATCCCTTTCCGACATCTTCTTCTAGACGCACTCCCTCATTCACCTCGTCAGGAAAGTCGTCAGGTGCATTAACCGTCACCTTTTCATGAGAAAAAGATTTTAGAGTCTCCGTGAAGACTTTTATCCTTGCTTCCTCCCTCCTAGACGGATTGACTTGGGCGGCAAGCAGAATTTCCACCAAACCAGTTAAGTGATCCAAACCAGCTTTCAGAATAGTCACCTCTCTGCGGAGTTCAGAAACCTCTTGCTTGATATTCTCCATTGTCCTCTTAGCGCGAGTGTTGTACTAGTGAGACCAAGGGAAAAAAAATAAGACTCGGAAAAAGGCCTTTGAAAGTGAAACAAAAATGTAGAATGATGTATGATATGCAAAAGAGAGTTTTATTTGACTTTCAAGGAACTCAAGATATCAAGTTATAAACATCCAAGTATGAAGATAACAGATGAATTTTAAATTGGCTCCAAACATTGATCAAGTTATCGTCAAGATCAATCATCCATTTTGGTGGATTAGGGTTTTCGCCCTATCGACACCCAAGATCCATTGAGTTTGACGAAACTAGTGATGTTTACAAAGAAAGACCTCCAAACTCCTTCAAAGTCAACTGAAAAGAGTTTTATGGATGCATGAATGCATGGCGATGCAACAACCACAAGCAAGGTCAAAAACATGGGGTTTAAAGGTTCAACGTCACGAGCATGGAGTCAAGGGTAAAAACATCCCCAAGGTATGTACTAAGGGTTTAATCACACCTGTAAGACAAGGTTCTAAGAGTTCCCAGAGTCTACATTCCTCCTTCGGATATTACCAACGTCTTGATTACTCAATAATTAGCAATATTCTCAATAGAAACTCGTCCGAGCGTAGCATCGCGTAACAACTACTTCCGAATTACTCCGTTATAGTCTCCGCGCTACACCTAAAAAGGCCAAGATGGGTTAGGGTTCTACGGTTCTCAACTTCTCGGGCTCCTAGGTCGAAAATAATAATGTCTTCCCGATTACTCGGTAAACAAATATTAAGTTCAAGAGGGCCTTCCATTGAGTGGGGGATCTCATGCCTCCTTCTTCGGGATTACTCCCTCAAAGTTAACATGACTGTACCGCCCGTCCTATTCCTTAAGTGTTACTTAATCCGGGTGTAGGATTTGTCCTTTGCGAAAAACCCGAATAACCCCAATTTAAACATATAATCAAGCAAATCAAATAATAGTAAACAGATACAACAAATTAGGCTTAACCCACTTAGGGATGGACCAGCAAGAGGTCAATCTCTCCCCAGCAGAGTCGCCAATTCTGTAGCGATAAAAAATGTAGCGGGGTAAATCGGAGATCTAATTATTGATTAATTCGTCTCGCAAAAGCAAGAGTCGCCACCGCACTTTATTATTTCCAAAGGAAAAGGGAAAAGAGCGAAATAAAACCCTAAATATGCAATGTAAATAATAATAAAAATACAAAGCGTTTTTGAAAAGAGATCGAGAGTTCGGGGGTTGGTTATACAATGGGAAGGTACTAGCACCCAATGCATCTATAGTACTCTATAGGAACCTTTTGAAATATCTGTTTATTTAAAATTGATCGCTTGATTGAAAATAAATCGTTTTGGCCGAAAAAGGGATACGGACGGGTTTTTGAAGATACGACGACCTAATGTCGAAGTTTTGACTTAAAAGGTGTGAGTTTTGGAGAAATCGGATATTTGGAAAAATTATCCTAAGTTTCAATGAAATGAGGGTACTCGCTCGATCGTTTTTGAGGACATGAAGTCAACAAAAATTAGACAATTCCCTTTGGATTGGCACAAACAGAATAATCAAGTAAATGCGAGATATTGAAACAGGAAATTGTAAGATAAATGATATACAACAAATTAAATAAGAGACTGAGCGTGAACATGCATTTTTGATTTTTTGTTTAATATATGAAGAGAAAAATATTTTTAATTGGTTACGCATTTTAACATAGATAAAAAGTGACGAGAATTAATAGAAATGTTTTTTTAAGGTTTTTATATATTTCTATTTTTTATGTCTTTTTTGTATTAGTATTTAATCAAAACGAGGGGAATAAATTAAAGGAAAAATAGCATATGTTTTTTAGAGATATTAAATATTTTTTTTCAAATTAAATAAAACTTACAAGCCATGAATTTAAATTGAATTAGAAATAAGTAAGACTAAAATTATTAAATAACATAAATTTAAACTAAATAAGATTTGGATGAAATATTAAAATTATCTATTAAAATTATATGTTATTCCTAAGAAAATTAACTAACCTAAATTAATTAAGAAAAAGAATGGAATTAAACTAAAAAAAGTAAATAAAACATGGGATGTGAATATCAAATGGAAAGGGCTTAAGTAAAACAAGAAAATGAGCTGGGTGAGGGAAATGGGCCGGGTCGTTGGAAGACCCAGACCCCAGAAAGAAACGCCAATGCTGAACGAAGAGAAACCCTTGGAACGCTGATGCCATGGCCGCCGCCGGACCTGAAAAACGCTAGATCGTGAGACAAAACTGGTGGAGTCCGTTGTTTGGAGTATTGCGGTGTGAGAAGTAGTTAACGTTGTTGCTGGAAACGATTGGAGCAGTGGAATTTTGGGTAAGACAGCGATTGGGTCTTTAACGGCGAAGGCGAGTTGGCAAGTTGTATTTGGTAGAGTAAAGGGTGAGGTGAATAAAGGGAGCGTAGGTTGTGATTGATGAAGATGGTGATTAAGCGAGGGACGCGGAGCAGGGTGACCGGAAAAGGCGGTGCGTTCACAATGGCCGTGAGAGGTAAGATGCTCTATTCTCCATCTCTTCTCTTTGATACTTTCTCATCTTTTGATTTATTTCTGTTTATCTATCTTGGATCCACTTTTTTTCAGTTCCTTTTCTATCCTTGTCACCTTTGTCAGACTTCACTTCATTTTTATTTGAATCGCCTGAACCTTCTTGCTTTTCAGAGGTTGTCAACTTTAACTTCTTCTTAGGAACTACCTTGACAATTCTTAGTCACCGACACAGCTTTTGTATCTGCATCAGTAGCCTTCTTGCCAGTGCTTTGTGTGTCGTCATTAATAGGAGCTGCCACGGCATTCTCTTCATTCTTTTTATCAGACTTTGGGTCTTTCTTATTGGAATCAGTTGCATCATCTTGTACCCCAGATGTTGGTGAAGAAGAGTTTTAACAATGGTTATGGAGACAGAGGTTAAAGGTATGCCTTTCTAATCTCTTTTTTATGAAAAGTTCTATGTCCGAATTGTTTCTAATGTTGCACGTGGTGATTGAAGTAGAGAAACAACCCGATGAAAATGTGGTGATGCTGTGATGAAGACGAAAATTCGGGTATAGAAGCGATGATATCGTTGTATCAGATGCGGATTTAAGAGCGACAGGAGAATTGAACAAAGATGGTAGTAATGAACCGCGAAGTCCGAATGAGTAATTGAAAAAGGTTTGTGAATTTTCTGTATTTTTTACAAGTTGGCTTTAAATTAACAGTATGTTATGATTGTGCCGGTTTTGCAACACTATGAATCTTGAAATTTATCGATCAAATTATTGCCTGTGTTAAAATAGGGATTTAATGTATTGATGATTCGCAATGATATTAAAATGGCCATTTTACATGATTTCAGGAAATTGAGAGAGGATTATTAAGTGAGACAAAGGCAACACAACGATATAAAGGTTTATGCGAAAAACTGAAGAAACTCACATGGTCGGAGCTAGTCCGACGGTACGATTCCGGCGAAGTCAGGTAAGCTCCGAAGACTCCTCGCTCCTTGCTTTCTGCCACTAATTCTTCTCTTCTTCTCCGCTTAAAAAAAACTGGTTGGAAATATTGAATAAATGTTTTTTGGATGGATTTGGATTATACTGTTTTTTATGGTTTTGGTACAGTATGCAGGTTATGGTTTTGCAATATGCTTGTTGTGGTTTTGCAAATGGACCATGTTTTTATAGTTTAGATGCAGGTTTAATGGTTTTATGCAATATGCAAATTATGTGGTATGATGCAATATGCAAGTAATGAAATATGCAGTATGCAATATGCAGGTTATGAAATATGCAGTATGCAATATGCAGGTTATGAAATATGCAGGTTTTAGCAATATGCAGGTTATGAAATATGCAGTATGGTTTTGCAATATGTTTGGAAAATGGTTTTTTATGCCTAGGAGCAGTGATGTGTTGGTGGAGATATGCAAGCTTAGACTTCCTTTTGAAGGCATTTTCTCATATAGCCGTTGGTATCTTTTTGGCTCAGGTTTGAGTATATTATTATATTTTCCTGATGCTGCATATATGCTGCTACATGTGATTTCATTCCCATTTCATGCTTAGGCCAGAACCTGCAAAATGGAACCTCTTCTCTCTCTCTCCCTCAAGTACAGAAATGATATATATATGATATCTTGTACTGTTGTCTGAAAAAGTAATAGGCTGGAATATGATGAAAAAAGGAAATATAGGTTGCTTGCATACATTGTTTTAAAATTGCACATGTTTGAAATTGCATATGTTGGAATTACATTTTCTTTTGTCTTGCATTAGCCTATGTTATCTCCTATGTGGTGCAGGTTAACGTTGGCTTGTTTGTGAACTAGCATATGCTGTTTTGTATGGTTTATGCAGTTTTGACCAAAATTGAATTTATGCATATTTGAAATATGCATGTGGGCTTTTTTTGATAAAAATGCAATTAATTTTGAAATGTGCTATTTTTAATTATGCATTCATTTAAAAATTCCTCTCTTTTTTGTGAACCGGGAGAAATCCCGTGATTTGCAAAAAAGAGTAACTGATTCCGGCCATTGCTTTTAATGATGAACATTAAATTTATTTCCTGCATTTTAATTATTTATTCAATTCTGACTTTCTTTTAATTGTTTTCGCAGGTAAAATTAAATGAGCGAACAAGAGCATTGGATTGAAGATTTAGAATTAGAATTTAGAAAAATAGTTTTTTTATTTACTTTAAGCATTTATGTAATTGTCTTTATAAATATTTTGTAATAACACAACATTTAAATGACAATTGTAATAAATAGAATAAAGTGAATAAAAATTCTATTATTTCTCAATTAATTCTTTTTCTTTCCAATTATTTATTTATTGTTTATAATTCTTTAAATTATATAATGACTGAAAAATCAAATCCAATCATTTAAATTCAGAATGATAAACAAATAAATAAATATCATTGATCAATTAATAACTTCAATCATTTACTTTATTATTATTTTTAATTCTTCTAAATTATAATAACTTGAAAAAATAGAATTTCAGCTATTTAGATTTAGAACAAATAAATAATCAAATAAACATTGCTTGATCAATTAATATACTCATTTTCAAATGTTTATTTCATTACTCATAAACCTTCAAATTATATAATAACGGAAAACAGGTTCCCATTATTTAAATTTAGGATAATGAATGATTAATAAACATTATTTGATCAATTAATAAACCTTTTCTCAAATAATCTTTTTATTATTTATAAATCTTTAAATTACGTAATAATCGAAAATAAATTCCAATTATTTGAATTTAAGATAATAAATAATTAATGAACATTGTTTAAGTCTTGATCAGTTAATAAATTTAGCGTTCAACAAATAAACAGCTCCCGACTCGAAAAAGTTATGAATTTTTAAACTGCTTTGAAAATTTGATAAAATATGTGAAAACCCTTGCAATGCGAATAATGCAGATGGAAGACGGTATCTTAGGTCAAAATTTGGGGTACAACAACGGTTCAAAACCGTTGCCCATTCTTTTCTTATTTCAGGAAATAAACAAGCCAAGGAAGAAGAAGACCCTGTGGCATCACATGATTGGTTAATTTGAATTGCGCGCTAAAAGTTTCCCACTAGCGTTTGTTTATTTCATATTAATTGTTTGTTGTCTAATATACAGAAAGCGCGTTTGGTTCAATTGGTTAAGCGTGTGTGTGGTGACCTTCAGGACCTGGGTTCGATCCCAGGTCCCCCACCCTTTCCAATATTATTTTTCCAATTATCATTCTGTGCAGGTTCAGTGCTAAAGTGTACCATGCATCCATAATCCCAAGCCTGCCACGCGTGTAGAGAGACCAATCCAAGGGCGCTGATTGAAGGAACAACATGGAATCTGGTCAAACGTGCCACATGCTAATCAAAGGGTCAACGAGGCCAAAACCTTATTGGGCCTAAAATTGCTGGACTTCACCTCACATTTGGGGACAGACCCCCCTAGGTTTGCAAGCTTTTACATTTTTTTTTATTTCTTTTTGTTTATTTCAATTATTGTTTTTTAATTAATTTAAGATTTTCACAATAATATAAAAAACACAAAAAAATCAGAAAGGACAAAATTAAAATATATTTATTTAATTAATATTTTTTGTAAATAAAATTCATTAATTAACTTAGTTTTTAATTTAGGACTTAATCTTAACATTTTTCAATAAACTTAAAACAATTAGAATTAGGGTTAGCATTTTATTTTAATTAATCTTTTTCATTAAAACTCATAAAATACAAAAATACCAAAAATAACTTCTTTTCTTTTTAATTTCATTAATATAATAATCATTTAATTTAATTTCATTAAAAAGGGTCCAACGCCCTCGTTTCCAATCTTATTTCAATTCGCGCGTTTTATTTCTTTTTTCTTTTAATTTTTATGTACCTCTCCCAAGGCCTTGTAAGCTCGGACATTTTAATCTTTCGCACTTTACTTTCTTTATTTTCTGTCAAATCGGGTCCTGGAAATTTTGGCGATGTGGACCCGCGCCTTTGTAATAGCTTAGAACTTTACCTTTTTTCGCACTTTTTCAACTGTTAAATAAATGCATGCAAGAATGAATGACCTTAAATAAAAACAAACGCGTAGATCACCTATACCATGACAAGATAAAATAAATGAAAACGACACACGAATCACACACCACCCCTAGGGTACGCCTCACTGTTGCCTTGCCTCGAAAGGTGATCGTCGAGTAGAGGATGTTTTAGTAAGTCCTCATGATCCGGGAAGCTGGCATGAGGGTAGCTTCTAAGGTGTCTCCTATTGCTCTGGTGATCACCATGTCCCGAACCTTCGAATTGACCCGAACACCTCCAACGGTGGTGCTACCTACCTCTCAATGGTGGGATGGCACTACTTTAAAGGACATTTACACAGACAAATTCCTTAGGGTAGGTAGGTTCTCGTAGATACTTGCTCTAATTTCAAAAACAAATCAAAAATACTTTTCACACCGACACCTTTTCAAAAAGCTTTCGAAAGCAATTTTTCAAACACTCTTGAGGACCGATACAAGAGTCGAACTGGAATTTCCAAAGAAACTTTTTTAAAACCCACAGTTGAAAAGCAAACAAACCATTTTTGAAAACACAATGAGCAAGTATCTAAGAGCCCATGGATAACCATGGATAGAAAGGGTGCTAACACCTTCCCTTTCTATAACCTACCTCCCGAACCGAGAGCAATCTCTTTAAGGAATTTTTCTGTGCTTTTGTCCTTTCCATTTGGAGAAAATAAAAGACGGTGGCGACTCTTGCTTCCGCGACATTTCGCGAACCAGCGTTAAACAGTCAGTTCCAGATCCACCGATCACAGAACTGGCGACTCTGCTGGGGACTTAAACTTAAAGTGAGGTGTACCTTAGGGTAGTTCATAACTGTGTTTTCAATTGTATTGACTTGTCTGCTTTAAATTTGTGGGTTGCATGGGAGTTACGTAGATCCTAACCCAGATCTGGGGATACCCTGTTTAGGTAGCATAAGCTGTGAGGGACCTGTCCGGCGTAGACCGACACGGGTGAAGCAGTGGCTACGTTGGTGTGGCACCTTGGTCTGTACCGATATCCCTTGTGTTGCAACGAGGAGAATATGGGTCTTCTAAGGAGTCATTAAGAACCAACAACCTTAGAACCTTAAATGACACAACTTGGCCATTAGAACAGTAGCAGTATGCTACGCCCATTGAGGCTAAACTCTCGTGATGGTTCTGGCCGCAAGAAAAGATTGCGATGCTGGAGTTATGACCGATTGAGGGTAGTAAATGATATTGGGATCCTCTAAGAACCCGGTTACTTTGATAGGATAGGTATGAACCAACAAACTGAAAGAGGGTAATACCTAGACCCCGTGCTGGCCTAAACTCTAAGGGTTTCTCTTGTGTGACTTGTGTGCCTTCGTACTTGACTACCTGCATGCTTGTTGTCTGACACTTGAGCTTCTTGCAGGTTTTGTTTTTAGTCCTTAATTAGGACTCATAACAAGGTCTACCGAGTTTCTTGCAGGTTTCGTTTATAGTCCTTAATTGGGACCCATGACAGGGCTTACTAAGTTTCTTGCAGGTTTTGTTTATAGTCCTTAATTAGGACTCATAACAGAGTGTATTGAGTTTCTTGCAGGTTTTGTTTGTAGTCCTTAATTAGGGCTCATAACAGAGTGTACTGAGTTTCTTGCATACTAGTTTCTTGCAGGTTTTGGTTTGCAGTCCTTAATTGGGACTCATAACAGGGTTACCTACATTACCCCATGCATACCATAACATCATACCATTGCATACATCCTAACCCATTTCAAGGATCTCAAGGGCTTGTGATGCAGGTCATGGTGAATCAACTATCCCAGCAAGGGGCAAAGAGGATTTATTTTCCTCTAGCCAAGGTAGTCAAGGGCTATGACCCACTTGATATGGTGAGCTTTGACACTTGAAGAAGGTTGCCCTAGCCAAGGTTGTCAGGGGCTATGACCCACTGGAATGGTGAGCTTTTGACCCTTGAAGAAGGATTCTCAGCAACATAGGGCTCCTCCAATCAAGCTAACAAATTCAAATGCTAACAGTCTTCTTGTTTATCCCGCGAGGTCCTGGAAAACATTGCATGCATACGTACACATCATAACAGGTATCCTTGTTGCAGGTCACTTACCTCTCTCGCTGTTTATTTCAGCAATGGCTTCCCAACAAGATAACCAGGACCTTCTTACTCAAGAAACTCGGTTCGGGGAAATCCTCCTGAATCTATCCAAGGGGCGGGAGGAGCTAAGGACACTTCTCATGGAGACTTTGGTCAGGAACAGTGCTGAGAACGAACGGCTGAAACACCTGCAAGCTGAGATGGATGCAATGAAAGCCCAAATGCTGGGGCAGGTGACTATCATCCAAGACTAAGCTCAAAGACAAGAAGAGCTCGGAGTTCTCGTCAACCAACTGCTTCAGGGTAACCAACTGGGGCAAACGTCTAAGGGTAAAAATCCAGTCATCATTCCACCATCTTTGAGACAAGGAGATAAGGGGAAAGCTCCTCAGATGGCTCCAGTGTCACAAATTCAGCATCAACCTCACCGGCTTCAGCCAGACAAGTCCAGGAGGCAATTCACCCCGCTTAACATGTCGCTGTTTCAAGCTTTACAACGCCTGTTGAGATTGAATTTGATCACATTAAGGGCTCATCCCCAGAACCCCAACACATCACATCCTACTTATGATCCCAATAAAAGGTGTGCCTACCACTCTGCCAGTCCTGGACATGATACAAATGAGTGTTGGGCTCTGAAGAACAAGATCCAGGACCTGATTGATGAAGGGGCATTGGAGTTAACCCAAGATGGTCAGGCTGAATTTTTCTACCATCCCTCCAAGGCTCACCATTTGAAGTGACAAGCCCTGAGACTAGAAATTTTTGTTCATTCGAATGTTCAAGTTGCAATTTTCTTTTGTTCAAACATTTACTCATGATTAAACATTGTTATTTCATTAATGCATCGCATATGTCTGTTCTGAAACAATACATTCGTATTCACTAAATGCAAATTATTTTCATATTTTTTCTGATGTCAACTCTTGATCTAAAATTCTAAGCCTCTTGAGGGAGGATGACGAAAACGATACCGCTATCTTTACAATATGCTTTTGAACGGACCCCACTGATGAGGTACAGGCATTGTTTCAATCCCTAAACACTGGAGTTATAAGGATGATAATCCCTCGTCAACCCATCTGAGCCAAAGAAGTAGGAGTTTTTCTTTTCGAAATTTAAAACCCTTAATCATAACCTGGGGCAGGGTAGTCTCTCAGTTGATCCAAGTGCATAACGAATGGCACTAAAGAGGTCCTTACAAAATAAAGGAAGACAGTGATGGTTCCGAATAATCAAGAAAGGCAGTCATTATCTCAAAAAATAAAAAAACCATTAAGTCAAAACCCATGAAGGAGACTTACAAAACTGGGTCATCCCGCTGACTGTAATTCCAAAAAAGGAAACAGTTCAGGCAAAAAAAAGAAAGGGATAACAAAAAATCAGACAAGAAAGAGGTCTTACAAACCCTCAACAAAAAGGAATGACTGCCTATTCAAAATAAGTTATCAACATCCGAATCGTCACCGGAAAATCAGAGCAAAGACTCAAACAAGGTCTAACGTATGATCAACTGAGTTTAGGTTTGGAGAATATCACGAAGAGCGGGTGGGTACAAATAAAATTTGAGCCTTTTTCTTTTGTTTCTTAAACCATGAACCAGGCCACGTTATAACCCTTAAAAGTCCTAGCTGAAGCATGGGTTAGTTCGAAAGCATACTGTTACGAAAGGTATCCTGACTCCTTAAGGCCTATGGTAAATACGGAGTTGACATCACGTTTTACAAACATTCACTTGTTTTATGAAAAGAATGCATTTTCAAAAATCTTCAAGACAGACATAAGCTTTGCATTTTTAACATAACTTTGTTTGCATATGACCTTTGTTTGAACAACAGGGAAATTCGCACGATGAATACCTAGTGAACAAAAGCACTTCCAATCAAGGGGCAGACCTGATCATGGTCTATCATCTGGGGCAATCCAATCAAGATTCGGAGAATCTCTCAAAGGCCAAACATCCAGGGGCAAATATCCGCCTGAGTCACTTGGGGCATCCCCATAACGAATCTTGCCTGATCAAACACCTTCTGGCGGCATGACAAAACACTTCTAACAGGGGCATCTCCCTACATTCTGAGAGCATGGACATAGTCGAAAAAATACTACGCATAATCAAAGACCCGCTAGGTTGACACACCTAGGAAAAAATAAGGGCTTCCCGGCGAACCAAAAGGGTTCGGGCAAAATGAAGGGATGAAATGAAAAATCTGTACACCCGGCAAGTCGAAAACCTGAAAAGGCGGCTTGGGCAAAAATGGGTATCCCGGTGGGCCGAAAACCCGGAAGGGCGGTCCAGGCAAAAGTTAGGGATCAAAGCGTACGACTATGTCCTGTCATCTCACCACTTGCCTACCAGAAGAAGATTGGTCAAATCAGCAGTTATCAAGCACCTCCACAGGTATCCTCCTCTCCCACATCAGAAACAGGGGCAATAATGGGTGGCTAAGCGATCCAATTGTTCTATCCTCCAAGGTATCAAGGTAGGTTCAGTTAAAGAATACAACCAGATATCTTAATTCCCCAGAGGATGAGCCAGCAAGTCAGTGCACTCTCCCCAAGCAAAGCTACTATCAGCCTTAAGGAAATTGGGTATCCCCCGCAGATCTCAACATTCCCCAGCAGTATACATGTATTCCTAACAAGCATCCCCGGCAGTCTTGGTCTAAAGGTTGTTCCCCGGCGGTATACCAGCATTCAGTGGAGTCATCTTCCCGATACAAGTCAAAACTTCCCCAGGAGAGTCCAATCTAGTTCCCCAGGAAATTTGGAATTCATCTCCCCAAGCAGTAAGCTTATCCCCAGTAGATTCTGGAAGCTTATCCTTGCAGAGCACGAACGCGTCTCCCGGCTTTATTCAAAGAGTTATTTCCCTACCAGGATATAACTGGGTTATCCTCAGCCAAAAGCCACGGAAAGATCGTCCCCGACGAAGTCCTCTTATCCCCAGCGAAGTCTATTAACACTTCCAACACAACAAGGGTATCCCCAGCAAGTTATTATCAACAGCTCAGCAAAGTACCACTCTCCCCATAGAGTATTGCTTCCCAGCAAGATCGTTAGAATACTTCTCTCCCCACAGAGTAATCCATTCGCCAAGTTTATTCCCCAACGGAGTCATCTTCTCCTACCGGTATTCTTGCAACTATTATCCCCAACGGAAGCAAAGATCTATTCTTCAAACATTAGCCCAGGAGTTAACTTCCCGGCATCCGTCAAGGATTTACTTTCCTAAGACGAAAACATACACATCACATCTTCATACATTATAGCATGCATGTACGCATCATGAACATACAATCTCACTTATTCTGAGAGCATCCCGCATGTCATACAACATGACATCGCATACAACTAACGCTTGTCTTTTCAGGACAAAGGTCAGTACAAAAATGATTATTATCAATGGTCGCAACTAAAGATCCGATTCCTGTATCTTGCCAGGGTGTGTCTGAAGAGTTCGAGGATCCGATGCCTGAATCTTGCCAGGGTGTATCCGTTGAAGACTAACATTACCAGATCCGATTCCTGTATCTTGCCAGGGTGTGTCTGAAGAGTTTGAGGATCCGATGCCTGAATCTTGCCAGGGTGTATCCGTTGAAGACTAACATTATCAGATCCGATTCCTGTATCTTGCCAGGGTGTGTCTGAAGAGTTTGAGGATCCGATGCCTGAACCTTACCAGGGTGTATCCGTTGAAGACTAACATTACCAGATCCGATTCCTGTATCTTGCCAGGGTGTGTCTGAAGAGTTCGAGGATCCGATGCCTGAATCTTGCCAGGGTGTATCCGTTGAAGACTAACATTACCAGATCCGATTCCTGTATCTTGCCAGGGTGTGTCTGAAGAGTTCGAGGATCTGATGCCTGAATCTTGCCAGGGTGTATCCGTTGAAGACTAACATTACCAGATCCGATTCTTGTATCTTGCCAGGGTGTATATGTTGAAGACATTTCAAGACCTAGACCGGTTCAGTTAATCGACCCTAAGATTTTCTGTCTCTTATCCAGTCATAGGCCTTCTCTAGTCCAGTTAAGTCGACCCCTAATAGATTTTCCTGATAAAGACCCAGCAGAAGTTATCCAAGATTCTCTCAGTGATTGCTATTGAGGTTGTAGTCACCTATGGTTCTCTCCCCGACCCTGCGGAGGTGGTAATCCCAAGCTTCTCTCAACGATTGCTGTTGAAGTTGAAGTTATCCAAGATTCTCTCAATGATTGCTGTTGAGGTTGTAGTCGCCTATGGTTCTCTCCCTGATACTGCGGAGGTGGTAATCCCAGATTCGCTCAACGATTGCTGTTGAAGTTGAAGTTATCCAGATTCTCTCAATGATTGCTATTGAGGTTATAGTCGCCTGTGGTTCTCTCCCCGATCCTACGGAGGTTGTAATCATCCCAAGATGGTCTCAACGATTGCTGTTGAGGTTAAAGTCATCCAAAGTTCTCTCACCGTTCCTGTTGAGGTAGTAACCATCCCTGGCTCATTCATCACCGCTTGAAGCTCCAGATCCAGCTCCTGTAACCAGTCAGGACACATCTACACAAAGAATTTGAAGACCAGCTCCCGTAACAGGTCAGGTAATCATTTTTCTTTTTTGCAGGTATGCAAGTTCTCGCTAAGGAATCTCTTACGCGATCAACATCCAGATGGCATCTATAAGCCAATCCACCTTCCAGCATCTCTCAGCATGGCATCTATAAGCCCATCATCCTATCCATCAATCTCAAAATGGCATCTATAAGCCCATTCCACCATCACTACTACTATGTGAGCGCAAATTTCTGGGCACTCTAGTGTTCAATCATCTTCCACCTTCGGATTACGAAAGGCACGTCAGCCAATCTGCATCCTCAGGTTTAAGAAGATTGAACAGGGGCAACTGTTGTACCCCAAAATTTGCCCTCCCATATTCTTCAAGATTTGTCAAGTCAAAGCTTCAAAAGTTCCCCAAGGGTTGCACAATGTAAGGGCCTCCTAAACAATCAAAATTAGGGTTTTGGTTCTGGCAAAGAAAATGAAGTTTCCAAGGGTCCAATCAAGTCCGACATGCCTACAAATATGGTCAAGCATCCTCATACCAAGTTTCAAGACTTTCAGCACAAAATTGCACAGTCAAAACCCTAATTACACTACAGTCAACTGTAGGGGCAAAATGGTCATTTGACAGTCAAAAGTCCAATTTTTTTGTAAACATCTCATTTTGAAGCCACAAACATCATTTGATCAATGCTTGATCATGATTCTCAAAGCTTGGCTCAAAAATCATCAAGATGCAAAAGTTTCCATATTTGGACAGTTGAAAAAGTCAATTGTAACTTGACCAGGGCATAACTTTCACATGGATTATCAGAAAATTTCCATACAAAGCTCATTTTGAAGAGGAAGACATTTCCTACAACTCATCTTCACACTTAAAGTCCAAGAAATGCTCTCACAAAAAGTTATCAATTTCAACATTATAGGTCATTTTCAAAAGTCAACAAAAAGGGACTTTAAGTCAAAGGCCATAACTTGAGATTGGTAAATCAAAATGACATGGGACCAAAGACATTAGTTAGAGGACTCAAAGAACTTTCCAAAATGTCCAAAAACATGAGCAAAGCTTTAAAATTGAGCAAGTTATGCCTTGTGGAAGTTGGGAAATTTTTGGATATTTTGAAAAGTCAACATTGCTTCAAATGACCTAAAATTGCTAATGGGCCTCTTTTTCTTCCACAATTCATTATCCAAGGCATGTGCACGACCATTTGGCCCAAAGGGAAGTTTTTTATCATTTTATTTTATATATTTGGATTTTTAATCATTAATAATTCATTTAATTAAATAAAATACATGAAAAATACCAAACCTAATGTTTTGAATCTTTTTGTGCATAAAATAATCTCAATATTTCGTGTACAATCAAATATGGAAGGAATTATGGTGATTGGATATGATTGAAGCCAAAATAGCATGAAAAAGATTTGGAAAATCATGGCATAAAATTCAAATATTGAATCCTTCAATTCATGGATTTTTTGATCAAATTCTTTGACCTAATCCTTCCATACATAAGTACAAAGCAAACCCTCGTGCAAAAGGACTGAAAGCTGCGCCATAGACCAAAAAGAAAACTTGAGTTTTTTGCTTAAAAAGTGAAAACTGAAAACAGGGATACAAGGTGATTCAAGCCACAATACTTATTCCATTGGCTTGCTGAGAGTTCAAGGAACACATACAGATCAAAAACCTTGTCCCATACTCAAAGAATTGGTAATTCGAGGGCAAACTGTATCACTCTTTTTGCATAATCGTGCTTTGTTATTTAGACCATATCATTGCATTTTATTCATGGATTTGTACTAATGAGACTTTTCTGAAGCTAACAATGTGGTTTGATTGAAGTTTTGTGCATCATACGCGAAAGTGCCATTGTTGTCATCTAGGGTTTTGCAAGCTTTGAATCGGGCGTTTCTTAACGCTGTAAAATTAGACCACCATGATGCCATGACCATATTCAGCGCACTTGGACGAAAAGAACAGGACCCTCGCGCCTAATTTATGTGGCCGGACGGCCTAATCGCTATTTTCTATAATATTGCTTTTGGGGACGGTTCAAAACCGTTGCCCATTCTTTTCTTATTTCAGGAAATAAACAAGCCAAGGAAGAAGAAGACCCTGTGGCATCACATGATTGGTTAATTTGAATTGCGCGCTAAAAGTTTCCCACTAGCGTTTGTTTATTTCATATTAATTGTTTGTTGTCTAATATACAGAAAGCGCGTTTGGTTCAATTGGTTAAGCGTGTGTGTGGTGACCTTCAGGACCTGGGTTCGATCCCAGGTCCCCCACCCTTTCCAATATTATTTTTCCAATTATCATTCTGTGCAGGTTCAGTGCTAAAGTGTACCATGCATCCATAATCCCAAGCCTGCCACGCGTGTAGAGAGACCAATCCAAGGGCGCTGATTGAAGGAACAACATGGAATCTGGTCAAACGTGTCACATGCTAATCAAAGGGTCAACGAGGACAAAACCTTATTGGGCCTAAAATTGCTGGACTTCACCTCACATTTGGGGCCAGACCCCCCTAGGTTTGCAAGCTTTTACATTTTTTTTTATTTCTTTTTATTTCTTTTTGTTTATTTCAATTATTGTTTTTTAATTAATTTAAGATTTTCACAATAATATAAAAAACACAAAAAAATCAGAAAGGACAAAATTAAAATATATTTATTTAATTAATATTTTTTGTAAATAAAATTCATTAATTAACTTAGTTTTTAATTTAGGACTTAATCTTAACATTTTTCAATAAACTTAAAACAATTAGAATTAGGGTTAGCATTTTATTTTAATTAATCTTTTTCATTAAAACTCATAAAATAAAAAAATACCAAAAATAACTTCTTTTCTTTTTAATTTCATTAATTTAATAATCATTTAATTTAATTTCATTAAAAAGGGTCCAACGCCCTCGTTTCTAATCTTATTTCAATTCGCGCGTTTTATTTCTTTTTTCTTTTAATTTTTATGTACCTCTCCCAATGCCTTGTAAGCTCGGACATTTTAATCTTTCGCACTTTACTTTCTTTATTTTCTGTCAAATCGGGTCCTGGAAATTTTGGCGATGTGGACCCGCGCCTTTGTAATAGCTTAGAACTTTACCTTTTTTCGCACTTTTTCAACTGTTAAATAAATGCATGCAAGAATGAATGGCCTTAAATAAAAACAAATGCGTAGATCACCTATACCATGACAAGATAAAATAAATGAAAACGACACACGAATCACACACCACCCCTAGGGTACGCCTCACTGTTGCCTTGCCTCGAAAGGTGATCGTCGAGTAGAGGATGTTTTAGTAAGTCCTCATGATCCGGGAACCTGGCATGAGGGTAGCTTCTAAGGTGTCTTCCTATTGCTCTGGTGATCACCATGTCCCGAACCTTCGAATTGACCCGAACACCTCCAACGGTGGTGCTACCTACCTCTCAATGGTGGGATGGCACTACTTTAAAGGACATTTACACCGACGAATTCCTTAGGGTAGGTAGGTTCTCGTAGATACTTGCTCTAATTTCAAAAACAAATCAAAAATACTTTTCACACCGACACCTTTTCAAAAAGCTTTCGAAAGCAATTTTTTCAAACACTCTTGAGGACCGATACAAGAGTCGAACTGGAATTTCCAAAGAAACTTTTTTAAAACCCACAGTTGAAAAGCAAACAAACCATTTTTGAAAACACAATGAGCAAGTATCTAAGAGCCCATGGATAACCATGGATAGAAAGGGTGCTAACACCTTCCCTTTCTATAACCTACCTCCCGAACCGAGAGCAATCTCTTTAAGGAATTTTTCTGTGCTTTTGTCCTTTCCATTTGGAGAAAATAAAAGACGGTGGCGACTCTTGCTTCCGCGAGATTTCGCGAACCAGCGTTAAACAGTCAGTTCCAGATCCACCAAGCACACATGGCAAGTGAGGTCCCTAAATATCTCAAGGAAGTCAAAAGTTGACCAGACAAACTCTCTCCTAAGGCAGTCTACCTCAAATTAGGGTTTCATTTTTCATCAAGATGCTTGAGTCCAAAGGATCCCAAATTCTCACCATTGTCCTAATATGTTCTCAAGATCATCCATGTCAAGTTTCAAACCTTGCAGAAGAAGTTTGCTCAGTCAATTGCTCAAAAGCCTGAAAATCGACTGTGCTAGGTCAAAAGTCAATTGTGGCCCATATACAGTCAAACCTCAAGATTTTTGGTCAACGTCCTCATTTGAAGTAACATTCATCATTTGATCAAGGGTTGATCATGATTCATCAAGGATTGCTCACAATTCATCAAAACCCAAAAGTTGTTAAATTAGGGTTTTGCAGGAAATGTCAACTCAACTTTGACCAAGCATAACTTTCTCATACTTTATCAAAAATGACCCATCCAAATCTCATTTTGAAGAGGATTCAATTCCCTACAATTCATCTTCAGCTCCTAAGTTCAAAATATGCACTCACAAGAAGATATGAATTTTACCATTATAGGTCATTTTGCAAAGTCAACAAAAACACCTTTTGGGTCAAAGCATCATACATGAACATGTAAGACTCAATTGAGATGATACCAAAAGGGTTGCTTAGGGACATCCTAAGATTTCTAAAAAAATCCAAGAACACCTCTCCAAGGTCAAAATTGAGAGAGTTATGTATTGGCCAATTTGACCTTTTTTGCAAAATTGCCAAAAGTCAACATTGATCAAATTTGCATTTTTTCCAAAGGGGCCCATGTTTTCTTGTTTGTAACATGTTTCTAATAGGACCCACAACCCCTAAGCTTTTCCAGCTTTTATTTTATTATTTTTATCATTTATTTTGATTTTTTATTCATTTAAATCAAAATAAATCAAATTAAATGGTAAAATAATAAAATCAAATCAAATCTTGGATTTTTTGTGCATCTTTTGAGTCTATGTACAGCTAGTAGGACAACCAATTCATGCAAGATTGATTTGGGTGGAAAAATATTGGATTCAAGCAAATTTGGAAAGATATCATATGCCATGAAAGACCAAATCAAATCTTCATAATGGGCAAGATTCAATTCGTTTTTGTTGACCTAATATGTTGCACTACATATACAGAAGGAATACAAAGAAAGAAAGGAGGTTAAACAGTCGTGCAGAGCAAGAGCAAAACTAAAAATTTTCAAGAAAAAGTGGTGATCCAATTTTGATCCTAGAGTCCAATTCGAGCCATTCTCACAATACCTACAGATTCCTGGACATCTCCAGAAGGGATTTCAACCAATTGCAAGCTTTCTCGCGCCTGGAATCAAAGGTATAGAAGTCACGTTTTTCCTAAAAAATTCGTTTTCGTTTTCATTGATTTATACATCATTTGCGCTTTTTGGTTATATATTCTTGTTCCTTATTGAGTTTGCAAGCTAATCATTCTATTCAAATTCATTTTTGATGACTGTATGAAAAATTGCCATGGCTAGGGTTTCTTGTTTAGTTTTAGGGCTTTGCAATACAGGTTAAGTTGGATGTTGATTCTGGTACCATGATACTCGTGAGGATGAGACGAGTTGATTGGTACCAGCCATGGTCATTTATCTTGCTTGTGGAAAATTTTTGAAGTACACAGGTTTGTAGCTACACCGCAGCATCCGTAGTTAAAGATATCTTGGGCTAAAATGAAGGTTGGGAGGAAGAAGACAATGCGTAGCATTCGCTGATTGGGTTATTTGAATTTTAGCGCGTTTTGAATATATTATTGGTTTTTTTGATTATATTGTCTTACTTCCATTATGTATACAACAAAAATGCGTGGCTCAGTTGGCAAGCGTGTATTGGAGACATGCATAAGGGCCTGGGTTCGATCCCTAAGTCTCATATTTTGTTTCATGTTATTTTTCAATAGGTGATCAGGTATACCACACGTCCAAGCATCCACCATGCAACTCAAGATATGGACATCCAATTCATCAGTGCTCCAGATCCAATGCCATTCCACTGAAGTCCCACCATACGCCTCAGGTCAACACATGCACTGAAAGAAGCAAAGTTAAAAGGGTTTAGTTTGGTTTGGGACCAGAATTTCCTTAGCACACTGTGATCGGTGGGAACGAGAACTGACTGTTTATTAGAATGCTGGTTCGCGTTTGCGTTTGTTTTCGCAAAGTGTCGCGGTAAGCAAGAGTCACCACCGTCTTTTATTTTATCCAACAAGGGAAAGGACAAAAGCACAAAAAAATTCCTTTTCGAGATGTTTCTCGGGTTCGGGATTATAGAAAGGGAAGGTGTTAGCACCCTTTCTATCCGTGGTTATCCACGGTGTTGTACCCCAAAATTTTCCCTCCCATATTCTTCAAAGTTTGGCAAGAATCATGCTCAAAATGCTTCAAGATTCCTCAGGGGTTGCACAGTCAAACCATCTCCTAAGCCAGTCAAAATTAGGGTTTTCGTTCTTGCAAGGAAGTTGGGGTTTTCAATGGTCCAATCAAGTCTTATATGCCTATAAACATTGTCAAGCATCTATATGCCAAGTCTCAAGACTCACAGCATCAAATTGCACAGTCAAAAGCCCTATTTGATTCACAATCAACTATAGCGGTAAAATGGTCATTTTACAGTCAAAAGTCAGAATTTTTGGTCAACATCTTATTTTGAAGCCACAATCATCATTTGATCAAGTCTTGATCATGACTCCACAAGCATGGCTCAAAAATCATCAAGATGCAAAAGTTTCTATTTTTGGACAGCTGAAAAGTCAACAGTCACTTGACCAAGGCATAACTTTTTCATGGTTCATCAGAAAAATCCCATCCAATGCTCATTTTGAAGGGGATGACATTTCCTACAACTCATCTTCACATTCCAAGTCCAAGAAATGCTCTCACAAAAAGTTATCAATTTCTACATTATAGGTCAATTTCAAATGTCAACAAAAAGGAATTTTAAGTCAAAGACCATAACTTGATATTGGTAAATCAAAATGACATGGGACCAAAGGAATTGGTTAGAGGACTTCAAGACCTTTCCAAAATGTCCCAGAACATGTTCATATGATCAAAATTGAGCAAGATATGCATTGGAGAAGTTGGGAAATTTTCATGAATTTGCAAAAGTCCACTTTGCTCAAAACACTTCATTTTTGCTAATGGGCCTCAAATTCCTTCTTGAAACTTTGTCCAAAGCATATGCACGACCCATTGAGCTCAAATTGATTTATTTTCTTATTTTTAATTAATTAATTGAATTTTTTATTAATATTAATTCATTTAATTGATTTAAAATGTAGAAAATATAAAGATATGGTTTTCAAATCTTTTTATGAAGCAAATAGGCTCAGGGCAAGCTGGCAATTTCATGCATCCATCAAAGAGACAAAAATCTCCATGTTTGGCAAGTTTTATCAATCAAAAAGATTGAAAATTATTTGATTTCCAATCAAATATTGAAAACATAATGCCATGGATCTTTTGCCCAAAGATTGAACCTAATTCAGTCCTCTATATGTACTAAACCTAAACCTAATCAGGCACACATGAAAAACTGCTGCAGAAACCATAAACACATTGAAAAAAGATCAAGAACAAAGTCAAAACTGAATTCCACCTTCCAACACGATTCAAAGCTTTCACTTGATTCAAACCTATTGCAGGGATTCCCAGAAGCCTTTTGCAATCAAAATCACGTGCCAACACTCAAGAAATCCCCATACACGAACTCACGGTTTGTCAATCTTTTTCAGAATTGAAACTCCAAAATTATGCATCATTAACATGATTTATTGTGTGTTTTGTGTTGCTAGCAATCATACAAAGGTTTTGGCATAAGTCAATTGGATTAAGATGTCTTAAATCAGAAGTTGCCATGAACACGTTCTAGGGTTTCCAAGCTCTGAAATTGGGGGTTTGCTCTATAGGAAAAATTGGACCTTCTTACGCATATGGTTGAATTCGTCAAGGCCATACGAATCAAACCCAACCCTCGCGCCCTATTTATATAACTCATACATCTAATCGTTATTTTTCCTTTTTGCATTTTGTGGGGGTTAAAAACCCCCGCTATTTGTTTTGTTTTTTATAGGCAAAAGGAAGAAGATGACTGACGTGTTTACACATGGCTGGCTGGTTTGAATAAATAGCGCGCGTTTCATTTATTTTCCAGCATAATTATTGTTTTCATACATTAATTTCATTGTCCATTATAATAACAAAGACAGGCGCTTGGCTTAGTGGAAGGTGACATGCTTGGTAACCATTGGGACCTGGGTTCAATTCCCAGGCCCCCCAAAAGCTTGTTTCTATTTTTCCTAATATGTTCATATGCAGCGCTTGCCCAGGGGTCTACCATGCATATCAGATATCCAGGCGCCATGTGGCCATGATCATAAATCCAAAGGCCAAAAAGTGATGAACACCATGTTCTCAGTCAACGCAGGCGTGGACAACCAGGAAGGTCAAACGTGGCTTACAATTTGATGGGCCTGAATTGCCAAACTCACCTCCATCTGGGCCTGCATACCCCCCCTGGTTCTTTCATATTTTCTTTTGTTTTCTTTTTTCTTTTTTATTTCCTTTTAACTAATTATTTTTATTAACTCTTATTAATTATTATATTTAACTAACATAATTAATTATTTTTCATATTAAATTCAGAAACTTAAAATATTTAATATTCTTATTATTTATTAAATTCACTATTAAATATTTTTGTAAATAAATGTAAATTAAATAATTTAGTTAATTAGGTTAACTTTGACATTTTTTTATAATAAATAAAATAAATTTAGAATTAGGGTTTTCTTGACTTTTAATTTCCTTTTATTTTTGTTTTCATTAAAAACTTAAAAAACACAAAAAAACATTTTTCTTTTAATTAATTAATTAATTAGTTTAGGGTTAATATTTAATTAAATGCAAAGGACCAAAATTTCTTTACTTCTCAAAAGGGTCAAAACCCTAAGGACGTCCTGATTCTATTTCTTTTCGCACATTATTCTTATTTTGATGATATTTATGTAACTGTTTCCGAGGATGTAATAGTTAATTATGATTTTATCGCTTTCTTTTATTTTCTCACATTTTTTTCCAAACGGGTTTGTTTTAGGCGATGTATAGACCCGCGCCTTGTAATAGCGTAGATTTACCTTTCCGCACATTATTTTCCACACTCTTAACTGTTAAAATGCATGAAAGACTTGTATGACAAATAAAATCGATCTGTAGCTCACAAATAACATGTAGAAGATAATCTTAACTGAAACAACACACATGCACATGCCACTCTTAGGGTACGCCTCACTGGTTTCCTCGAACGTGGTCGTCAAGTATATGGTGTTTTAGAGGTCGCCCTCCTGTCTAAAGATCCAGTTGCCTCGAAACGGTTGCCTCGGATAAAAAGGATCTAGGACATTAGGGTTATCGCTAAGGCATCCTACTATTGCTTTGGTGACCACACATTGTCCCTAATAATCGAATTGACCCGAATAACTCCAACGACGGTGCTACCTACTTCTCAATAGTGGGATAGCACTATCTAAAGGACTCTTACACAGCCTGATTCCTTAGAGTAGGTAGATTTCTCCTGGGTACTTGCTCTTTCAAAAACAAACAAAATACTTTTCGCACCTACACTTTCAAAAGGTTTTCAAATAAATATTTCATACACTCTTGAGGAAAGATACAAGATTTACTTAGAAATTTTTCAAACGAAACTTTTTCAAAACCCACACACACTTGAAAAGCAAACAATTTTTGAAAACATAAGAGCAAGTACCTAAGAGCCCATGGATAACCATGGATAGAAAGGGTGCTAACACCTTCCCTTTCTATAAATCTACCTCCCGAACCGAGAAACATTCTTGAAAAGGAATTTTGCTGTGCTTTTGTCCTTTCCTTGTTGGAGAACATAAAAGACGGTGGCGACTCTTGCTTACCGCGACATTTCGCGAACCAGCATTTCAAAAACAGTCAGTTCTATTTCCACCGATCACAGAACTGGCGACTCTGCTGGGGAAACTTAATAAGTGAGGTGTACCTTAGGATTAGACCACTCTTATGTTTTCAATTTCTTGTTTTGTTTGCTTTAATATTTTGGGTCTGTCTTGGAGTTTCATAGATCCTAACCCGGATCTGGGGGATACCTTTTAGGTAGCAACAAACTGTGAGGGAACTGTGCGGGGTATACCGACACGGTTGAAGCAGTTTGCTACGTTGATGTGGCACTTTGGTGAGTACCGGTAACCCTTGAGTAAAGTCAAGGAGAGTACGGGGCCGCCGCGTGGTGTCGTGAAGCATCAACTGACCTTAGGAACCTTACTTGACCATCCTGGCCTTTTTAGGGGTAGTGAGATGACCGACTTTGGTGCAGTCCGAAGTTGGTAGATACTCGATACTACACTCATTGAGGGTTGTTTTCTTGGAATATTTTGATCGCCAGTTTAGTGGCTAAATCAAAACAATGAACATAGAAAACAACCCAATGATATTGAGCTCCTTAGAACCCGGTTTACTTTTGATAGGACATGTTTTGAGCCCACCAACTTCAAGAGGGTAGTACCCCAAACTTCATGCTGGCCTAAACTCTAAGGGCCCTCTGTGTGACTTGTGTGCCTTCAAACTTGACTACTTGCGTGCTTGTTATCTGACACTTGAGTTTCTTGTAGGTTTTGTTTACAGTCCTTAATCTGGACTCATAACAGGGTTTACCTACATTACTCCACGCATAGCATAACATCATACCATCATACCATTGCATACATCTTGCATAAGGACTAACCCATTTCAAGGATCTCAAGGGCTTGTGATGCAGGTCATGATGAACCAAAATGTCTAGCAAGGGGCAAAAGGGGATTTATTTTCCTCTAGCCAAGGTTGTTTGGAGATCAAAACACGATGACTTGAGTTAGGGGCTATGACCCACTCGATATGGTGAGCCTTAACTCTTGAAGAAGGACTCTCAACAATATGCAGTTCCTTCAATCAAGCTACAAAATTCAAATTCTGACAATTTTCTTATTTACCCCGCGAGATCCTTGAAAACATTGCATGCATACATACATATCATTGCATTACAGGTACCCCTTGTTACAGGTCACTTACCTTCTTCGAAGTTTATTTCAGCAATGGCTTCCCAACAAGACAACCAGGATCTTCATGCTCAAGAGACTCGGTTCGGAGAGATCCTCCTAAATCTATCAAAGGGGCAGGAAGAGCTGAGAACACTCCTCACGGGGACTTTGGTCAGGAACAGTCCAGAAGACAGTAAGGATGAACGACTGAAACATCTGCAAGCTGAGGTGGATACAATGAGAACCCAGATGCTGGGGCAAATGACTCTCATTCAAGACTTAGCTCAAAGACAAGAAGAGCTCAGGGTTCTCGTCAACCAACTGCTTCGGGATAACCAATTGGGACAAACATCTAAGGTTGAAGAGCCAGTCATCTTTAAATTCCCTTTGAGACAAGAAGGCAAGGGAAAAGCTCCTCAACTTGCTTCAGGGTCACAAATTCATTATCAACCTCACCAGCTTCAGCAAGACAGTATGAAGCAAGTAGTCAGGGTTGGAGACCAAATCGGTAATCAGCCTCCAAGAAGTCAAAGGTTTGGTTCAATGAATAGACCTCTCCAAATTGCTACCACTTCACAGGTCCAACAACGACCTCGCCAAGAACAACGGGTTGATCAGAGCAAGCCAGACAAGCCCAGGAGGCAATTCACCCAGCTTAACACGTCGCTGTCCCAAGCTTTACAACACCTGTTGAGGTTGAATTTGGTAACTCTAAGGGCTCCGCCCCGGAATCCCAACATCTCTGCTCCTACTTATCATCCCAATAGAAGATGTGCATACCACTCTGATGGTCTGGGACATGACACAAACGACTGCTGGTCTCTGAAGAACAAGATCCAGGATCTGATTGATGAAGGAGCAATGGAATTCACCCAAGATGGCCAGGCTGAGTTCTTCTACTATCCCTGCAAGATTCACCATTTGAAGTGACAAGTCCTAAGATTGAAAAAAAAAACTTTTGTTCATTCGAATGTTCAAGTTGTATTTTTCTTTGATTGTTCAAACAATTGTTATCATAGAAAACTTTATTACTTTATCAATGCATCGCATATGTCTGTTTTGAATCAATATATTCGCATTCGCTATATTTAAACTGCTTTCATTTTTTGATGTCAACTCTCGATTAAATTCTAAGCCTTTTAAGGGAGGATGACGAAAATGATACCACAATTTACAGTATGCTTTTGAATAGACTCCGCTGATGAGGTACAGGCATTGTTTCAATTCCTAAACACCGAAGTTATAAGGAAGATAATCCCTCGTCAACCCCTTTGATCCAAAGAAGTAGGAGTTTTTCTTTTCGAAAATTAAAACCCTTAATCATAACCTGGGGCGGGGTAGTTCTCTCAGTTGATCCAAGTGCACAACGAATGGCACCAAAGAAGTCCTTACAAAACAAAAAGACAGTGATGGTTCCGAATAATCACAAAGACAGGCAGTCATTATCTCTCAAAAAAATAAAAACCCAATAAGTCAAAACCTATGAAGGAGACTTACAAAACTGGGGCATCCCGCTGACTGTAAATCCTAAAAGAAACAGTTCAGGCAAAAAACAGGGATAACGAAATCAAAAAAGAAAGAGGTCCTACAAACCCTCAACAAAAAAAAAGAAATGACTGCCTATTCAAGATAAACTGTCAATATCCGAACCATCACTGGAATACCAGAGCAAAGACTCAAACAAGGTCTAATGCACGATCAACTGAGTTTAGGTTTGAAGAACATCACGAAGAGCGAGTGGGTACAAATAAAATTTGAGCCTTTATCCTTTGTTTCTTAAACCGTGAACCAGGCCACGCTACAACCTTTAAAAGTCCTAGCTGAAGCATGGGTTAGTTCGAAAGCATACTGTTACGAAAGGTATCCTGACTCCTTAAGGCTTGCGGTAAAATAACAAGTTGACATCACATTTTACAAAACTTGCTTGTTTTTTATGAAAAAAAAAATGCATTTTCAAAAACTTCAAGACAGACATAAGCTTTGCATTTTTAATATAACATTGCTTGCATATGACTATTTGTTTGAACAGCAGAGAAGTTTGCACGACGAATGTCTAATGAACAAAAGCACCTCCAAGCAAGGGGCATGGCATGATCATTGTCCATCATCTGGGGCAGTTAAGTCAAGATTCAGAGAATCTCTCAAAAGGCCAACCAGCTTGGGGAAAATCTCCATCTGGGTCACTTGGGGCATTGGACGATCAAACGAAGATCTTCTGGTGGTATGGTAACACTGCACTACTGACAGTGACAACTTCCTGTATCCTGAGAACACGAACATAATCGAAAAAATACTACGCATAATCAAAGACTCGCTAGGTTGACACACCTAGGCAAAAATAAGGGCTTCCCGGCGAACCAAAAGGGTTCGGGCAAAAATAAGGGATGAAATGAAAAAATCTGTACACCCGGCAAGTCAAAAACCTGAAAAGGCGGCTTGGGCAAAAAAATGGGTATCCCGGTGGACTGAAAACCCGAAAGGGCGGTCCAGGCAAAAGTTAGGGATCAAAGCGTACGACTATGTCCCGGCATCTCGTCACTTGCCTACCAGAAGAAGATTTGTCAAACGGCAGTTATCAAGGCCTCCACAGGTACCTTCTCCCGCAGAAACTGGGGCAATAAGAATTGTCTAAACTGTACAAGCTGCTCTGTCCTCCAGGTACAAGGCAGATTCAGCTGAAGAATACGACCAAGATACCTTCACTCCCCGAGAGTAAGACAAGATTCAGCAATACTCTCCCCGAGTAGAGCTGGTCTCCCATCAGCCCCAAAAAGGCACAATATCCCTAGCAAGTCAGCGATACTCTCCCCAAGCAGAGTTAGTCTACTGTCAGCCTTAAGGAGGTTGGATATCCCCAGAAGATCTTAACATTCTCCAGCAGAGTATACAGATGTTCCTAAGCAAGCATCCCCGACAGTCTTAATATAAGATTGTTCCTCGGCGGAATACAGACACCCTAGTGGAGCCACTTCCCCAGTGCAGTCCAAAAGTTTCCCCAGAAGAGTGGAATCAATCTCCCCAGTACAGTCTGGAAGCTTATCCCCAGTAGATTCTGGAAGCTTATCACCTGCAGAGTATATACGTCTCTCCCCGACCATATTCAAAGGTTATTCCCCACCAGAGCTTATAACTGGGTTATCCTTAGCTTGTTACCATGGAAAGATCGTCCTCGATGAAGTTCTTCCTATCCCCCAGCAGAGTTCATCAAAATCCTCAACATAACTTATCAATGGAATCCCCAACGGAGTTCTCTTCAAATTCTCAGCAAATTATCTCTTCCCACAGAGTAATTCCCCACAGAGTATTTCCCTGCAGAGTAATCTCTCCGACAAGTGTATCCCCCAACGAAGTCATCTTCTCCTACCAGTTTATTCTTGAAACCATCATCCCCAGCGGAAACGAAGAACTCTACTCTTCAAACATCAGCCTAGGATTCAACAAGCTTCCGGCATTCATCAAGGATTTATTTTCCTAAGACGAAAATACATTCATAAACATTTCACATTTTATACATCCTGCTTACATACATGATAAAGTGCATACGACACAATCTCATCTTATTCTTGAGAACATCACGACATCATGCATTTCATACATCATGACATTGCATACAACTGATGTTTTTCCTTTTCAGGAAAGAGGTCAATCCAAAGATGATTACTATTAACTGTCGCAATTCCAGATTCGATTCCTGTATCCGGCCAGGGCATATCTGTGAGTGATTAATTGTAGATTCGATACCTGTATCCAGCCAGGGCATATCTACATGAAGAGTTTAGAGATTTGATTCCTGTATCCAGCCAGGGCATATCTGTAGACGACCAATTCCAGATTCGATACCTGTACCTAGCTAGGGCATATCTGTGAGTGATTGATTGTAGATTCGATACCTGTATCCAGGCAGGGCATATCTGCATGAAGAGTTTAGAGATTCGATTCCTGTATCCAGCCAGGGCATATCTGTAGACGACCAATTCCAGATTCGATACCTGTACCTAGACAGGGCATATCTGTGAGTGATTGATTGTATATTCAATACCTGTATCCAGCCAGGGCATGTCTGCATGAAGAGTTTAGAGATTCGATACCTGTATCCAGCCAGGGCATATTTGTAGACGACTAATTCCAGATTCGACACCTGTATCTAGCCAGGGCATATCTGTATATAATTAATTGTGGATTCGATACCTGTATCTAGCCAGGGCATATCTGCATGAAGAGTTTAGAGATTCGATACCTGTATCTAGCCAGGGCAAATCTGCATGAAGAGTTTGAAGATCAACACCTGTAGCAAGCCAGGAAACCATCTTCCTTTCTCAAAGTACGCAAGTTCTCGCTAAGGAATCTCTTACGCGATCGACCCCCGGATGGCACTTATAAGCCCATCCTCCTATCCATCATTTCCAAATGGCATCTATCAGCCCATTCCCGACAAGGTTCTGTCAGATCTCCAGATGGCATCTATAAGCCCATCCTCCTATCCATCATTTCCAAATGGCATCTATAAGCCCATTCCCGACAAGGTTCTGTCACATCTCCAGATGGCATCTATAAGCCCATCCTCCTATCCATCATCTCTCCAAATGGCATCTGTAAGCCCATTCCCGCTATCATACTGCTGATATCCTACTAAGCGAGTGTAAATTTCTGGGCACTCTAGTGTTCAATCATCTTCCACCTTCGGATCACGAAAGGCACGCTAGCCAATCTACATCCTCAGGTCTAAGAAGATTGAACAGGGGCAACTGTTGTACCCCAAAATTTGCCCTCCCATATTCTCCCAAGTTTGGCAAGAATCATGCTCATAATGCTTCAAGATTCCTCAGGGGTTGCTTAGTCAAACCATCTCCTAAGCCAGTCAAAATTAGGGTTTTGGTTCTTGCAAGGAAGTTGGGATTTTCAATGGTCCAATCAAGTCTTATATGCCTATAAACATTGTCAAGAATCTATATGCCAAGTCTCAAGACTCACAGCATCAAATTGCACAGTCAAAAGCCCTATTTGATTCACAATCAACTATAGGGGTAAAATGGTCATTTTACTGTCAAAAGTCAGAATTTTTGGTCAACATCTTATTTTGAAGCCACAATCATCATTTGATCAAGTCTTGATCATGATTCCACAAGCATGGCTCAAAAATCATCAAGATGCAAAAGTTTCTATTTTTGGACAGTTGAAAAGTCAACTGTAACTTGACCAAGGCATAACATTTTCATGGTTCATCATAAAAATCCCATCCAATGCTCATATTGAAGGGGATGACATTTCCTACAACTCATCTTCACATTCTAAGTCCAATAAATGCTCTCACAAAAAGTTATCAATTTCTACATTATAGGTCAATTTCAAAAGTCAACAAAAAGGCATTTTAAGTCAAAGACCATAACTTGAGATTGGTAAATCAAAATGACATGGGACCAAAGGCATTGGTTAGACGACTTCAAGACCTTTCCAAAATGTCCCAGAACATGTTCATATGTTCAAAATTGAGCAAGATATGCATTGGAGAAGTTGGGAAATTTTCATGAATTTGCAAAAGTCATCTTTGCTCAAAACACTTCATTTTTGCTAATGGGCCTCAAATTCCTTCTTGAAACTTTGTCCAAAGCATATGCACGACCCATTGAGCTCAAATTGATTTATTTTCTTATTTTTAATTAATTAATTGAATTTTTTATTAATATTAATTCATTTAATTGATTTAAAATGTAGAAAATATAAAGATATGGTTTTCAAATCTTTTTGTGAAGCAAATAGGCTCAGGGCAAGCTGGCAATTTCGTGAATCCATCAAAGAGACAAAAATCTCCATGTTTGGCAAGTTTTATCAATCAAAAAGATTGAAAATTATTTGATTTCCAATCAAATATTGAAAACATAATGCCATGGATCTTTTGCCCAAAGATCGAACCTAATTCAGTCCTCTATATGTACTAAACCTAAACCTAATCAGGCACACGTGAAAAACTGCTGCAGAAACCATAAACACATTGAAAAAAAATCAAGAACAAAGTCAAAACTGAATTCCACCTTCCAGCACGATTCAAAGCTTTCTCTTGATTCAAACCTATTGCAGGGATTCCCAGAAGCCTTTTGCAATCAAAATCACGTGCCAACACTCAAGAAATCCCCATACACGAACTCACGGTTTGTCAATCTTTTTCAGAATCAAAACTCCAAAATTATGCATCATTGACATGATTTACTGTGTGTTTTGTGTTGCTAGCAATCATACAAAGCTTTTGGCATAAGTCAATTGGATTAAGATGTCTTAAATCAGAAGTTGCCATGAACACGTTTTAGGGTTTCTAAGCTCTGAAATTGGGGGTTTGCTCTATAGGAAAAATTGGATCTTCTTACGCATATGGTTGAATTCGTCAAGGCCATACGAATCAAACCCAACCCTCGCGCCCTATTTATATAACTCATACATCTAATCGCTATTTTTCCTTTTTTCATTTTGTGGGGGTTAAAAACCCCCGCTATTTGTTTTATTTTTTACAGGCAAAAGGAAGAAGATGACTGACGTGTTTACACATGGCTGGCTGGTTTGAATAAATATCACGTGTTTCATTTATTTTCCAGCATAATTATTGTTTTCATACATTAATTTCATTGTCCATTATAATAACAAAGACAGACGCTTGGCTTAGTGGAAGGTGACGTGCTTGGTAACCATTGGGACCCGGGTTCGATTCCCAGGCCCCCAAAAAGCTTGTTTCTATTTTTCCTAATATGTTCATATGCAGCGCTTGCCCAGGGGTCTACCATGCATATCAGATATCGAGGCGCCATGTGGCCATGATCATAAATCCAAAGGCCAAAAAGTGATGAACACCATGTTCTCAGTCAACGCAGGCGTGGACAACCAGGAAGGTCAAACGTGGCTTACAATTTGATGGGCCTGAATTGCCAAACTCACCTCCATCTGGGCCAGCATACCCCCCCTGTTTTCTTTTTTATTTCCTTTTAATTAATTATTTTTATTAACTCTTATTAATTATTATATTTAACTAACATAATTAATTATTTTTCATATTAAATTCAGAAACTTAAAATATTAAATATTCTTATTATTTATTAAATTCACTATTAAATATTTTTGTAAATAAATGTAAATTAAATAATTTAGTTAATTAGGTTAACTTTGACATTTTTTTATAATAAATAAAATAAATTTAGAATTAGGGTTTTCTTGACTTTTAATTTCCTTTTATTTTTGTTTTCATTAAAAACTTAAAAAACACAAAAAAACATTTTTCTTTTAATTAATTAATTAATTAGTTTAGGGTTAATATTTAATTAAATTCAAAGGACCAAAATTTCTTTATTTCTCAAAAGGGTCAAAACCCTAAGGACGTCCTGATTCTATTTCTTTTCGCACATTATTCTTATTTTGATGATATTTATGTAACTGTTTCCGAGGATGTAATAGTTAATTAGGATTTTATCGCTTTCTTTTATTTTCTCACATTTATTTTCCAAACGGGTTTGTTTTTGGCGATGTATAGACCCACGCCTTGTAATAGCGTAGATTTACCTTTCCGCACTTTATTTTCCGCACTCTTAACTGTTAAAATGCATGAAAGACTTGTATGACAAATAAAATCGATCCGTAGCTCACAAATAACATGTACAAGATAATCTTAACTGAAACAACACACATGCACATGCCACTCTTAGGGTACGCCTCACTGGTTGCCTCGAACGTGGTCGTCAAGTATATGGTGTTTTAGAGGTTGCCCTCCTGTCTAAAGATCCAATTGCCTCGAAACGGTTGCCTCAGATAAAAAGGATCTAGGACATTAGGGTTATGGCTAAGGCGTCCTACTATTGCTTTGGTGACCATACATTGTCCCTAATAATCGAATTGACCCGAATAACTCCAACGACGGTGCTACCTACTTCTCAATAGTGGGATAGCACTATCTAAAGGACTCTTACACAACCTAATTCCTTAGAGTAGGTAGATTTCTCCTGGGTACTTGCTCTTTCAAAAACAAACAAAATACTTTTCGCACCTACACTTTCAAAAGGTTTTCAAACAAATATTTCATAAACTCTTGAGGACAGATACAAGAGTTACTTAGAAATTTTTCAAACGAAACTTTTTCAAAACCCACACACACTTGAAAAGCAAACAATTTTTGAAAACATAAGAGCAAGTACCTAAGAGCCCATGGATAACCATGGATAGAAAGGGTGCTAACACCTTCCCTTTCTATAAATCTACCTCCCGGACCGAGAAACATTCTCGAAAAGGAATTTTGTTGTGCTTTTGTCCTTTCCTTGTTGGAGAACATAAAATACGGTGGCGACTCTTGCTTACCGCGACATTTCGCGAACCAGCATTTCAAAAACAGTCAGTTCTATTTCCACCGATCACACACGGGCTCTTAGGTACTTGCTCACTATGTTTTCAAAAGGTTTGCTTTTCTTTGTGATTGTGGGTTTTGAAATGAGTTTTGTTTTGTTTTTGAAAAAAGTGTAAGTGCGAAAAGTTTTTGTTTTGTTTTTAAAAGAGAGCGAGTACTTAAGAACCTCTACCTACTCAAAAAGGAATTTAATTGTGCAAATGTACTTTAGACAGTACTATCCTACTATTGAGGAGTAGGTAGCACCGTCGTTGGAGTATTCGGGTCAATTCGATTTAAGGGACTTGTGGCCACTAAAGCAACGTTAGGACACTTTAGTGGTAATCCTAATGTCTTAGATCATTTTTATCGAGGCAACCATTTCGAGGCAACTTATGATCTTGGGACAAAAGGACGACCTCTAAAACATCCTATACTTAATGACCACGATCGAGGCAACCAAGTGAGGCGTACCCTAGGAGTGGCATGTGCATGTGTCAATTTTCAGTTTATATTATTCTTGCATGTCATGGTGAGCTACTGTTGATTTTAAGTTAAGAATTAATCTTGTCATGCATAGCCTAGTTAGCATACATCTAAACAATTAATATATGTACAGGAATTTAAAGTGCGGAAATTGTAAATCATACGCTATTACAAGGCTTCGGGGAGGGGGATTATTTACATGTCCAAAAATTGGGGAAATAAAAGCAATAAAGCGTAAAAGGTATCAGCTAAGCTATTACAAACCAGTAGGCAATTACAATAAAATAAACGCGCACGAATCTGAAGATAAACTCTAAAAATCCTAAGAACAAAATCTTTTTGTTGTTTTATTTTATTTTGGGAAAAATAATCTAAATCTATTTAATTTTAGTTTTGGAAAAATGTTAAGATAATTAAAGGTTAATTAACAAAGTTAATTTAATAGAAAAAGAAACTAGCCTAATGTTTTTGTGTTTTTTTTATTTTAATGTTAATTAAAAGGAAGTCTATGAAAACAAAAATAAAATGCAAAAGGGATCCTTCGATCCAAGGAGAAAACTGGAGTTTCGACCCAGGGAGAGAAATAGAAGCTTCGATCCAGAAGGGGTCATGGTCCTTTCGATTGGGCCAAACAGCAAGGCGTGAGTAGCCTTCGATCCGGGGAAGAAGATTCATCATGGAGGTCATGGCTTTCGATCCAGGAATAAGATGCTTCCTTCGATATAGCATGCTGATGGGTTCGATCCAGAGAAGGTGTCTCCTTCGATCTGGGATGTTATACCTGCAAAAGTATGTTAGCGAAATAAAATGCAGGGCCTGGGTATTGAATCCCAGGCCCTTCGATCCTGCACTTGTTGGGGTCTCTTCAGGCTAAATCTGCAGCAAGTGTTAGCAAATGAAAAAACATGACCTGGGTGCCAAACCCAGGCCCTTTGATCCTGTCTAGGATGGGAAATCGAAAGTAACAACAAGTATGAATGTATTATGCAAATATGAGGTTGGATAGTTTACCCTTTCTTACCAGCAGATTGGATCTTCGATTTGGACGTTTACTGGACGTAGGCACCTTCGATCTGGGCACTTCCTGGATGCAGGCACTTTCGATTTGGGCTTCTGGGCGTGGGCACCTTTGATCTGAAGGACTGCTTTGGTTCTTTGAGGCAATTTTTCTGTGTGTTCTCCTGCAGAGTTTTGGGTGTTTCTTTGTATATTTTCGTGTGTGATTTTCCTCTGATTTTTCGTCTGATTTTCCGTGTGATTTTCGTGTCTTTGTAATGTGCCACTGGCCTCTGTATTTATAGGGGTGTGAGGGTGCAGTAATGGCAAGAGACAGCCATTAAACAGGCCACTAAATGCCATGAGACAAGAAACGGACACATTAAATAACTTCCTTTTTTGAAACATTTGTGTCTCTTGAATGAACCTGGACATGTTTATTTGGGCGCCCTCTTGATGACCTCCTTCGAATGGGATGATGGCATCCTTCGAATGCTTTTACGAAAGCTTCTTCGAATGGACCCTTTGAATGCCTCTTCGAATGGACCTTCTGGAACTCCCATCGAAGTACATTGTTATAATGCTAATCGAAGTACTTATCCATAATGCCAATCGAAAGGCTCCTTCAGAACATCAATCGAAATGCTCCTTCAGAATACCAATCGAAGGGTCTTTTCGAATGCCAATCGAAGTGCTCCTTCAGAATTCCAATCGAAATGCTCCTTCAGAATGCCAATCGAAATGCTCCTTCAGAATGCCAATCGAAGGTTTTTTTCAGAATGCCAATTGAAGTGCTCCTTCAAAATGCCAATCGAAATGCTCCTTCAGAATTCCAATCGAAATTCTCCTTTAGAATGCCAATCGAAAGGTACTTAAAGTACCACTCAAAAATCTTCTTTTTCCTTAGGCAAGAGTTTGTGATCGACCATGCAGGGGGATGCCTTTGGAAAACATGAGAGGGCAAATTTTGGGGTGCAACAGTTGCCCCTGTTCAATTTTCTTAGACCTGAGGATATAGATTGGCTTTCTAGCCTTTCGCGATCCGAAGGTGGAAGATAATTGAACACTAGAGTGCCCAGAAATTTGCACTCGCCTGGTATAATATCAACATTGTGACATCAGGAATGGGCTTACAGATGCCATTCGGAGATTGTTGGTAGGAGGATGGGTTTATAGATGCCATCAGCAGGAGTGTCGATCGTATAAGAGATTCCTTAGCGAGAACTTGCATACCTGTTGTTGTAGAAGATTTCGCTGGGGAAGTCTAACTGCATATCTGGACTGAGAGGGAACCTGGGTAAGGTTACTTCATGATGAGTCCATGTAAGACTTCATCTGGAAAGGAGGAACCTGTGTAGGGTTTCCTGATGATGAGTCCGTGTGAGACTGCCTCTTGGAAAGAGAGGGAACCAGTGTAGGGTTTCCTGATGACGAGTCCGTGTAAAACTGCATCTTGAAGAGAGGGAACCGGTGTAGGGTTTCCTGATGAGGAGTCTGTGTAAAACTTCATCTTTGGAAAGAGAGAACCTGTGTAGGGTTTCTTGACGCCGAGTCCGTGTAAAACTGCATCTTGAAGAGAGGGAACCGGTGTAGGGTTGCCTGATGATGAGTCCGTGTAAAACTTCATCTTTGGAAAGAGAGAACCTGTGTAGGGTTTCTTGATGACGAGTCCGTGTAAAACTGCATCTTGAAGAGAGGGAACCGGTGTAGGGTTGCCTGATGATAAGTCCGTGTAAAACTTCATCTTTGGAAAGAGAGAACCTGTGTAGGGTTTCTTGACGACGAGTCCGTGTAAAACTGCATCTTGAAGAGAGGGAACCGGTGTAGGGTTTCCTGATGAGGAGTCCGTGTAAAACTTCATCTTTGGAAAGAGAGAACCTGTGTAGGGTTTCTTGACGACGAGTCCGTGTAAAACTACATCTTGAAGAGAGGGAACCGGTGTAGGGTTGCCTGATGAGGAGTCTGTGTAAAACTTCATCTTTTGAAAGAGAGAACCTGTGTAGGCTTTCTTGATGACGAGTCCGTGTAAAATTGCATCTTGAAGAGAGGGAACCGGTGTAGGGTTTCCTGATGAGGAGTCCGTGTAAAACTTCGTCTTTGGAAAGAGAGAAACTGTGTAGGGTTTCTTGACGACGAGTCTGTGTAAAACTGCATCTGAAATTTCCTGAGAAGGAACCTGTGTAGGGTTGCCTGGTGATGAGTCTGTGTAAAATTGCATCTTGGAAAGAGAAGGAACCGGTGTAGGGTTGCTTCATGATGAGTCCGTGTAAAACTGCATCTGGAATTGAGAAGGAACCGGTGTAGGGTTGCTTCATGATGTGTCCGTGTAAAACTGCATCTGGAATTGAGAAGAAACCGGTGTAGGGTTGCTTCATGATGAGTCTGTGTAAAACTGCATCTGGAATTGAGAAGGAACCGGTGTAGGGTTTCTTCATGATGAGTTCGTGTAAAACTGCATCTGGAATTGAGAAGGAACCAGTGTAGGGTTGCTTCATGATGAGTCCGTGTAAAGCTGCATCTGGAATTGAGAAGGAACCGGTGTAGGGTTGCTTCATGATGAGTCCGTGTAAAACTGCATCTTGGAAAGAGAAAGAACTGGTGTAGGGTTGCTTCATGATCAGTCCGTGTAAAACTGCATCTGGAGTTGAGAAGGAACCGGTGTAGGGTTGCCTGATGATGAGTCCGTGTAAAACTGCATCTGAAATTGAGAAGGAACCGGTGTAGGGTTTCCTGATGATGAGTCCATGTAAAACTGCATCTGGAGTTGAGAAGGAACCGGTGTAGGGTTGCTTCATGATGAGTCCGTGTAAAACTGCATCTGGAATTGAGAAGGAATCGGTGTAGGGTTGCTTCGGGATAAGTTTGTGTAAAACTTTAGAATGAACCGGGGTAAGGTCACTGTGAGATAAGTTCGTGTGAAACTTCAGGAGGAACCGGGGTAAGGTTACTTCGGGATAAGTTCGTGTGAAACTTCTGGAGGAACCTGGGTAAGGTTACTTTGTGATAAGTTCGTGTAAAACTTCAGGAGGAACCCGGGTAAGGTTACTTTGTGATAAGTTCGTGTAAAACTTAATTCCGAAATATATGAGAAAGGACCCGTGTAGGATTTTTCAGGATAAACCCGTGTGAAGTTCTGTTTAGTTTCCGGAGTAAATCCTGAACTTGCTGGAAGTTGTTGATGATAACCATCTTTCCTGAAAAGGTACATGATTAATCGTATATGATGCATGACATGCATTGTATGATGATGTTCTCAAAATAAATGAGATTATGCTGTATGCAATATGTATGCGCACGTCATGATGTATGAACATGAAATGCTAATGTGGTACGTTCGAGTTTGGGAAAATAAATCCCTGACTGTTGTTGGAGAATAAAGAGTTTCACTTGCTGGAGATAACGTCTGAAGATGATTGGGAGAATAATCCTGCAGGAGAGAATAACTCCGCTGGGGAATGGACTGACGAGGAAATGACTCTGTGGGGAGTATATACTCTGCTAGAAGATCAGCTGATTTGGAGAAGTAAAACTCAGTTGGGGATGAATTACTGTTGCTGGTGACATCAAACCCTGTTGGGGATTGAATTTCTGTCTATGAGAGGAATGAACTCCGCTGGGGATAGAAAGAACTTCGCTGGGATGATCTTTCAGTTGCAACTTGCTAAGGATAACCCAGTTAGACTGTTGTGAGGATAACCTCTGAATTTGGCTGAGGAGACTTATTTGTGCTTCGCAGGGGACAAGCTTCCAGGGTCTACTGGGGAAGAGGATTTGTGGTCCTTTAACTTGTAGTAGTCGGAGAGGCAAACTCAAGCTGGGGAATCCTGGTGTTGTTGGGGAAATAAACCCTGTCGTCAGTCTGCTAGAGAGGTGACATCTCCGTTAGGGGATGTCCTCGAGGATTCTTGAGGTTGATTCAGCTGGGGAAGGGTTTTCAGAGATTAAGCCCGTGCTGGGAGTCATCCTATGAGAAGGATTTTGGGGGGATTTTTCATTTCCCCTAGTATCAAGTGTTTGTGGCACTGCCTGGAAATGTTTGACTGTATGTAACCCTTCACTAATATTGATGTTCAATGCCCCAAGCGAAGGAGATGGAGACTTGCCCCTGGTTACTATGCACTTCTTTGAGAGATTTCCTGGAATCTTGACTGGGCTGCCCCAGGTGTGCTGGATAGTGACATGTCATGCCCCCTTGTTTATAGGAGATTTTCCAATGGAAGCGCCATCCTTTTTGAAGTGATTTTGTTCACTGAGAGGGCTTTCGTTCATCGGATATTCGTTGTGTGAATTTCTCCGCTGTCAAACAAATAACCAAATGAAAACAGTGATATTCAGATAATGCAAAGTTTATGCTTGTCTCGAAGTTTTTGAAAAATGCATTTTTTAGCAGAAAACTCTTTATAAGACAAATTCAACACAAGATTTAAGGCAAAGCCTTACAGGAGTCAGGATACCTTTTGTAACAGTATGCTTTCGAACTAACCCATGCTTCAGTTAGGACTTTTGAAGGGTTGTAACGTGGCTTGGTTCACGGTTTAAGAAAAAAAGGATAAAGGCTCAAAGTATATTTGTACCCACCCGCTCTTCGTGATGTTCTTCAATCCTAAACTCAGTTAATTGTGCATTTGAACTCCAAATGAGTCTAGAACGACGTTTTTGGTGATGGTTCACACAAGTTGGATTTTTGAAGGCAGTCATCATTTTTTGCAACATTTTTTGTGTTGTCGAGGATTTGTAGCGACCTTGTTCTTTTGATTTGTTATCCCTAACTTTTGCCTGATTGTTCCTGTTTTCGAGATTACAGTCAGCGGGATGCCCAAACTTTCTCAAGCCTCCTTTATAGATTTTGGCTCAGTGGGATTTTTCTCTTTTTTTGAGAGATTGACTGCCTATGAAATAAGGAACCACCACTGACTTTTGATTCCAGCGGAATGCTTTTGATGTCATTCGTTGTATTATGAACTGAGAGTTTTACGACTTAAAGCGTATCTTTTGAATTAACTGAGAGACTACCCTGCCCCAGGTTTAAATTAAAGGTTTCAATTTGTGAAAAGAAAAACTCCAACTTCTTTGGCTCAAAGGGGTTGACGAGGGATTATCTTCCTTATAACTCCACTGTTTAGGATTTGAAACAATGCCTGTACATCATGAGCAAGGTCTGTTCAAAAGCATATTGTATGAGATTATGGTATTGTTTCGTCATCCTCCCTCTAAAGGCTTGTAACTTTTATCAAGAGTTGAATGTCATAAAGTGAGTAAAAAGCATAGTAATGAAAATGATGAATTCAAGACAAACATATGCAATGCATTTAGTGAAACAGAGTTTGACATTAATAGATATTTGTTTGAATAACAAAGAGATTACAACTTGAAAATTCAAATGAAACAAAGACATTCTTAATGATTTGGCATAGGAGCAGTGATTATGCTAGAGTCTCCGGAGGACCAAACTCAATCTCCTTGGCATCAATCAAATTCTGAATCTTGTACTTCAATGCCCAACAATCGTTAGTATCATGCCCGGGACTGTCAGAATGATAAGCACAGGTCGCATTAGGATTGTAGTTAGGGGAAGATGTCTTGGGTTTGGATGAGGTCCTATCAATGTAATTAGATTCATCTTCAACAAGTGTTGCAACGCTTGAGACAACGGCATGTTGATGTTGGTGAACTGTCTTTTAGGCTCATCTGGCTTTCGTTGATTCCCCTTTTGCTGTTGTCGGCGTGACGCAGAATCAGAGACCAGGACTGCCCCTGTGTTTTGATCATGACGACTCTTTTGACCATACACTACATTGGACTCTTTCTCCCCATTGTGGGGCTTTTTCTGAGCATCAGAAGGTGTAGCTTCTTGAATCTTCCCACTTTTGATGCCAGCTTCGACCCTTTCGCCGATCAGTATTAGCTCGGTGAACCCGGCTGAAGAGCTTCCGATCAAGTGTTTGAAATAGGGACCAGACAAAGTCCCAAGAAACATATCCACCAACTCCCTATCAGACAGAGGGGGTTGGACTCTTCCAGCAAGATCTCTCCACTTCTGAGCGTAGTCCTTAAAGCCTTCCCCTGTACCCATAGACATACCCTGAAGCTGAGTACGCATGGGAGCAAGGTCGGCATTATACTGGTATTGCTTGTAAAAATAAGCAACAAGGTCCTCCCAGTTGCGGATGTTAGCTCCTTCCAGTTGACAGAACCATTCAAGTTGAGTCCCTTAGAGACTGTCTTGAAACAAGTGGATCCACAAGTTCTTATCAGTAGTGTAAGGTTGGATCTTCCTCACATATGACCGGAGGTGCAGCTTTGGACAGGACTCTCCTTCATACTTGGAAAAGGCAGGTGCCTTGAATTTACGTGGAATCACCACCCCAGATGATAGACCCAGATCTCCGAAGTCCAGACCGAGCACCTTCTGTATCTCCATAGCGCTCAAGCGGTCTTCCAGCTGTTTGTACTTATCCTCAGCAGGAGGATACTGCTCTTCATCATAGTCCGTCTCGTTGTCGGAGACTTCAAGTCTAGGAGCCCTCCTTTCTTGTGGAATGTCTTTCTCTCCAGATGGGGTGGTCAGATCAACTTCACTCTGCAGCCCGTTTCCAAACCTGCGTCCAGTGTTGAACAGGATGGTCCTCTTTTTCTTCTTCTTTTTCTCTTTCAGAATCAGGGTCTTCAGGTCCTGCTGACCCTTAGCTAGGCTCATGACCAACTCTTAAAATTGGGCATTCTGGGCCTGGAGGGCCTTGATAGCTTGCTCGGTTGAAGGTTCAGTAGACATGATGATTGCTGAAATAAACAGCGAAGAAGATAAGAGACCTGTACTGGGAGACCTGTTATGCAATGATATGTATGATATATGTATGCAATGTTTTCAAGGATCTCGCGGGGTAAACAAGAAGCTTGTTAGAATTTGAATCTGGTAGCTTGATTGAAGGAACTTCATGTTGCTGAGAGTCCTTCTTCAAGAGTCAAGCTCATCATATCGAGTGGGTCATAGCCCCTGACTCAAGTTATCATGCTTGGATTTCTAGACACCCTTGGCTAGAGGAAAATAAATCCCCTTTGCCCCTTGCTAGCCATTTGATTTACCATAACCTGCATCACAGACCCTTGAGATCCTTGAAATGGTTAATGAAATGCTAAGGCATGATGTTATGATGTGTATGTTATGCGTTTAAGCATAAATTTGAGGTGATGTAAGTAAGCCCTGTAATAAATCCAAATTGTTGGATAAGGATTGTAAACAAAACCTACAGGGAACTCATGTTGTCAGATAACAAGTATGTGCAAGTAGTTCAAGTTTGAAGGCACACAAGTCACACATATAGCCTTAAGTTTAGGCTGGCATGTAGTTTAGGCATTACCCTCTTTCAGTTTAGTTGGTTTAAACCTGTCCTAAAAAAATAGTAACCGGGTTCTAGAGGATCTTAATATCACTGACTACCCTCAATCAGTCATAATTCCAGCTTAGCAACCTTTTCTTGCGGCCAGAACCATCGCGAGAGTTTAGTCTCAATGAGTGTAGCATACTGCTACTGTTCTATGGCCAAGTTGGTCAATTTAAGGTTCTAAGGTCAGTTGGTGCTTAATGACTCCTCAGAAGACTCATATTCTCCTCGTTTCAACACAAGGGATATCGGTACACACCAAGTTGCCACACCAACATAGCTACTGCTTCATCCGTGTCGGTCTACGCCGGACAGATCCCTCACAGTTTATTGCTACTTACCTAAAAAGGGTACCCCCAGATCTGGGTTAGGATCTATAGAACTCCGATACAAGCCCACAAAATTAAAAGCATATAAAGCAATACAATTGAAAACCCAAGTGATCTAATCCCAAGGTATACCTCACTTATTAATCCATTCCCCAGCAGAGTCGCCAGTTCTGTGATCGGTGGGAACGAGAACTGAATGTTTATTGGAATGCTGGTTCGCGTTTGCGTTTGTTTTCACAAAGTGTCGCGGTAAGCAAGAGTCGCCACTGTCTTTTATTTTATCCAACAAGGGAAAGAACAAAAGCACAGAAAAATTACTTTTCGAGATGTTTCTCGGGTTCAGGAGGGAGATAATAGAAAGGGAAGGTGTTAGCACCCTTTCTATCCGTGGTTATCCATGGGCTCTTAGGTACTTGCTCACTATGTTTTCAAAAGGTTTGCTTTTCTTTGTGATTGTGGATTTTGAAAAGAGTTTTGTTTTGTTTTTGAAGAAAGTGTAAGTGCGAAAAGTTTTTGTTTTGTTTTTAAAATAGAGCAAGTACTTAAGAACTTCTACCTACTCAAAAAGGAATTTAATTGTGCAAATGTCCTTTAGACAGTACTATCCTACTATTGAGGAGTAGGTAGCACCATCGTTGGAGTTTTCGGGTCAATTCGATTTAAGGGCTTGTGGTCACTAAAGCAACGTTAGGACACTTTAGTGGTAATCCTAAT
The DNA here is from genome assembly GCA_948472305.1 of Vicia faba. Classification (NCBI taxonomy): domain Eukaryota; kingdom Viridiplantae; phylum Streptophyta; class Magnoliopsida; order Fabales; family Fabaceae; genus Vicia; species Vicia faba. The sequence continues at coordinate 1,279,786,348 of OX451740.1, read as the reverse complement.
GTCTTAGCTCATTTTTATCGAGGCAACCTTTTCGAGGCAACTTATGATCTTGGGACAAAAGGACGACCTCTAAAACATCCTATACTTAATGACCACGTTCGAGGCAACCAAGTGAGGCGTACCCTAGGAGTGGCATGTGCATGTGTCAATTTTCAGTTTAAATTATTCTTGCATGTCATGGTGAGCTACTGTTGATTTTAAGTTAAGAGTTAATCTTGTCATGCATAGCCTAGTTAGCATACATCTAAACAGTTAATATATGTACAGGAATTTAAAGTGCAGAAATTGTAAATCCTACGCTATTACAAGGCATTGGGGAGGGGGATTATTTACATGTCCAAAAATTGGGGAAATCAAAGCAGTAAAGCGTAAAAGGTATCAGCTAAGCTATTACAAACCAGTAGGCAATTACAATAAAATAAACGCGCACGAATCTGAAGATAAACTCTAAAAATCCTAAGAACGAAATCTTTTTGTTGTTTTATTTTATTTTGGGAAAAAAAATCTAAATCTATTTAATTTTAGTTTTGGAAAAATGTTAAGATAATTAAAGGTTAATTAACAAAGTTAATTTAATAGAAAAAGAAACTAGCCTAATGTTTTTGTGTTTTTTTTATTTTAATGTTAATTAAAAGGAAGTCTATAAAAACAAAAATAAAATGCAAAAGGGATCCTTCGATCCAAGGAGAAAATGGGAGTTTCAACCCAGGGAGAGAAATAGAAGCTTCGATCCAGAAGGGGTCATGGTCCTTTCGATTGGGCCAAACAGCAAGGCGTGAGTAGCCTTCGATCCGACGAAGAGGATTGATCATGGAGGTCATGGCTTTCGATCCAGGAATAAGATGCTTCCTTCGATCCAGCATGCTGATGGGTTCGATCCAGAGAAGGTGTCTCCTTCGATCTGGGATGTTATACCTGCAAAAGTATGTTAGCGAAATAAAATGCAGGGCCTGGGTATTGAATCCCAGGCCCTTAGATCCTGCACTTGTTGGGGTCTCTTCAGGCTAAATCTGCAGCAAGTGTTAGCAAACGAAAAAACATGACCTGGGTGCCAAACCCAAGCCCTTTGATCCTGTCTAGGATGGGAAATCGAAAGTAACAACAAGTATGAATGTATTATGCAAATATGAGGTTGGATAGTTTACCCTTTCTTACCAGCAGATTGGATCTTCGATTTGGACGTTTGCTGGACGTAGGCACCTTCGATCTGGGAACTTCCTGGATGCAGGCACTTTCGATCTGGGCTTCTGGGCGTGGGAACCTTTGATCTGAAGGACTTCTTTGGCTCTTTAAGGCAATTTTTCTGTGTGTTCTCCTGCAGAGTTTTGGGTGTTTCGTTGTATATTTTCGTGTGTGATTTTCCTCTGATTTTTCGTCTGATTTTCTGTGTGATTTTCGTGTCTTTGTAATGTGCCACTGGCCTCTGTATTTATAGGGGTGTGAGGGTGCAGTAATGGCAAGAGACAGCCATTAAACAGGCCACTAAATGCCATGAGACAAGAAACGGACACATTAAATAACTTCCTTTTTTGAAACATTTGTGTCTCTTGAATGAACCTGGACATGTTGATTTGGGCGCCCTCTTGATGACCTCCTTCGAATGGGCTGATGGCATCCTTCGAATGCTTTTTCGAAAGCTTCTTCGAATGGACCCTTTGAATGCCTCTTCGAATGGACCTTCTGGAACTCCAATCGAAGGACACTGTTATAATGCCAATCGAAGTACTTATCCATAATGCCAATCGAAGTACTTATCCATAATGCCAATCGAAAGGCTCCTTCAAAACATCAATCGAAATGCTCCTTCATAATACCAATCGAAGGGTCTTTCAGAATGCCAATCGAAGTGCTCCTTCAGAATGACAATCGAAATTCTCCTTCAGAATTACAATCGAAATTCTCCTTCAGAATGCCAATCGAAGGTTTTTTTCAGAATGTCAATCGAAGTGCTCCTTCAAAATGCCAATCGAAATGCTCCTTCAGAATGCCAATCGAAAGGCTCCTTTAGAATTCCAATCGAAAGGTACTTAAAGTACCACTCAAAAATCTTCTTTTTCCTTAGGCAAGAGTTTGTGATCGACCATGCAGGGGGAAGACTTTGGAAAACATGAGAGGGCAAATTTTGGGGTGCAACACACACCCTCACAATTGCTAAGTAACATCAGGCCCATCTCTAACCTTTTTTTTATTTTATTTCTTTTCTTTAATTCTTTTAATTTTCTTTTAATCATTTTAATTGGAAAATTAATAATTTTTCATAAAAAAAATCATAAAATCAAGACATCATAAAAAAAAATTAGAATTAGTTTTTTTTATTATCAAAATTAACTTAATTTAGTTAAACTTAGGAAAATTGTGATTTATTTTCATAAATAAAATCAAAATAGAAATTAGGTTAAAACTCTTGATTTAATTTAATTTTATATTTTTTCTCAAATAAATAAAAATACAAAAATAGGTTTTTTAAGATTAAAATTAATTTATCTTTCTTAATTTAAAATTAATTAGAGCTAGGTTTTTCTTTTTTATTTTAATTATTTCTTTATTTTCTTACAAAACAAAAAAAAAATTTAATCAATCGCCAATAGGTTAGACAAGGGTCAAAATCCTAGTTGTCTCGTACTTGATTCATCGCGCGCGTGTTAATTATTTTTGCAAATATTTTTTGTAACTGTTCACGGTTTGTAATAGTTAATCTAGGACTTTTTACTTATCGGTTTTTCCCGGGTTTTTGGCCATGTAATTAATCCCCCTCCCTGAAGCCTTGTAATAGCGTAGATTTACTTTCTCGCATTTTAATTCCCGTAAATATTTGATTGTTTAGATGTATGCTAATAGGATTGTATGGCAAGAATGCATGACAAATTAATACGGTTAGAAAACCCTAATGTGCAAAGATTAAATAACTGAAAACAGATCACTCGCACATATTACTCTTAAGGTATACCCTCACTTCGGTTGCCTTCGGTAAACGATCATTAAGTATAGGGCGTCTTAGTGGTTTCCCTCCTGTCTGAAAAAGATCAAACGTCCCATTCAAATGTTGCCTCGGAAATTTTGCCTCAGAAATGTTGCCTCAGAAATGTTGCCTCGGAAATGTTGCCTCAAATATGATCTTAAGACTCTAGGGTTATTACTAAGGTATCCTAACATTTCTTTAGTGGTCGTACGTCCCTTTCGAATTGATCCTTACAAACTCCAACGACGGTGCTACCTATTTCTCAATAGTAGGATAGCGTTGTCTAAAGGAAACGAGAATAGAAATAATCTTTTTTCGAGTAGGTAGATGCTAGTAGGTACTTGCTCAAATCAAAACTTTTCACACTTACACTTTTCAAAAAAACTTTCGAAACAAACTTCGTCACACCTTTGAGGACTGATACAAAGGTTATTACGGAGTCAAACTTATAAAAAACAAATCACATACACAAGCAATTTAAAAAGATGAGCAAGTACCTAAGAGCCCATGAAAAACCATGGATAGAAAGGGTGATTTCACCTTCCCTTTATATAATCTACCCCCCGTACTCAGAATATCTCGAAAAAGGATTTTTTCTGTACTTTTTTTCCTTCCCGGTTGGATGAAATAAAATTCGGTGGCAACTCTTGCTTACCGCGACATTTTGCAAACACAAAATGCAAAATGCAAACCAGCGTCAAACAGTCGGTTCTGCCACCGTATCATAGAACTAGCGACTCTGCTGGGGAATTAATAATTGGGGTATACCTTAGGATTTATTTCATCATAATTGCTTCTCTTGATTGCTTTGTTTTCTTTACTTTTAAGTGTTTCTGTTATCGGTGGAAATAAAACTGACTGTTTTGAAATGCTGGTTCGCGAAATGTCGCGGTAAGCAAGAGTCGCCACCGTCTTTTATTTTCTCCAACAAGGAAAGGACAAAAGCACAACAAAATTCCTTTTCGAGATGTTTCTCGGTTCGGGAGGTAGATTATAGAAAGGGAAGGTATTAGCACCCTTTCTATCTGTGGTTATCCACGGGCTCTTAGGTACTTGCTCACTATGTTTTCAAAATGATTTTACTTTTCTTGTGTTTGTGGGTTTTGAAAAAGTTTCGTTTGAAAACTTCGATTTAACTCTTGTGTCTGTCCTCAAGAGTGTATGAAGTGTTTGTTTGAAAACTTTGTTTGAAAAAGTGTAAGTGCGAAAAGTTGTTTTGTTTTGAAAGAGCAAGTACCTGAGAACCTCTACCTACTCAAAAGAAATTAAGTTGTGTAAATGTCCTTTAGACAGTGCTATCCCACTATTGAGAAGTAGGTAGCACCATTGTTGGAGTTTTCGGGTCAATTCGATTATAGGGACATGTGTGGTCACCAAAGCAATAGTAGGACGCCTTAGCGGTAACCCTAATGTCTTAGATCCTTTTTATCCGAGGCAACCGTTTCGAGGCAACTTGATCTTCAGACAGGAGGGCGACCTCTAAAACACCCTATACTCAATGACCACGTCGAGGCAACCAAGTGAGGCGTACCCTAGGAATGGCATGTGCGAGTGTGTCAGGTTTCAGTTAAGTTATCTTTGCACATGTTATGGTGAGCTACGTTTTGATTTTAATTTCAGATAAGTCTTGTCATGCATAGCCTAATTATGATACATCTAGCAGTTAAATGTTGCGGAAAGTAAATCTACGCTATTACAAGGCGTCGGGTATTTACATCGCCAAAAGCAAACCCTTGGAAAAAGTAAATTGCGAGAAATTAAAGAAAAGCGATAAAAAGGTCCTAATTAACGCTATTACATCCTCGAAGGAATTACAATTATATGGATCAAAAATTAATAAAACAAACATACGCGCGAGAGAAAATTGAATCGGAATGTTTCTTAGGGTTTTGACCCTTTTTGAGAAAGAAAGAAGTTTTGGTTATTTTGCATTTAAATTAAATTAAACCTAAAACTAATTAATTAATAAAAAAAAGAGTATTTTTTGGTTTTTTATGTGTTAAGAAAAAATAAATAAAAAAAATAGTCAAAAGTTAGTAAAAAACCCTAATTCTAATTTATTTTATTTATTGCAAAAAATATTGAAGTTAACCTAATTAAAAAAAGACTAAATTAATTTGTTAGTATTTATTTACAAAAATAATAAATTAAAGGTGAAATTAATAAATAATAATAATAATAAAATATTACATTTTTAGTTTTCTGAATTTTATTATGAAAATTAATTTGGGTTAATTAAATAATAATAATAATAATTAATAATAAAATAATTAAATGGAAATTATAAAAGAAAAAAAGAAAGAATGAACCAGGGGGGTGATGGCCCAGGTTAGGAAGTGCTTTTGCAATTTGTGGCCCATTAACCTCAAGCCTGCTTTGACTTTGGTGATTGTCCAGGCGCTGGTTGACTGGGAGTACCATGGTCCTTCATCTTTGGCCACAGGATTTGAGCTTAAAGACACATGGCATGCTGAGATGTGAAGCACATGGTGGAACGCTTTTTGAAACCTGCATGCGATTATGCAAAGAAAAAATAGAAACAAATATTTTGGGGGACCTGGGATTCGAACCCAGGTCCCAACGCTCACATGCCCATCCCTTAACCACTCCAACCACCTGCACGTTTTTGATAATATAATAACAAGTAATCATTATATTAAGAATTTAGTCCATATGCTGTAAAACACAAAAAACGCGCGTGTTTTTGAACTGGCCAACCACATACTAACACATCATCGTCTTCTTCATGTTTCCTGCAAAAAATATAAACAGATAGCGGGGGTTTTTAACCCCCACAATATGATATGAGGAAAAATAGAGATTAGCGTTGTAGTTCACATAAATATTTCGCGAGGGTTCAATCTTGTTCGTCTTGGTTCAACGAATTCAGTCATGGGTCTCACAAGTCTCAATTTTTCCTGGTTTGGGAATCCCCAATTTCAAAGCTTAAGAACCCTAGAAATCGTCCATGGCATCTTTTGATTCTGTGCATTATAATTCAATTAACGTATGCCATTAGCTTCATATGATTACTAGCAATGCAAAACAATCAAGAAATCATGTTAAATGCTCATGAATTAAGAGTTACGATTATGGATAAAATGTGCAAATCGTGGTTCTATTCTCAGTGATTTCTTGAGTTTTGAAGCTGGAATTTGATTGCCACACGTTATGGGAACCTCCTGCAGTGTATTAGAATCAATAAAAGCCTTTGAATCGCCCTAGAATGCCAAAGTCAGTTTTGAGTTTTCTTGGAAATTTTTCAATATGCTATGGCTTTTCTGCAGCTTTCTTGCACGTCCATGAGTTAGGGTTTACTTGCATATATATAGAGGAATGGAATTAGGTCAAATCTTGAACAAAAATCCATTGAGTTGATGATTTGATCTTTGATTGAAAATCAAATCTTTTTGCATTTTCATGATTGGAAAAAGTTGCCAAATTTGGAGATTTTTGTATCTTTGACTTGTGCACGAATTTGCCAGCATATCTTGACCATATTCGCTTCACAAATTGATTGAAAAATCAAATCTTCTATTTTCCTACAATTTAAATTAATTAAATGAATTAATATGAATTAAAAATCCAATTAATTAATAAAAAATAAGAAAATAAATTCAATTAAGATTGATGGGTCGTGCATAGGCCATGGATGAATTTTCAAGAAGAGATTTGAGGCCCATTAGCAAAAATAAGGTGTTTTGAGCAAAGTTGACTTTTGCAAATTCATGAAAATTTCCCAACTTCTCCAATGCATATCTTTCTCAATTTTGATCATATGACCATGATCTTGGACATTTTGGAAAGCTCTTGAAGTCCTCTAACCAATGCCTTTGGTCCCATGTTATTTGGATTTACCAATCTCAAGTTATGGCCTTTGACTCAAAGTGTACTTTTGTTGACTTTTGAAATTGACCTATAATGTAAAAATTGGTAACTTCTTGTGAGAGAATTTCTTGAACTTGGAGTGTGAAGATGGATTGTAGGAAATTACATCCCCTTCAAAATGAGTATTGGATGGAATTTTTATGATGAACCATGAAAAAGTTATACCCTGGTCAAGATACAATTGACTTTTCTGCTGTCCAAAAATAGTAACTTTTTGCATCTTGATGATTTTTGAGCTATTCTTGTGGAATCATGATCAAGACTTGATCAAATGATGATTGTGGACTCAAAATAAGATGTTGACCAAAAATTCTGACTTTTGACTGCAAAATGACCATTTTACCCCTGCAATTGACTATAGATCAAATGGAGCTTTTGACTGTGCAAATTGGCACTGTGAGTCTTGAAACTTGGCATGTAGGTGCTTGACGATGTATATAGGGCCTTGAGACTTGATTGAACCATTGAAAACCCCAACTTCCTTGAAAGAACCAAAACCCTAATTTCAGCTGTCTTAGGAGGTGGCTTGACTGTACAACTCTCTTGAGCAATCTTGAACAATTTGAAGATCATTCTTGACATATCTTGAGGAATATGGGAAGGCAAATTTTGGGGTACAACAGTTGCCCCTGTTCAATCTTCTTAAACCTGAGGATGTAGATTGGCTTGCGTGCCTTTCGTGATCCGAAGGTGGAAGATGATTGAACACTAAAGTGCCTAGAAATTTGCACTCGCATGGTGTAGGGTCAGCAATGTGACGTCGGGAATGGGCTTACAGATGCCATTTGGAGAGATGATGGATAGGGGGATGGGCTTATAGATGCCATCTGGAGATTATTTGTTGAGTTGTAACTTGGTAGGTTAAAAAGAAGGAACCTGTGCAGGGTTTCTTGATGATGTATCCGTGTAAAACTGCATCTTGGAAGAGAAGGAACCGGTGTAGGGTTGCTTCATGATGGTCAAGTAGATAGTTGTCCTGTCTGGTTTCAGGTATTAATCTACAATCCGTCGTCCACGGATTTTTCCTGGCTTGTTACAGGTATTGATCTGGAACTTGAAAAAGGTTGGCCGATGAGATAGTTTTCCTGTCTGGTTTCAGGTATTAATCTCTGACTTGAGAAAGAAAGATAGTTTTCCTGTCTTGCTACAGGTATTGATCTTAAATCTCTTCATGTAGATAACTTTCCTGGCTAGTTACAGGTATCAAATCTATAATCAATTGTCCACAGATATTTCCTGGCTAGTTACAGGTGTTGATCTAGAACTTAAGAAGGCTGATGGGTTGTCTCTATTGACAGGTTGTCTCAGAAAAATCTTTAGGAATCGATTTAACCGGACTTGTCTCCATTGACTGGCTTCAGAAAAATCTTTAGGAATCGATTTAACTGGTTTTGTCTCCATTGACTGTCTTCAGAAAAATCTTTAGGAATCGATTTAACTGGTTTTATCTTCATTAACGGGTTAACATCAGAAAAATATTTAGGAATCGATTTAACTGGTTTTGTCTCCATTGATTGGCTTGGCTTCAGAAAAATCTTTAGGAATCGATTTAACTAGTCTTGTCTCCATTGACGGCGTTCGCATCAGAAAAATCTTTAGGAATCAATTTAACTGGTTTTGTCTCCATTGACATGCTGAGCATCAGAAAAATCTTTAGGAATCAATTTAACCGACTTTGTCTCCATTGACTGGCTTTGCCTCAGAAAAATCTTTAGGAATCGATTTAACTGGTTTTTGACAAGGTCTTGGAATATCTTCAACTGGATCGGCTTCAGAAAAATCTTTAGGAATCGATTTAACTGGACCAGAGAAGGCCTTTTATTGGATCGGCATCAGAAAAATCTTTAGGAATCGACTTAACTGGACCAGACAAGGTCTTGGAATAACTTCAACTGGATAGGTATCAGAAAAATCTTTAGGAATCGACTTAACTGGACCAGACAAGGTCTTGGAATAACTTCAACTGGATCGGTATCAGAAAAATCTTTAGGAATCGACTTAACTGGACCAGAGAAGGCCTTTTACTGGATCGGCATCAGAAAAATCTTTAGGAATCGACTTAACTGGACCAAACAAGGTCTTGGAATATCTTCAACTGGATCGGTATTAGAAAAATCTTTAGGAATCGACTTAACTGGACCAGACAAGGTCTTGGAATATCTTCAACTGGATCGGTATCAGAAAAATCTTTAGGAATCAACTTAACGGGACCAGAGAAGGCCTTTTGATATGGCTGAGAATTTAACTGCATCCTTCCTGAAAGTTAAAGGTCAGTCATATGCAATGCATGATATGGATCAAGCAATGATGCTCCCAACATAAATGAGATTGTATGATATGATGCGTATATGCATGTATCATGATGTATGAAAATGTGATACTTTAGCTGGGGAGAATAAATCCCGGAGCTGCTGGAGAATAGTGTTGAGTTCTTCATTTCCGCTGGGGATGATGAAGGAAGATGATTACAAGAATAAACCGGTAGGAGAAGATGACTCCGTTGGGGAATAAACCTGGTGAAAAGATTACTCTGCGGGGAGTTACTCTGTGGGAAGAGATGCTTCGCTGAGATTTTAATGATAATTCCGCTGGGGATTCCGTTGATGAACCCTGCTGGGGATTTTGATGATGAACTCCACTGGGGGATAAAAAGAACTTCGCCAGGGATAATCTTTCCGTTGCAACTTGCTGAGGATAACCCAGTTAGGCTCTGGTGGGGAGTAACCTCTGAACTTGGCTGGGGAGATTTACTTGTATTCTGTAGGGGACAAGCTTCCAGAATCTACTGGGTACGATTATTCGACTCTCCTGGGGAAACTTTTGGGACTGCACTGGGGAAATGGCTCCACTGGGGTGTCTGTATTCCGCCGGGGAACAATCTTATATTTCTGTCGAGGAATATTAAGACTGTCGGGGATGCTTGCTGAGGAATATATGTATACTCCGCTGGGGAATATTAAGATCTTCTGGGGATACCCAACTTTTTCAAGACTGATGGTAGACCAACTCTGCTTGGGGGAGAGTATTGCTGACTCGCTGGGGATACTGTTCCTTTTTTGGGCTGATGGGAGACCAACTCTGCTTGGGGAGAGTATTTCTGACTCTTGTCTTACTCCGCGGGGAGTGGAGGTATCTTGGTCATATTCTTCAGCTGAACTTACCTTGGTACCTTGGTGGACAGAGAAGCTTGTACAGTTCAGACAATTCTTATTGCCCCAGTTTCTGCGGGAGAAGAAGGCCTATGAGGTGCTTGATAACTGCCGATTGACAAATCTTCTTCTGGTAGGCAAATGACGGGATGACGGGACATAGTCGTACGCTTGGATCCCTAATTTTTGCCTGGACCACCCTTTCGGGTTTTCAGTCCATCGGGATACCCCTTTTTGCCCAAGCCACCTTTTCAGGTTTTCGACTTGCCAGGTGTACAAATTTTTTATTTTCATCCCTTATTTTTACCCGAACCCTTTTGGTTCGCCGGGAAGCCCTTATTTTTTCCTAGGCCAGTCGACCTAGCGGGTCTTTGATTATGCGTAGTATTTTTGACTATGTCCACGTTCTCAGGATGTAGGGAGGTGTCACTGTCGGTAGTGTTATGTTGCCATACTACCAGAAGATCTTCATTTGATCATGCAAGATTCGTTTCTGGAATTCATGTCCAATGCCCCAAGTGACTCTGGCGGAGATTTGCCCCTGGCTGTTTGGCATCTTGAGAGATTCCTTGAATCTTGACTTAACTTCCCCAGATGATGGACCATGATCACGTCTTCCCCTTGGTTGGAAGTGTTTTTTCCACTTGGGGTGACTCTTTTTATTGAGAAGGCGTTTGTTCACTAGATATTCTCCGTGCGAACTTCTCTGCTGTTTGAACAAATAGTCATATGCAAACAATGTTATTTTAAGAATGCAAAGCTTATGTCTGTCTTGAAGTTTTTGAAAATGCATTTTTTCAGTAAGATAGGAAAATTTTGTAAAATGTGACGTCAACTCAGGATTTACAGCAAGCCCTACAAGAGTCAGGATACCTTTTGTAACAGTGTGCTTTCGAACTAACCCGTGCTTCAGCTAGGACTTTTAAGGGTTATAACGTGGCCTGGTTCACGGTTTAAGAAAAAAAGGATAAAGGCTCAAATTTTATTTGTACCAACCTGTGATCGGTGGAAATAGAACTGACTGTTTTTAAGCTGGTTCGCGAAATGTCGCGGTAAGCAAGAGTCGCTACCGTCTTTTATGTTCTCCAACATGGAAAGGACAAAAGCACAGCAAAATTCCTTCTTTGAGAATGTTTCTCGGTTCGGGAGGTAGATTTATAGAAAGGGAAGGTATTAGCACCATTTCTATCCGTGGTTATCCACGGGCTCTTAGGTACTTGCTCTTATATTTTCAAAAATTGTTTTCTTTTCAAGTGTGTGTGGGTTTTGAAAAAGTTTCGTTTGAAAAATTTCTAAGTAACTCTTGTATAAGTCCTCAAGAGTGTGTGAAAAATTTGTTTGAAAACTTTTAGAAAGTATCAGTGTGAAAAGTTGTTTTGTTTGTTTAAAAGAGCAAGTATCCATGAGAATCTACCTACTCTAAGGAATTAGGCTGTGTAAGAATCCTTTAGACAGTGCTATCCCACCATTGAGAGATAGGTAGCACCGTCGTTGGAGGTATTCGGGTTAATTCGATTAAGGGACATGTGTGGTCACCAAAGCAATGGTAGGACACCTTAGAAGTAACCCTAATGCCCTAGATCCTTTTATCCGAGGCAACCGTTTCGAGGCGACCGGATCTTTAGACCGGAGGGCGACCTCTAAGACACCCTATACTTGATGACCACGTTCGAGGCAACCAGTGAGGCGTACCCTAGGAGTGGCATGTGCTTTGTGTGTTGTTTTTCAGTTATTGTTTATCTTGTACATGTTATTTGTGAGCTACAGATTGGTTTTATTTGTCATACATTCTTTCATGCATTTTTTTAACAGTTAGGAGTGCGGAAAATAAATTGCGGAAAGGTAAATCTAACTATTACAAGGCGCGGGTCTATACATCGCCAAAAAACAAAAAACCCGTTTGGAAAATAAAGTGCGAGAATTTAAAAGAAAGCGATAAAGTTCTAATTAATTATTACACTTCCTGAGCAGATACAAAAATATAATCAAAAGAAATTAAAGCGCGAAAGAAGATTGAATCGGGAAAGTCTTAGGGCTTTGACCCTTTTTAGAATTAAATTAAACATTAAACCTAATTAACTAATTAATTATTTAATTAAAGAAAAAATTGTTTTTTGTGTTTTTTATATTTTTAATGAAAATAAAATAAAAGGAATTAAAAGTTGTCAAAAGAAAGACCTAATTCTAAATTAATTTTATTTATTGTGAAAAGATTAAAATTAAACCTACTTAAACAACTAAGTTAATTAATGTTAGAATTTATTTACAAAAATAATTAAACTAAGTGAATAAAATATTTGGTTTTCTGATTTTATGAAAATAAATAATTTAGGTTAATTAAACAATTAATAAAACTAATAATTAATAAAAGGGAAATTATAAAAGAAAAGAAAATAAAAAGAGAAAAAGGAAAAGAAAATAAGAACCCAGGGGGTGTTGGACCCATAGGGAGGTGAATCAGGAATTTAGGTCCATTGTCTCAAGCCTTTTTGACTTTTGAATCGTCCAGAGGCGCGTTGACCAGGGAGCATGGTGTTCCTTCATTCCTTGGCCTTCAGATCTGTGGGACTGGCCACTTGGCGCGTGGATTTATGAGGTTTATGGTGGAGTACATTGACTAGCCTGCATAGGAATATGTTTGAAAAAATATGAAACAAGGTTTGGGGGACCTGGGAATCGAACCCAGGTCCCATTGATTTCCAGACATGTCCTCCTCCACTACACCAAACGCTGCATCTTGTTAGTATAATATGCAATAAATATAATATAAGAAACTAACGCCTATGCTGGAATTTTACAAAACGCGCGCATATTATTTGAATGAGCCAATCAGATGAAAGCACGTACTTCGTCTTCCTCCTTTTTTCCTGTAAAAACAAAACAATTAGCGGGGGTTTTAAACCCCCACAACCTGCAACTATCAAAAATAGCAAATAGAAATGGGTGCAAGATAAATTGGCCGCGAGGGTATCAACACGTTCGTCTCAATCCCCTGAGTTCAATCATAGGTTTTATGAAACCTAATTTTTCCTATATGAGAAACCCCTAATTCCAAAGCTTGAAAACCCTAAATCTTATCCATGGTGGTTTCGGTTTCAGAGTGTTTCAAGACAATTGAACCACACTGTGATCGGTGTATCTGGAACAGACTGTTTAACGTTGGTTCGCAAAATGTCGCAGAAGCAAGAGTCGCCACCGTCTTTTATTTTCTCCAAATGGAAAGGACAAAAGCACAGAAAAATTCCTTATAGAGATTGCTCTCGGTTCGGGAGGTAAATTATAGAAAGGGAAGGTGTTAGCACCCTTTCTATCCATGGTTATCCATGGGCTCTTAGATACTTGCTCATTTGTGTTTTCAAAATGGTTTGTTTGCTTTTCAACTGTGGGTTTAAAAAGTTTCTTTAAAAATTTCAGTTCGAATCTTGTATCGGTCCTCAAGAGTGTTTGAAAAGTTGCTTTCGAAAGCTTTTTGAAAAGTGTCGGTGTGAAAAGTATTTTTTGATTTGTTTTGAAATTAGAGCAAGTATCTACGAGTTCTCTACCTACCGTAAGGAATTTGTCTGTGTAAATGTCCTTGAAGTAGTGCCGTCCCACCATTGAGAGGTAGGTAGCACCACCGTTGGAGGTGTTCGGGTCAATTCGAGGGTTCGGGACTTGGTGATCACCGGAGCAATAGGAAGACACCTTAGAAGCTACCCTCATGCCATGTTCATGGACATGAGGACTTACTAAAACATCCTCTACTCGACGATCACCTTTCGAGGGGCAAGGCAACAGTGAGACGTACCCTAGGGGTGGTGTGTGATTTGTGTGTCGTTTTCAGATATTTTATCTTGTTCATGCATTGGTGATCTACGCGTTGTTTTTATTTTAGCATTCATTCTTTCATGAAAATTATTAACAGTTAAAAGATGCGAGAATTAAAAGTCCTACGCTATTACAAAGGCGCGGGTCTACATCGCCAAATTAATCCAAGACCCGATTTGAATAAAAAAATAATGCGGAAAGATAAATGTCTAATTAATCTATTACATGGCTTTTGGGCAATTACATTTATATTCACAAAAAAAGAAATAAGAATAAAAATGCGCGAAGAAGTAAAGTCGGGAATGCGAGGGCGTTGGACCCTTTTAAAGAAATTAAATTGCAATGAATAAATTAATTAAGTTAAATGAGAAAAAAGAAATTATTTTTGAGTTTTTTGTATTTATGGATTTTTAGTAAGAAAATTAAATTGGAATTAAAAAGAAAAGTTAATTAACCCTAATTCTAACTATTTTTAATTTATTAAGAAAATATTCAAGTTTGACCTAATTTATATTAATTATTTACATGGCAATTTATTTACAAAATAATTAATAATTAAATATGGTAAAAGAAAAGAAAAAGAACAAAAGTATAAAACCCTAATTCTACATTTTTTTAGTTTATTACAAAAATATTAAAATTCAAACCTAGAATTAACTAAATTAATTAATACAATTTATTTACAAAGAAAAACATTTAAATAAAATATTTTTATATTTTTTTATAGTTTCTGAATTTTTTGGGTATCTTTTTATATTAGGAAAATATTAATTTATGAATTAAGAGGAAATAATTAAATTAAACAAATAATAATATAAAAAATAGAAAAAGAAAAGAAATACAAACATTTGGGGGGTGTTGACCCCAATTTGGAGGTATTTGGCCAGCAATTAGGCCCAATCATTGGAGGCCTGTTTGACTTCTGGTAGTCACGTGTGGCTTCATTGACCAGTGCATAGGGTGCTCCTCAGATCATGGCCAGTGGATTGAGATTATTGGCCATGTGGCAAGCTTGGATGGTGGGTGTATGATGAACCCCTGGACGTACACTGCATGAGATCAAGTGAAAACAAAATTCATTGAAAAATATGGGGGACCTGGGAATCGAACCCAGGTCCCAGTACCTATTGGACAACGCATCAACCAATTGTGCCAGGAGCTTTCTTTGTAACATTAATGGAATGCAATTAATATATAAAAAACAAAACGCTAATGCTGTTAATTCAAAAAACGCGCTAAAACTTGAATTGTCCAATCACCGGTTGACAGCAGGCCTTCTTCTTCGTTGATTCGTTTTGCCCTGGAAAAAAACAGTTAGATAGCGGGGGTTTTAAACCCCCACTAAGTGATAAACATGAAAATAGTGAATAGGTCCTGGTTGCTCATAAATTGAGCGCGACCTATGCAATGGATTCGTATGAAACTTCTGATTCTAATGGCCCTGGTCTCGTGTCTCAGTTTTTCCAGAATAAGGAAGCCCTAAATTCACATCTCTGAAAACCTAAAAAGCATCAATGGCAACTTTGCATATAGGCTATGAAAGCTCAATTAAACAATGTCAATAGACTCAGAAGGTCCATATTAGTGCAAAACAACAATTAAATTGTATGGAAAATGCCCAGAAATTGAAATACGATTATGCATAAAGTATGACAAATTTCGACTTCTATATACCAATTCTTGATGCTATGGGCGTGGAAAAGGATTTAGTCAGGTTCAGTGATGCCTCAGAAAGCTTTTTCAATTGGTTAGCAGCTTTGAATCGTCCTCTAATGCAGTTTTCAGTTTTTGAAATTTTGGACAAAAATGCAAACTTTGTTCTTAGGTTTGGGCGCAGCTTCCAGGTTGTGAGCTTTAGGGTTTGCATCTGTTTATGTATGGGAATGGATTAGGGTTGAAATTTGGATCCAAAACCCTTTGCATTGATGAAAGAAATATTTGATTTTCAATGAATATTTTGCAAATCTTTTCCACATGAATATCATGCCAATTTGCACCAAATCTTCCTTTTTTTGAAGTGAACGAAATCTTGAGTAACCAATGAGGGCATAGGCTGCATAAAAAGATTCAAATGCATTTGTTTAGTATTTTTTCATATTTTATTTTATTAAATGAATTAATGGTGATTAAAAATTCAAATAAAATAATAAAAATGATGAAATAAATCCCCTTTGGGCCAAATGGTCGTTCATAGCCTTTGGATGATGAATCTTGGAAGAAAATGTGGCCCATTAGCAATTTTGAGGCATTTGAAGTAAAGTTGACTTTTCAAATTTCCCAAAAATTTCCCCAACTTCCACAAGGCATATCTTGCTCAATTTTTAAGCTTTGATCATGTTCCTGGACATTTTGGAAAGGTCTTGAAGTCCCCTAACCAATGCCTTTGGTCCCATGTCATTTTGATTTAGCAATCTCAAGTTATGGTCTTTGACTTAAAGTGCCTTTTTGTTGACTTTTGAAAATGACCTATAATGTTGAAATTGATAACTTTTTGTGAGAGCATTTCTTGTACTTGAAGTGTGAATAGGAGTTGTAGGAAATGTCTTTCTCTTAAAAATGAGCTTTGGATGGAATTTTTCTGATAAACCATGTGGAAGTTATGCCCTGGTCAAGTTACAGTTGACTTTTTCAACTGTCCAAATATGGAAACTTTTGCATCTTGAGACTTTTTGAGCCATGCCTTGAGAATCATGATCAAGAATTGACCAAATGATGTTTGTGGCTTCAAAATAAGATGTTGACCAAAAATTTGAACTTTTAACTGTTAAATGACCATTTTGCCCCTACAGTTGACTGTTGAGCAATTAGGGTTTTTGACTGTGCAATTTTGTGCTGTAAGTCTTGAAACTTGACATGAGGATGCTTGACCATGTTTGTAGGCATGTGGGACTTGTTTGGACCCTTGGAAACTTCAATTTCTTTGCCAGAACCAAAACCCTAGTTTTTGACTGTTAGGAGGCCTTTGAACTATGCAACCCTTGGGGAGATTTTGAAGCATGCTCTTTGCAAATCTTGAAGAATATGGGAGGGCAAATTTTGGGGTACAACACACACCATTAGCTTCGTATAGGTCCTGTGAACACAAAACACTCAACAAAATGTATCAAATGTGCATGAATCAATGTATGTGATTATTAAAAAAATTGACAAACCGTGGGTCTGTGTAGCACGTGTTCTTGAGCTTTAAGGCTTGCTTTTAATTGAAATGTGTTCCTGGAAATGCTAGCAATGTATTAGAGTCCTTAAATCTCTTTGAAAAGGCCTGGAGTATCAAGATCATTTTTGACTTTTTTGCTTGATTTTTTGAATATGGTTGGGGTGTTTCTGCAGCAGCTTGTGCGTGAATTGTATTAGGGTTGTGTTCAGCATATGTATGGGAATGCATTTAGGTCAGCAGCTGAGCCAATGATCCCTTGTATTGATGTTTTGAGATTCTTCATAACCACCATTAAAGGACTTTCCAAGTTTGTTCAAATTTTGAATTTTTTGCATAATTGAGCTTGGAACGATTTTGGCAGCTAGCATATGATACATAAAAGTCATTCAAATCAAAATATGCCATTTAATTAATTTTTTGGATTTTATTTGAATTTTTATGGATTTAGCATGAATTAAATCAATAAAAATTAAATAAAATAGAAAAATAATTATTTGGTCTTGAAATTAATCATGGGACACGTGGGTGGCATGACAAGGCTGAATCAAGTGGAAGAAAGTTGGCCCTTTTGTCAAAAATTGAAGTTTTAACGATAGTTGACTTTTTCCATTTCACAAAAAATTCCCAACTTCTCCAATGCATATCTTGCTCAATTTTGATCATATGAACATGTTCTTTGACATTTTGGAAAGGTCTTGAAGTCCTCTAACAAATTCCTTTGGTCCCATGTCATTTTGATTTACCAATATCAAGTTATGGTCTTTGACTTAAAATGCCTTTTTGTTGACTTTTGAAAATGACCTATAATGTTGAAATTGATAACTTTTTGTGAGAACATTTCTTGGACTTGGAATGTGAATATGAGTTGTAGGAAATGTCATCCCCTTCAAAATGAGCATTGGATGGGATTTTTCTGATGAACCATGAAAAAGTTATGCCCTGGTCAAGTTACAGTTGACTTTTCAACTGTCCAAAAATAGAAACTTTTGCATCTTGATGATTTTTGAGCCATGCTTGTGGAATCATGATCAAGACTTGATCAAATGATGATTGTGGCATCAAAATAAGCTGTTGACCAAAAATCTTGACTTTTGACTGTAAAATGACCATTTTACCCCTACAGTTGATTATGAACCAAATAGGGCTTTTGACTGTGCAATTTGACCCTGTGAGTCTTGAGACTTGGCATGTAGATGCTTGGCAATGTATGTAGGCCTATGGGACTTGATTGAGCCATTGAAAACCTAAAATTCACTGAAGGAACCAAAACCCTGATTTGACTGGCTTAGGAGGGTGTTTGAACTGTGCAACCCTTGAGGAATCTTGAACCAGTTGAAGATGATTCTTGGTAAACCTTGAAGAATATGGGAGGGAAAATTTTGGAGTACAACACCACCCGTTCTTCGTGATGTTCTTCGATCCTAAACTCAGCTAATCGTGCATTAGATCTTGTTTGAGTCTTTGCTCTGACATACCAGTGATGGTTCGGATACTGACAATTTATTTTGAACAGGCAGTCATTTTGTTGAGAGTTTGCAGGATCTCCTCCCTTTTGGTTTTTATTATCCCTGTTTTTTTTGCATGAACTGTTTCTTTTTGTGATTACAGTCAGCGGGATGCCCAAATTTTGTAAGTCTCCTTCATAGGTTTTGACTTATTGGGCTTTTATTTTGAGAGATAATGACTACCTGTCTTTACGATTATACGGAACCAACACCGTCTTTTGTTTCGGAAGGATTTCTTTGATGCCATTCATTGTGCACCTGGATTAAATTGAGAAAACTACCATGCCCCAGGTTATAATTAAGGGTTTTAATTCGTGAAAAAAAAAACTCCAACTTCTTTGGTTCAAAGGGGTTGACGAGGGATTATCTTCCTTATAACTCCACTTTTTAGGATTTGAAACAATGCATGTACATCGTCAGCGGGGTCTGTTCAAAAGCATACTGTAGATATCGTGGTATCGTTTTCGTCATCCTCCCTCAAAAGGCTTAGAATTTTTTAATCGAGAGTTAACATCAAAAAATGAAAGCAATTTTAAGCATAGTGAAAACAATTAATTCAAAACAGACACGTGTGATGCATTAATGAAATAAGAGAGTTTGACATGATAATGTTTGAATAAGCAAAGAAAAATACAATTTCAGAATTAAAATGAACAAAAGTCTCTCAATCCTAGCCATGTTTTGGCAAGGGAGCAGTGATCACATTGGGAGTCTCGGGCGCTTCGAACTCAACCTCCTTTGCATCGATTAGGTCCTGAACCTTGTTCCTCAAAGTCCAACAATCATCTGTAGTATGCCCCGGGCTTTCAGAGTGATAAGCGCAGCAGGCGTTGGGGTTATACTTTGAAGATGTAGTGTTCGGATTCTTTGGGGGCTCCCTTAGAGTTACCAAATTGGTCTTCAGCAACTGTGGCAATATCTGGGACAAGGTCATGCTGAGAGGAGTGAATTGCCTTCTAGGTCTCTCTTCCCTTTGTTGGTTGCGATGTTGATGAGCACTGGCCAGTTTTGAAATAACTACAGCGTTGACAGCTTGGCGGTGTTCGGACCTGTTCAGTCTTCTTGAACCATAGACAGCATTGGATTCTTTGTTGAATGGTTTTTTCTCAGTGTTCGAGGAGTCACCCTTCTGTATCTTCCGAGCCTTGATACCAGCTTCAATTCTCTCACCAGTCAAGATAAGGTCTGTAAACCCGGCAGAAGAATTTCCAATCAAATGGTTGAAGAACGGACCAGACAGGGTCCCCAAGAACATATCAACAAGCTCACGGTCAGTCAAAGGTGGCTGCACCCTTCCAGCCAGGTCTCTCCACTTATGGGCGTACTCCTTAAATCCTTCACCCGTCCCTAGTGACATACCCTGGAGTTGGGTACGCGTGGGAGTGAGGTCGGAATTATACTGATACTGCTTATAGAACGCAGTAGCCAGATCCTCCCAGTTACGAATACTGGCTCCATCCAGCTGATAGAACCATTCGAGTTGAGTCCCTGAAAGACTATCCTGGAAGAAATGGATCCAGAAATTCTTGTCAGCAGTGTAAGGTTGGATCTTCCTTACATACGATCGGAGGTGCAGCTTAGGACAAGAAGCTCCGTCATACTTTGCAAAAGCAGGTGCCTTGAACTTATGGGGAATCACCACCCCAGAGGATAAGCCTAGGTCTCCAAAGTCCAACCCGGGCACATTCTGTATCTCCATAGCACTTAAGCGGTCTTCCAGCTGTTTGTACCTATCCTTAGCAGGAGGGTACTGTTCATCATTATAATCCGTCTCGTTGTCGGAGACCACGGGACTATGAACCCTTCTCTCTTGGGGACTGCTTTTCCCTGCAGATGAGGTAGTCAGCTCAACCTCATTCTGCAGTCCATTCCCAAATCTGCGTCCCGTGTTGAACAAGACAATGCTCTTCTTCTTCTTCTTCCTCTCTTTCAGAATCAAAGTCTTTAAATCCTGTTGACCCTTGGCTAGGCTCATAACCAACTCTTGGAACTGGGCGTTCTGGGCCTGGAGGGCCTTGATAGCTTGTTTAGTGGAAGGTTCAGTAGACATGATGATTGCTGAAATAAACAGCGAAGAAGATAAGAGACCTGTAAAAGGGTACATGTAATGCAATGATATGTATGATATATGTATGCAATGTTTTCAAGGATCTCGCGGGGTAAACAAAGAAACTTGTTAGAATTCGAATTTTGCATCTTGATTGAAGGAACTTCATGTTGCTGAGAGTCCTTCTTCGAGAGTCAAGGCTCACCATATCGAGTGGGTCGTAGCCTCTGACTCAAGTTATCATGTTTTGATCTCCAAACAACCTTGGCTAGAGGAAAATAAATCCCCTTTGCCCCTTTCTAGACATTTGGTTCATCATGACCTGCATCACAAACCCTTGAGATCCTTGAAATGGGTTAGTCCTTATGCAGGATGTATGCAATGTTATGATGTTATGATAGAGGCACACCACAAGTATTCACAAAAGGAAAACATGGCAAAGGCACACAAGTCACACAAGAGAGCCCTTAGATTTCAGGCCAGCATGAAGTTTAGGTACTACCCTCTTTCAGTTTTAGTTGGTTAAGACCTGTCCTAAAAATAGTAACCGGGTTCTAGAGGATCTCAATATCACTGACTACCCTCAATCGGTCATAACTCCAACTTCGCAACCTTTTCTTGCGGCCCGAACCATCGCGGGAGTTTAGCCTCAATGAGTGTAGCATACTGCTACTGTTCTATGGCCAAGTTGGTCAATTTAAGGTTCTAAGGTCAGTTGGTGCTTAATGACTCCTTAGAAGACCCATATTCTCCTCGTTCCAACACGAGGGATATCGGTACAGACCAAGGTGTCACACCAATGTAGCTACTGCTTCACCCGTGTCGGTCTACGCTGGACAGGTCCCTCACAGTTTATTGCTACTTACCTACAGGGTATTCCCCAGATCCGGGTTAGGATCTATGAAACTCCAATACAAGCCCACAAATATAAATCATACAAAGCATGCAATTGAAAACATAGAATGATCTAAATTCGACACCCTTGTTTTTATTAATATAAACCATTAATCGTGAGGGATGGTTTCGACCAGCTGATTCTGTCGAAATGCCCATCAGAAGATGGCAAGGTACTTAGAGAATTTCTTCTAAGTAGGAATCTTGTTGCCTTCGACGTCGAAGGTGCTTCTCGACAAAGGTATTCGATGCTCAGAATGGAACGGTTTGAGATTCAAATGTTTGGAGGGAAAACGGTTCCCAGCGGTTACCAAGTGCAACGTGCCAAGATCAGGAGCGTCGAATGCTGTGAGCATGCCAAGTGGAGTCATCTCGAAGCAGCGTAACCGCCCGACGGTTATTTGAGATGTGTTTAGTATAAATATTAGTTGTTCACGTAGTTTTTCGCGTGTCTTCACAATTATATACAAGTCACTCATTTAGATTCAAGTACCCAGTGTGAGCGAAAGAATTGTTGAGAATGTATGTGTGAAACACCATTTAAATTAATCAAAGTCATTTATTTTCCAGAACTTTATTGCCTTTCATTTACCTTTCCCAGTCGAAGCCTTTATTTAAAGCTTTCTTTCATTCTACCAAGTTTTCTTCATGCAATTTACATAAAGTGTTTTTATTTTCTTGTCATTTATCCATCATTAAACTTAGTCAAAACCCCAAAAATCAACCATGTCTTAGGATCAATCTGATCGATCCTGCGAGTCACCAAATAAGTAACCTTTTGGAGGATCAGCGGTTGTTTACCAATTTCCACGGTAAACAAATTGGCACACCTGGTGGGACCTTGTGTTGATTTTGAAGGTTAACAGTATTTATACAGAAAATCATCTTTTTCGAGAAGTATTGCATGTTATTGAGAAGTGGTAGAATATACACTAACAATACCAATACTGCCAGAAGAAGAGAAGCGATGGCGAATCCGCCAAACACTAGCGAAATCCCACAAACAAATGTGGGAACAACGGTTATCCCAACCGTAAGTGAAGCGATAACCGCTGGTTCAACACCAGCAATAACGGTCACACAAACGGAGCCATTACCTCCGTTCACTAGCCCCAGAGTGCCTTTAGGAACTCCCCCACCAAGGGGAAATCCAGGAACAAGGCCTTATGTTCCCCCAGGATTTATGACAGGCGGTCCAAATCGAGAACCACTATATGGCATGCCAACGTCGGAATTGGCTAGCCTGACGAACGCTGCGTCCACTTTTTCAGACCCTTTAGTGAGTGCCTCTTCGCCACTCCAAGGTTCTGGAGTTGGTATGGCGAACAGAAATACGACCCAACTCTTAGGAGGAACGTCCCAAGTAGTGCATGGCCTTACGAATGCCTCGACAGCAGTCTTGAGGCAACAAATGGACGAAAGCAACCACGATATGGTTCAAATGTTGGCACAAACTTTAAGTACAGTGTTGAACCCTCTGATACAAAACACCACCCAGTCGAATCAGCAAATGACAGTGCAAATGACGCGTCTGGCTGATTTCTTTGGGGTACCCCAACCTATTCGACAGCCCCAAAGGGCGCAAATAAGGGGAAACCAAGGTATACTTTTAGAGGAAGAAACCACTATTAACCAAGTCCAGCAGCCTGTCGAAGAGAACCTTAGGGCGCGATTGGAGCAACCCGGGGTCGAAGAACCTAGGGTCATAGCCCCAGAGGTAAGGATAGTAAACAGAAACCAAAATGCTGACGAAGTAGTTCAGCACATCCAATACCAGAACATGGGTTTGGAAAATAACCTGGCAGCCATGATCGAAAGAATCATGACGCAAAATGGGATGAATATGGGCTTTCGTAGGCCCAATTTCACATCCCCACTGTCAGAATATGTGTTACAAACAGACTTACCTCCTAGATGTAAAGTCCCTAAGTTCACTAAATTTTCAGGGGACACGACAGAATCTACTTTCGAACATGTGGCGAGATACTTGATTGAAGCAGGAGATATTTCAAACAACGAAAACCTGAGGATTAAGTATTTCCCAAGTTCTTTAACAAAGAACGCGTTTACTTGGTTCACAACTCTCCCCCCTAATTCGATCCATCATTTGACCCAGTTAGAGAGATTGTTCCATGAGCAATTCTACATGGGACAAACCAAGATAAGCCTGAAAGAATTGGCCAGTGTAAAGAGACGTTTCACTGAACCTATAGACGAATATCTAAATAGGTTTAGGTTGCTTAAAGCAAGATGCTTTACGCAAGTGCCAGAACATGAGTTAGTCGAAATAGCCACAGGGGGTTTAGATTATTCCATTAGGAAGAAATTAGACACTCAATACCTGAGAGACATGGCCCAATTGGCCGATAGAGTTCGACAGGTAGAACGCCTTAAGGCTGAAAAAGCCAAGGCGACAAAAACTCATAAAAGAGAAAGGATAGCATATGTCGAAATGGATGATGAAGATCCAGAAACCTTCGACGAAACTATTACCGTCGAAGAAAGCGAGGTCGATTTAGCGGAACTAAAACAAGGGCCACCATACTCTTGCAAACTGCTAGTCCCCTCAAGTGGAAAAAATCCCACTGGTCCGGAAAGGGCCAACGATAGGTTCCCCAAAAAGACTTACAGTTTTGATATTACAAAATGTGATGAAATCTTTGACTTACTTGTAAAAGATGGCCAAATGATAGTACCCCCAGGGGTAAAAGTGCCTCCTCTTGATTAAAGAAAGAAAAGAGGCTTTTGTAAATATCATAATTTTCCGGGCCATAAAACATCTCAATGTTTTCTTTTCAGGAATCTCGTGCAAGACGCTATCAAAGAAGGGAGGTTGAAGTTTGCTGACAAGACCCCCATGACTGTGGACTCCAACCCTTTGCAGGCTGAAGCCCATTATGCTGAACCTTCAGAGGTGAACGTGATCGAGGCATCCAGAAGCCAGTCGAAGAGGCCAGGAATAACTATGGTCGAAGTCACCAAGGATCATGTCAACATGCCAATCTTTGGCAGTTTTTCTGGGAATCTATCTAGGAAAATAATTGAAGCGGTCCAAAAAGCGGTCGAAGGCCCAAAGATGGAGACAGTTGGAGCCCAAAAATCTGGAACAAAACCCAGTTCTTACTTGGCTGCAGTTCAAGGCCAGACAGAGGACTTGGAGACTCAGATGAAGCAGTTGACTCTTGCCACCAAAGACACCATGAATGTCAACATGGTCGAAGTCTCTGAACCAAAAGCATCAGAGGAGGCCACTAGGCAAGAACAAGCCAACAAAACAGCTTTCCCTCGGGAAAATGAAAATCTGGCAGATTTCCTACAAAGATGCCAAAAGAAGAAGTCAGAAGTGATGCTGTGTCCTCGATGCAGCTCAATTTTCGACAAAAAAGCTGCTGAACATATCCAAGGTGTAAGAGCAGCAAACAGAAAAAGGGAAAGTGTTGATACTCGACATGACCCCAGAAGAACCTACCAAAAGGGTTCAAATCAAGAAAAGAGGCCACTGACTTTCAGGCCTCCAACCAACGTGCCAGTTGATACATGGTACAAAACATCAGGTCGAAAGAGGCCAAGCGAGGAAAGATGGCACTCCTTCGAAGTGCCAAGAGGTTCATCTTTTACACATAAGAAAGAACCTCAGGTTGCTACCCCTAAAGTGACCCAGGTATCAAGCAACTACAAAGGGAAGAATCCCATGTCTCGATCTCAATGGAGAAGATACCAGAGGCGGCGAAAGGCTGAGAGGGAAGCTGCTAATGAACCAAAGCCAGAATCAAGTTCAAATGTCCCTCAGAGAAAGCAGAGGAAGCCTCTAGAAAGACAAGCAGTGACCAATAGGCTAGTTTGGCCTAACCAGAGTGAAGTTGATAACGAAAATGGCTCTGAGTCTGATGACACCTTAGATATCATGGTGAACATAGTCTCAGGTGGAGGTCGAAGCAAGAGCTTGGGAAGTTGAACAAGAAATGGCCAAGCATAGGCCAGTATGTTACTTCATCATGGATAATGGCGCTACTGAAGAGCAAAATGGGTTCTTCGAACCTCCTACAGAGGCGATGAAAAATCACCTCAAGCCTTTATTTATAAGGGCTAAACTCGAAGAAACCACAGTAAATAAGATCTTGGTGGACTGTGGGGCAACCATCAACATCATCCCTCACTTTATGCTGAGAAAAATAGGCAAGAGCGATGAAAACATCAAGCCTCACAACATGGTCCTGTCGAATTATGAAGGCGGCATAGGGACCACTATGGGTGTGATCCAACTGGACATCAAGGTGGGATCTATCCTTCGACCAACTATGTTTATGGTCATATCGGCCAAACCAAATTATAATCTTTTGTTGGGCCGCGAATGGATACATGGTGTTGGAGTTGTACCATCATCAATGCACCAAAGGTTGATACTATGGCGTCCTGATGGAATGGTCGAAAACATAGAAGCGGATCAAAGCTATTACTTGGGCGAAGTAAATCACCTAGGGATGGCAGACTTCGACAAAAATCTGGCTCACATTGGGCCATGCCCAGCACCTGACTTCGATTTGGCGCCAACGCCAAATGCCTTTTGTTCCTTATACCTGCACCCTGAGCATGGTTTTCAATGGGAGAGAGAAGACTTGTCCCACATTGATTTTAGTGGGCTAACTGACATCCAGCCAACTGGTTGGGGAAGTGAATTCAGTGACAATGACTGAGTCACAATCACTGCAATGAATTTCGGCTTACGTAGCCGAAACAAGAATGATAACGGCTCTCGAAGCCGAAGTTAAATATATGGCCACACAGGCCAATGATCAAGAGTTACCTTCTGCAGGTCCTGGAAAGGATTTCGATCCAGAACCTCCTGATATCATGCCAGAAGGGATGCAGGAACAAAGGCTCGACACCATCTACGATGATGAGCCTTTGGGATTCGAAAAGGACCCCTTAGCGAACAACATCAAAATGCTAGTGCAGAATCCTTTAGAAGAAATCAACTTGGGCGAAGGGTTAGATAAAAAGCCAACTTACATTAGCGCAAATATAGACCCAGAACTCAGGTTGGAAGTAATTCAGTTGTTAAAGGAGTTCAAGGATTGTTTTGCATGTGATTACGACGAGATGCCTGGTCTCGACAGAGGATTGGTAGAACTTCAGTTGCCAATCAAACCTGGGAAGAAGCCAGTCAAGAAAAGTCCAAGACGCTTCGCTCCAGAAATACTGTCGAAGATCAAAACGGAAGTCGAAAGACTGCTGAAGTGCAAATTCATACGAGCTACGAGGTATGTCGAATGGATTGCAAACATTGTGCCAGCGATTAAGAAAAATGGTATATTGAGGGTGTGCATAGATTTCAAAGATTTGAATGCTGCTACACCCAAAGATGAATATCCTATGCCTGTGGCGGAAATGCTAATCGATTCTGCCGCTGGCTATGAGTACCTGAGTATGCTCGATGGTTATTCAGGATATAATCAAATATTCATTGCTGAAGAAGATGTGTCGAAAACAGCTTTTCGATGCCCCGAGGCTTTAGGCACTTACGAGTGGGTAGTGATGCCTTTTGGCCTAAAGAACGCTGGGGCAACATATCAGCCAGCGATTAACTCTATCTTCCATTATTTTATTAACACTTTTATGCAAGTATATATTGATGATTTTGTTGTAAAATATGTTTCCAGGAAGAACCATATAGACCACCTTCGACAATCATTCGAAAGAATGAGAGAACATGGTCTGAAAATGAACCCTTTGAAGTGTGCATTCTGTGTAAAAGCTGAAGATTTCTTGGGCTTCGTCGTCCACAAGAAAGGAATCGAAATCAACCAGAACAAGACGAAGGCAATTCTGGAAGTGAAAGCGCCAGCGAACAAAAAGGAACTGCAATCTCTGCTGGGCAAGATAAATTTCCTAAGGAGATTCATATCTAACCTAAGTGGGAAAGCTCAAGCCTTTTCACCCTTACTTCGATTGAATAAAGAAAGATTCGAATGGGGGAAAGAGCAACAAGAAGCCTTCGACAAAATCAAAGGGTATCTCACAAAGCCACCAATTTTGGTGCCTCCTTGCAGCAACAGGAGTATGAGATTGTACATAGCTGCATCCGACAAAACTTTGGGAAACATGTTAGCCCAAGAAGATGAAAATGGAGTCGAAAGACCCATTTACTATCTTAGTAGAGTTTTGAACGATGCAGAAACTAGATATAGCGAAGTTGAAAAATTATGTCTATGTCTTTATTTCTGTTGTACAAAGCTCAAACAATATATAAAACCAGTTGATGTGTATGTTTCGTCTCATTTTGATGTTTTCAAGTACATGTTGTCGAAACCCATCCTGCACAGCCGAATTGGCAAGTGGGCGCTAGAGTTAACTGGGTACTCCTTGACCTTTATGCCTCTTAAGGCAGTGAAAGGACAAGTGGTGGCAGACTTTATAGTCGACCACTCAATTCAGGTTGAGAGTATAAATTATGTGGAGATAGAGCCTTGGAAATTCTACTTCGATGGTTCCAGTCATAAAGATGGAACAGGAGTAGGGGTCTTGATTATTTCTCAAGAAAAAATTCCAACAACATTCAAGTACAAGATATCAGGTACTTGTTCGAACAATGAGGCTGAGTACGAAGCTCTAATTACTGGCCTTGAGATATTGTTGGAATTGGGGGCAACTCGAGTCGAAATAATGGGAGACTCAGAGTTAGTCATTAAGCAAGTCACAAAAGAATATAAGTGCATAAGAGAAAATCTTATTATGTACTTTGTGATAGCAAATCGTTTATTGAAAAAATTCGAAATGGTCAACATTCGACACATACCCAGATTGGAAAATCAAATAGCCAACGATTTGGCACAAATTGCATCTGGGTACAAAATTTCAAAAACGAGATTACAAAGAGCAATCGAAGTCCGAGAAAAAATAAAAGCAACTAGTCTGTCACCGACAGATTTGAAATCGACAAGACTAGGGTATGCTAATCAAAGGAACTTCGAAATATCGTTCATAGACAATTTGTCAGAACAAGATTGGAGGAAACCCATTGTGGATTATCTACAAAATCCAGCAGCTTCGACAGAACGGAAAATAAAATATAGGGCGTTGAGTTATGTACTCATGGGTAATGAGTTATTTAAAAAGACACCTGAAGGGGTATTGCTAAAGTGCTTAAGTGAAACTGAAGCATACATAGCCCTTTCGACTACGCACGCTGGAGCATGTGGGGCTCACCAAGTAGGCCATAAGATGAAATGGTTGTTGTTTCGACAAGGACTATACTGGCCCACCATCTTGAAAGATTGTGTCGAGTTCGCCAAGGGGTGTCAGGAATGTCAAGTCCATACAGGCATCCAGCATGTACCAGCAAGCGAACTTCACTCAATAGTGAAACCTTGGCCCTTTAGAGGATGGGCGTTGGACCTTATTGGAGAGATTCGACCAGCATCATCAAAGAGCCAGAAATATATATTGGTAGGCATTGATTATTTCACTAAGTGGATCGAAGCTATTCCTTTAGTCAATGTAGACCAAGAAAATGTCATTGAATTTATTCAAAAGAACATTATCTTTAGATTTGGAATCCCTGAAACTATAACGACTGATCAAGGATCAGTTTTCACCAGTCGAAAGATGCAAGAATTCGCTCAAGAAACATGCTTTAGACTCCTAACATCAACGCCTTATTATGCACAGGCAAACGGTCAAGTTGAAGCAGCGAATAAAATAGTGATTGGCTTGATAAAAAAGCATGTAGGGAAGAAGCCAAAAAATTGGCATAAGACGTTAGACCAGATCTTGTGGGCCTGTCGAACGTCCCCAAAAGAAGCCATAGGTACGACACCATATCGGCTAACTTTTGGTCATGACACAGTGTTGCCAGCGGAAATTTGTCTTCAATCTGCAAGGGTTCAGAGACATCATGATATCCCCTCTGAGGTTTATTGGGATATGATGTTAGACGAACTAGTAAATTTAAACGAAGAGAGACTACATGCTCTCGACCTACTAAGGATTCAGAAGAAAAGAGTAGAAGACTCTTACAATAAAAAAGTAAAACCTAAGGCATTTTCGCCTGGAGAATTAGTTTGGAAGGTGATTCTCCCCATGGATCGAAGGGATCGAAGCATGGGAAAATGGTCACCCAAATGGGAAGGACCATTCAGAATTATCCAAACTTTCTCTGGTGGAGCCTATGAAGTCGAAGAGTTAGGTGAAGATCAAAGACTCTTGAGAGTAAACGGAAAATATTTGAAAAAGTATAAACCTATGCTCCAAGAGATCAAAATAAATAGCAAGTAATGACCAAATTAACCATAAATAGCCAAAAAGGAAAATTTTATAAGAATTAGCCAAAATGGTTACATTGTCAAACAAATATTACAATACAATGGTTAATAAATGGCTGAGTAAATTAGAAAGGGATAGAATCCCTAAGTCGAAGGTACTTGGCCTGCTGCAACTCTAGTCTTTTGTTGCACAAGGCATTCGCCTCGGAAAGCTTGGCAATCTGGTCATCGAAGGCTTGGGCTTTCTCTGCAAACTCTAGGCCTCATGTAACTTCAGCTTGGCTCTCTGTGTCTGAAACAGTCGAGAGAAGCTCCTCCTTTCACTTGGTATTGGCATTTATCTTGGCCTCCAGCTCTTCGATTTGCGCCTTTATGGAGGCATTGTCTCGATCTATGGCGTCAATTTCTTCTTGCTTGGATTCCTTCTGCTTCGACAAATCTGCAATTCGAGAAGTCGTCTCAGCTACCTCAGTCCAGGATGAAGAACTTTTGCCATGTAGCGCTTCGAGCTGGCTGTTGAAGCCTCTCTGACGTCGATAGTCTGCAGAGACTTGGTCAACAATGGAGTATAACTCCAAGATAAAGCTCGAAACCTCTGGAGTCACAGCAAGCAAGTCGACTGCATTCAAAACAGCTCCCAAACAAGACGGAGCAGTAGGATCCCCCTCCAAAGCCTTCATCAAGTCTTTCTTGAAGAACTGAGCCTTGACCTTCATCAAAGACTCATCAAGAGGAGAAGTCGAAGTGGACTTCCCCGATGCAGTAGAAGCATCATGACTAAGGTCAGATGAACTTCCCCTACTCTCGATAATGGCATTCAGGTAGCCAATGGGATCAGTTTTCTTCAAGAGTGCCAAGTCTTCTTTAGACTTATGCTTTGTCGAGGTGGTAACCCTTACAGCAGCGTTGGCTTGGGGTTGAAGTTGTTGAGTAGCGTTTGCATCGACATGACTCTCTTCGACATGTAGTTCTGTAGTGCCAGCATCAGCATGATCCCCTTTGTCATGTTGTTCCTCTGACTGATCGATCACTTGAGTTTCCTTTGGTTGTTGTTCCTCTGCTTCGGCATTGGCTTCATCGTTCGCCAATTCCTCCTCTTGTGGCTTACTGTGTTCAGCAGAGTCTAGTGTCTCTGAAGTCTTTGGTGCTGAACTTTTGGTGGTCTCCTGAAAATATAAGAGGAAGAATCTTCTGGTTTAGAAAGAGACACAATCGAATGAGAGCATCGACATCTGAGTTAAAAATGGTCAGAGAAACTACCTGCAGAGGAATTTCAGCCCCAGGGCTGGAATTGTCACTTTCGACGGGTTTATTGAGCAAAACGTTTAGCTCCTCCTTCGTAGGCTCTTCTATAATCACGGGAGGTGGCCTGGGTCTTCTCCCTGCAACCTTTATTCTAATCGTGGGTCGAGGCTCAGGAGAAGGAGCATCTTTCTTCAGTTTTTTCCGTTTAAGAGGAACGGGGGGAGATTCGTCCTCGTCGTCACTCCCAGATTCGACCGTTAGTGCAGGTCGTTTCTTGGGTGAAGGTTCCTGAAAACCAATTGGAGTTCGATTTAGAACGCTACATCGAAAAACAGGATGTTAAAACCAGAGGGAAATAATAAAAGTT
The DNA here is from genome assembly GCA_948472305.1 of Vicia faba. NCBI lineage: Eukaryota > Viridiplantae > Streptophyta > Magnoliopsida > Fabales > Fabaceae > Vicia > Vicia faba. Next base: position 1,279,755,069 of record OX451740.1, on the reverse strand, counting down.
TGGTTACCGGTGCTGAAGGTTTTATCGAAGGACCTCCCCTCTGATGGCTTTCTGTAGTTTTCGCCGGTGCTGAAGGTTTTGTCAAGGGACCTCCTCCCTGATGGCCTTCCGCGGCTTTCTTTGCTGCAGGCTTTCGAACAACTGAAAGAAAACGCGTTCACAAGTTATAATTAACAAGTTACAAGTCGAAATGGAAAGACAAAAGTAATTTGGAGAGTGAACGTACATTTCTTTATTTTGTCAAGGACTAGAACGAAGGACTTCTGAAGTTCGTCCACAAAATATTTTTCGTCGAAGAACTCTTCAGCATAGTAACTCTTCCACCAGTCTTCGAAAGATGGTGAACAGAGGAAGTTAAGTTGATAGTCGAACAGTGAAAGTACTGTTCGACCAGCGTACCTGCCGATATGCTTGGTGGCCGCATCCTCAGTATAGTCATTGCAAAAATATAACATGGATTTCTCCCTAGGAAAAATAGGAGAAGGAAGTGATTGGATGATACCAAACTGTCGAGAGAACAAGTTTGGCTGGTAAGCGATCAAGCTCAGGTGATTTTTGGAGCTCTTAAAGCGCAGCGGCATGATTCTGGGTGTAAGAAATGCTTCCCACATTATTGTGTGTTCTTCGACATGAGGGTCACCTGACGACTTGGGATGGGGCCTGGTGAACCATTCTGGACCAACCTTTCGACGAGCGAAAGGAGCCATGGTCGAGGTGAATTCTTTTCTTCTTGCAAACATTAAGATGAAGTTTGCAAAAGTCTGTTGAAGTTCCAGCCCATCTTCAGTCGGGGTCAGTAAAGCCAATCTGGTGCCTTCGATACGCCTTTTGGCTATCTCAGGTGCTTGTTCGTTTATTTGAGTTTTCTGAGGTAAGAAAGACTCAAAAGTGGCATTGAGCCACAGTTGAAGTAGCCAAAAGGGTCCTGCAAGCAACAAACTGGCTCTATTTTCGATGACCTTTAACAGAGTCGCTCCACTGCTGATCGACTCGTACAGATTCACCAGGATTAATTCTGCCAAACAAATGTTTTGGCCATGGTGAAGCTGGGTAGCAAGGGTGACCATTTTCTTTGTCACTTGTAAAGACTTTGTACAGAACACAAAGCGTGACAGCCAAAGGGCTAGAAACGCAATGTGCTCCACGTCCGTCACATTGGTTGTCGACCTGTCATGGTAATGGTTGATATAGGTGGTATAGGTGGGTTTAGTAGCTGAGAACCCAATTTGGTCCTCCGACATTTCCTCTGGGTCGAAATAATCCCCAGTTGGTCGAAGACCGGTGATGGCAGCCACATCGAAAAGAGTGGGTGTTAGCATTCCACAAGGAAGGTGGAAAGTGAAATGAGTATAATCCTAGAAAAGCAAAGAGGCTATCAGCATCTCAACGGAGTAGTTAAGACCAGTCTTCGACAGCATGACTAGGTCGTATATCCCCAGGTTCTTCCAGATCGAAGCCTGGCTTTTTTCCATCTTCTCTAGCCAAGCGCTGTAGTCTGGTGTGAGGCTAGGGCTAGACCTAAAAGCCCTAACACCACTATTGAAGAAGCGAAGATCTATCTTCTCCTTAGCGGGATCTTCGTTGTCATCTGCAGCCTTTTTTGAGCACCCAACAGGTTTGAGTGCCTCAAGCACCGGGAATAAGTTCTTGATCTTCGTGGATTCATCAATGCATGGGGATAACGGGCCAGACATGGCGAAAATTTGGTCGGAGTATCCAACCGGAATCAGTAGTTGATGAGAATAAGCTTCGCGCTCAGCAGTTCCAAGGGGTTCAGGAACCATTCGCAGGCCTGTAGAGGTAACTGTTGGAACAGTTGAGAAGATTTTTGGTTTAGCATTTCTAGAAGGAATGTTAGAACTAGGAGCGTTAGAGGAACCTGAAGCCATTTTTGGGTTAAGATTGAAAGTGGGTGAAGAACAAAGTGTTTGCAGGTTTGCAGAAGTTTTTGTGTTCAACAATAAGGTTTGAATGCAGAATAGCGTGAAAAAGTCCCACAATGGGTACCTAGTGCTATTTATAGTGGTTGGGAAATCACAAAATTCGAGGCCATTTAATGTTGCAGAAGATAGTGGGACACGTGGCGCTCCTTCGCTGGCATAGCCGTTCTGCAGAAATGAAACGGTGCAGCGTGCGCCCTCGTTTTTGGGAAATTGTCATGATGACAATCTGTGAAAAGACATTGGGCACGCTAAACGCCTTACTGAGGTGACGTCTTAGGTACAGATGGAATGATGGCTTTTTCTTGGGATTGTCAGTTGGTTGGTAGAAGACAAAAAGTGCACAGGTTAAGTTGTGGCTAAGAATGAAGGATAGGTGTCGAGTGGAATCTCAAAGAATGCCTTTTTCTTTTCAGCGTCGAAATAAGGCATTCTTGGGGGGCAATTTGTTGGCTCCTAAATTCGACACCCTTGTTTTTATTAATATAAACCATTAATCATGAGGGATGGTTTCGACCAGCTGATTCTGTCGAAATGCCCATCAGAAGATGGCAAGGTACTTAGAGAATTTCTTCTAAGTAGGAATCTTGTTGCCTTCGACGTCGAAGGTGCTTCTCGACAAAGGTATTCGATGCTCAGAGTGGAACGGTTTGAGATTCAAATGTTTGGAGGGAAAACGGTTCCCAGCGGTTACCAAGTGCAACGTGCCAAGATCAGGAGCGTCGAATGCTGTGAGCATGCCAAGTGGAGTCATCTCGAAGCAGCGTAACCGCCCGACGGTTATTTGAGATGTGTTTAGTATAAATATTAGTTGTTCACGTAGTTTTTCGCGTGTGTTCACAATTATATGCAAGTCACTCATTTAGATTCAAGTACCCAGTGTGAGCGAAAGAATTGTTGAGAATGTATGTGTGAAACACCATTTAAATTAATCAAAGTCATTTATTTTCCAGAACTTTATTGCCTTTCATTTACTTTTCCCAGTCGAAGCCTTTATTTAAAGCTTTCTTTCATTCTACCAAGTTTTCTTCATGCAATTTACATAAAGTGTCTTTATTTTCTTGTCATTTAACCATCATTAAACTTAGTCAAAACCCCAAAAATCAACCATGTCTTAGGATCAATCTGATCGATCCTGCGAGTCAACAAATAAGTAACCTTTTGGAGGATCAGCGGTTGTTTACCAATTTCCACGGTAAACAAAGGTACACCTCACTTATAATATTCCCCAGCAGAGCCGCCAATTCTGTGATCGGTAGAAATAAAACTGACTGTTTTGAAATACTGGTTCGCGAAATGTTGCGGTAAGCAAGAGTCGCCACCGTCTTTTATTTTCTCCAACAAGGAAAGGACAAAAGCACAGCAAAATTCCTTTTCGAGATGTTTCTCGGTTCGGGAGGTAGATTATAGAAAGGGAAGGTATTAGCACCCTTTCTATCCGTGGTTATCCACGGGCTCTTAGGTACTTGCTCACTATGTTTTCAAAATGATTTTGATTTTCTTGTGTTTGTGGGTTTTGAAAAAGTTTCGTTTGAAAACTTCGATTTAACTCTTGTGTCTGTCCTCAAGAGCGTATGAAGTGTTTGTTTGAAAACTTTGTTTGAAAAAGTGTAAGTGCAAAAAGTTGTTTTGTTTTGAAAGAGCAAGTACCTGAGAACCTCTACCTACTCAAAAGAAATTAAGCTGTGTAAATGTCCTTTAGACAGTGCTATCCCACTATTGAGAAGTAGGTAGCACCGTCGTTGGAGTTTTCGGGTCAATTCGATTATAGGGACATGTGTGGTCACCAAAGCAATAGTAGGACGCCTTAGCGGTAACCCTAATGTCTTAGATCCTTTTTATCCGAGGCAACCGTTTCGAGGCAACTTGATCTTTAGACAGGAGGGTGACCTATAAAACACCCTATACTAAATGACCACGTCGAGGCAACCAAGTGAGGCGTACCCTAGGAGTGGCATGTGCGAGTGTGTCAGGTTTCAGTTAAGTTATCTTTGCACAGGTTATGGTGAGCTACGTTTTGATTTTAATTTCAGATAAGTCTTGTCATGCATAGCCTAATTAACATACATCTAGCAGTTAAATGTTGCGGAAAGTAAATCTACGCTATTACAAGGCGTCGGGTATTTATATCGCCAAAAGCAAACCCTTGGAAAAAGTAAATTGCGAGAAATTAAAGAAAAGCGATAAAAAGGTCCTAATTAACGCTATTACATCCTCGAAGCAATTACAATTATATGGATCAAAAATTAATAAAACAAACATGCGCACGAGAGAAAATTGAATCAGAATGTTTCTAAGGGTTTTGACCCTTTTTGAGAAAGAAAGAAGTTTTGGTTATTTTGCATTTAAATTAAATTAAACCTAAAACTAATTAATTAATAAAAAAAAGAGTATTTTTTGGTTTTTTATGTGTTAAGAAAAAATAAATAAAAAAAATAGTCAAAAGTTAGTAAAAAACCCTAATTCTAATTTATTTTATTTATTGCAAAAAATATTGAAGTTAACCTAATTAAAAAAAGACTAAATTAATTTGTTAGTATTTATTTACAAAAATAATAAATTAAATGTGAAATTAATAAATAATAATAATAATAAAAATATTACATTTTTAGTTTTCTGAATTTTATTATGAAAATTAATTTGGGTTAATTAAATAATAATAATAATAATTAATAATAAAATAATTAAATGGAAATTATAAAATAAAAAAAGAAAGAATGAACCAGGGGGGTGCTGGCCTAGGTTAGGAGGTGATTTTGCAATTTGTGGCCCATTAACCTCAAGCCTGCTTTGACTTTGGTGATTGTCCAGGCGCTGGTTGACTGGGAGTACCATGGTCCTTCATCTTTGGCCACATGATTTGAGCTTAAAGACACATGGCGTGCTGAGATGTGAAGCACATGGTGGAACGCTTTTTGAAACCTGCATGTGATTATGCAAAGAAAAAATAGAAACAAATATTTTGGGGGACATGGGATTCGAACCCAGGTCCCAACGCTCACATGCCTATGCCTTAACCACTCCAACCACCTGCACGCTTTTGATAATATAATAACAAGTAATCATTATATTAAGAATTTAGTCCATATGCTGTAAAACACAAAAAACGCGCATGTTTTTGAACTGGCCAACCACATACTAACACATCATCGTCTTCTTCATGTTTCCTGCAAAAAATATAAACAGATAGCGGGGGTTTTTAACCCCCACAATATGATATGAGGAAAAATAGCGATTAGCGCTGTAGTTCACATAAATATTTCGCGAGGGTTCAATCTTGTCCGTCTTGGTTCAACGAATTCAGTCATGGGTCTCACAAGTCTCAATTTTTCCTGGTTTGGGAATCCCCAATTTCAAAGCTTAAGAACCCTAGAAATCGTCCATGGCATCTTGTGATTCGGTGCATTATAATTCAATTAACTTATGCCATTAGCTTCATATGATTACTAGCAATGCAAAACAATCAAGAAATCATGTTAAATGCTCATGAATTAAGAGTTACGATTATGGATAAAATGTGCAAACCGTGGTTCTGTTCTCAGTGATTTCTTGAGTTTTGAAGCTGGAATTTGATTGCCACACGTTATGGGAACCTCCTACAGTGTATTAGAATCAATAAAAGCCTTTGAATCGTCCTAGAATGCCAAAGTCAGTTTTGAGTTTTCTTGGAAATTTTTCAATATGCTATGGCTTTTCTGCAGCTTTCTTGCACGTCGATGAGTTAGGGTTTACTTGCATATATATAGAGGAAAGGAATTAGGTCAAATCTTGAACAAAAATCCATTGAGTTGATGATTTGATCTTTGATTGAAAATCAAATCTTTTTTCATTTTCATGATTGGAAAAAGTTGCCAAATTTGGAGATTTTTGTATCTTTGACTTGTGCACGAATTTGCCAGCATATTTTGACCATATTTGCTTCACAAATTGATTGAAAAATCAAATCTTCTATTTTCCTACAATTTAAATTAATTAAATGAATTAATATCAATTAAAAATCCAATTAATTAATAAAAAATAAGAAAATAAATTCAATTAAGCTTGATGGGTCGTGCATAGGCCATGGATGAAGTTTCAAGAAGAGATTTGAGGCCCATTAGCAAAAATAAGGTGTTTTGAGCAAAGTTGACTTTTGCAAATTCATGAAAATTTCCCAACTTCTCCAATGCATATCTTGCTCAATTTTGATCATATGACCATGATCTTGGACATTTTGGAAAGCTCTTGAAGTCCTCTAACCAATGCCTTTGGTCCCATGTCATTTTGATTTACCAATCTCAAGTTATGGCCTTTGACTCAAAGTGTACTTTTGTTGACTTTTGAAATTGACCTATAATGTAAAAATTGGTAACTTCTTGTGAGAGCATTTCTTGAACTTGGAGTGTGAGGATGGATTGTAGGAAATTACATCCCCTTCAAAATGAGCATTGGATGGAATCTTTCTGATGAACCATGAAAAAGTTATGCCCTGGTCAAGATACCGTTGACTTTTCTACTGTCCAAAAATAGTAACTTTTTGCATCTTGATGATTTTTGAGCTATTCTTGTGGAATCATGATCAAGACTTGATCAAATGATGATTGTGGACTCAAAATAAGATTTTGACCAAAAATTCTGACTTTTGACTGCAAAATGACCATTTTACCCCTGCAGTTGACTATAGATCAAATAGAGCTTTTGACTGTGCAAATTGGCACTGTGAGTCTTGAAACTTGGCATGTAGGTGCTTGAGGATGTATATAGGGCCTTGAGACTTGATTGAACCATTGAAAACCCCAACTTCCTTGAAAGAACCAAAACCCTAATTTCAGCTGTCTTAGGAGGTGGCTTGACTGTACAACTCTCTTGAGCAATCTTGAACAATTTGAAGATCATTCTTGACATATCTTGAGGAATATGGGAAGGAAAATTTTGGGGTACAACAGTTTCATTTGGGGTTACTATAGATCCTAACCCGGATCTGGGGATACATTTTAGGTAAGTAGCAATAGACTGTGAGGGAACTGTACGACATAGACCGATATGATTGAAGCAATAGCTACATTGATGTGGCACATTGGTTGGTACCGGTATCCCTTATGGAGAAACAGGGAGAATACGGGGCCGCCACGTGGTGTCGTTAAGCATCAACTGACCTTAGAACCTTTAATCGCCCAACTTGCCCATTAGAAAGTAGTGAGATAGCCGACCTCAGTGTAAAGCTGGGAACTGTTTGATACTCGATGCTACACTCATTGAGACCATACTCTCGAGATAGTTCCGGCCGCAAGAAAAGATTGTGTGAGTCGAAACCATGACCGATGGAGGATGGTCAGTGATATTGAGATCCTCTAGAACCCGATTACTTCTTCTAGGACAGGTTGAAACCAACTTAACTTCAAGAGGGTATTACCTTTGACCTCACGCAAGCCTTAAACCTAAGGGCTTTGTGTGATTTGACTGTGTTTGCAATATCTTTGTTTGCTATACCTGTGGTTTACCATGACATCATGCATCATAACATGACATTCATGCTTCATTACACTAACCATTTCAAAGACCAAGGGAATTTATCTTTGTTCTATTTTGCATATTATGGCTTCCGTGCACAGAAATACCATCTGAGACAACTTTGTGCAAATACCTGCCCAACTTAAAGAGCTAGCCTCAAGAGTTTTTGAGACTTTTATGTTCATTAAGAGACACGGTCAACTTCTCAGCCTGGTTACTTCAAATCTTGATGAGCAGATGATGAGCATACTATTTCAGTTCTTTGATCCCCTGCATCATTGCTTCACCTTTCCAGATTTCCAGTTGGTACCCACCTTGGAAGAGTTGTCTCATATATTGGGTATATCCATCCTTGAACAGGTACCCTTCACAGGTATGGAAGAAGTTCCTATACTAGAAGACATTGCCTCAGCTCTGCATTTGAAACGGGCTGATGTAGTATCCAATTGGGAAACACGAAGCGGGGTCGAAGGTTTTCTAGCCCAATTTCTGATAGACCAGGCTCAGCTATTCTGGGATGATTTGGATTTTAAAGCTTTTGAAGATGTCTTGGCTCTCCTTATCTATGGTTTGGTTCTCTTCCCGAATCCGGATTCCTTTGTAGATGTGAATGCTGTCAAGATTTTCCTTTCTCGCAACCCTATGCCTACCTTGCTGGGAGATATCTTACATGCTCTCTATACTCGTACTATAAGGAGAAGAGGGACTCTTATGTGTTGCATGTCATTGTTGTCGAGGTTGTTTATTTCTCACCTCCCTAAGTCTGTGCTGAAGAATGAAGAAGGTTTGGGTTGGTCGTACAGAATAATGTTACTTGCTCATACATATATTCTTTGGTGTTCCCGGGCTATGGAAGACACTGCTGTTATTGACCGTTATGGGGGGTACCCTAATGTCCCATTACTTGGTATCATAGGGGGTATCACTTACAATCCTTGTCTAGCTTTACGACAATTTGGTCGTGCTCGGAGAGATGGTCCCCATGAGTTAGTTCTTGAGGACATTGTATTCGACTATAAGGAGGATGTTAAGGAGCACCGGCGGAGGTTAATACGAGCTTGGGGAATGGTGAACAGATATGACCCCCAAGAGTTGGGACCAAAAACTTCCCTTTCTATGCAGCCTTACCTCCAATGGGTTCGAGCTTGTGCTCAGAAGCTCATAATACCTTATGAAGCCGTATTACTAGTGATTGTGGAGCCCACTAATGAAGAAGGAATTCCTTACACGGTTCTCTATCCTTACATGCCTACTGATCCTGAGGAGTTACAGAGGTCTTGGATTCAGCCGAGGAATGAGCGGGATTCTTACCTTGAACAGTACCATGAGAAAGAAAGGAAGATTTTGAAGCTCACCAGGCAGCTCGAGGAGGAAACAGTGATTAATGACTACATCAGCACAAAGAGGAAGCGTCCATGGGATTTTTGATTCTTCTAGTTTTAGTTTTGTTTTATTTACTTCTTTGTAACGGCTTAAAGGAATTGTTGAACCTTTCAAATTTAAAGCTAATAAAGTTTTTGTTCATTTTTGGTTTACAAATTTAAATCTCCCAAAGTCTTTGAAATCATTACATGCGCATCCCATTATCATGCACATCATTACAGGTACCACTACAGGTTTATCATCTTCTTCGCTGTTTATTTCAGCAGAAATGTCTTCCGATCAAGCCATCAAAGATCTTCAGGCACAAAACACCCAGTTCCAACAGATGTTCATAAGTCTGGCTAAAGGGCAAGAGGATCTGAAGACCCTTATTCTGAAAGAGAAGAAGTAGAAGAAGAAGGTCGGTATTCTGAATATGGGTAGAAGATTCAGAGAAAGATTGAGGCAACAAACTAATCTGACCTCCTCATCCAAGGACGGGGAGAACCAAGAAAGGGAAAAGGACCCTAGTCCTGCAGTTTCTGACAACGATACTGATTACGACGATGAGCAATATCCTCCTGCTGAGGATAGGTACAAGCAGTTAGAAGACCCTCTGAGCGCTATGGAGATTCAGAAAATACCTGGTTTGGATTTCGGAGAATTGGGACTGGTATCGGGAGTGGTGATCCCTCATAAGTTCAATGATCCGGTTTTTGCCAAGTATGACGGGGTGTCCTGTCCAAAACTCCATCTCCGCTCGTATCTCAGAAAAATCCAACCCCGCACTGCTGATAGAAATTTGTGGGTGCATTTCTTTCAAGATAGTCTGTCAGGGACTCAGCTTGAATGGTTCTACCAGTTGGAAGGAGCCAGTGTCTGAAATTGGGAAGATCTTGCTGTTGCTTTCTATAAGCAGTATCAGTATAACACCGACCTTGCTCCCACTCGTACTCAACTCCAGGGTATGTCCATGGGTGCAGGTGAAGGTTTTAAGGATTATGCTCAAAAGTGGAGAGACTTGGCTGGAAGAGTCCAACCCCCTTTGTCTGATAGGGAGTTGGTTGACATGTTTCTGGGGACGCTATCTGGTCCATTTTTCAATCACTTGATCGGTAGCTCGTCATCTGGTTTCACTGAGTTGATTTTGACTGGAGAAAGAGTGGAGGCTGGCATTCGAAGTGGTAAAACTTAGAAGGATGCTTCGTCAAATTCAGCAAAGAAGCCTTTCACCTGTAAGAAGGAAGCTAGTGCAATCTATAGCCCGAGGGGCCAAAACAGATCTGAACACCGTCAAACGGTAAATGCTGTAGTGATACCAAGACCCATAGTTGCTCCACAATGCAACAATCAATAAAGGGTGGAAAGACCATAGCAATAGTTTACCTGCATCAACATGACACTGGCTGAAGTTCTACCTCACCTGCTAAAATCCAACTTGGCGACCTTGAGAGAGGCACCCAAGAATCCAAACACTACTTCTCCCAGATACAATCCCAACGCGCGGTGTGCCTACCATTCTGAGAGTCCAGGCCATGATACAAATGATTGTTGGGCCCTGAGAAACAAAGTACAAGATCTGCTCGAAGCCAAGGAGATAGAGTTTGATGCACCAGAAAAGCCGAATGTTATAACTGCTCCCATGCCCAAACATGACCGTGGAGTTAATGTTGTTGACACCGATTTGTTTGTGACCTCTGTTAAAGAAATTTCTACTCCTCTGATGACTGTTAAGAAAAATTTGTTGTTGTCCGGTTTATTTCTGGGTTATGGTGAAGGTTGCCACATGTGTTCGATTCTACCTTCCGGTTGTTGTTTGTTGAAGTGAGGTGTTCAGCGTCTGATGGATAATAAAGAAATTTTGTTTGAGAAGACTATGACTCTTGTTGTTCCCAATGAAGACATCGCCATTATAACCATTTCCGCCAATCCTTCCAAGGTTTGCTCGAGAAAACGTGTTAGGATTACACCTGTTCCAAGAATTGCTCCGCTAATAATCATTGTTCCTGGTCCCATCCCGTACACCTCAGATAAGGCTATCCCATGGCATTATGGTGCTGATGTGTATTACCATGGTGTTAAGAAAGAATTGAAGACCGAAGAAGCTGATACTGATGGTAGTAATATTTTCGGGACTAGTAAGGTTACCCTAAGTGGAAGGGTCTTTTCTTCCGAGATTTCCCCGAAGACTATCATCAAGCCTACTGTTATTCCAACTACTGCTCCAACCAGCACTCCTGACATTTCTCCTGTTCCTACTCCCGTTATTACACCTGCTACTATTCCTATTCTTACTCCAGTGATCACCCCTACTGCTGAGCCATCTGGGACTCGGGGCAAAGAAATTATAGGTGAGCCTTCCCGGACGAAGGCACCTAAGAAAATCGTTGTGGAAGCCTCTAAACAAGAAATAGAGGAAATACTGAAGATTATCAAGAAGAGCGATTATAATGTGGTCGAGCAGCTGGGGCATACCCCGTCAAAGATCTCCATGTTCTCCCTGCTATTATGTTCTGAAGCCCATGCGAAGGATTTGATTGCGTTTCTCAAGACTGCGCATGTGCCGCAGGAAACTTCAGTAGATCAGTTCAAAGATTGCATGGCCATCCTGACTGCTGACAATGGGTTGGGTTTCTCAGATGCAGATCTAACACCGAAAGGAAGAAATCATAATGATGCTATGCACGTCTCGATTGAGTGCAGGGCCACCACTATGGCCCATGTGCTGGTAGATACCGGGTCTTCATTGAATGTTCTGCCAAAGAAAGCGTTAGACCGTTTGGATTGTGAGGGTTTGACTTTAAATCTGAGTAATATTATGGTGAGGGCTTTTGATGGATCAAAAATAATGGTACACGGGGAGGTGGACATCCCTGTCAAAGTGGGTTCTCAGACCTTTGGGTCCATCTTCTACGTAATGGATATCAGACCATCGTATTCTTGCTTGCTGGGTCGTCCTTGGATTCATAAGGCTGGGGAAGTTACTTCCATGCCCCATCAAATGCTAAAGTACCCAGTGAAGGGGAAGATTGTCACGGTGCGAGGTGAAGAATAGTATATGCTGAGTCATGTCAATTCCTTCCGCTACGTAGATATGGACAGGGAGTTCATAGAAACTCCTTGTTAGAACTTCGAAGAGGTCCCTCATACTTTGGCGTCAATTGAAGTTACTACCGAAAAACCTCCATTGAAGATGGCTTCTCTCAAGGACGCCAGGGCTGTAATTGAAGAAGGTGGGTGTACCAATTGGAGTCAGCTCCATGATTTCACTCACAAAACTGTCAAATTTGGTTTGGGCTTTACTACAGGGGCTAAAATGGCTATTAGGCACGCACGGACTGGAAGACCTCCTCTACACATCAGCAATCAGGGAGTTAATGCAATTGAGGACAGTGAAGAGGATTCAGTCATCAACAGCTGGATCTACCCAACAACCAACGGTCGACCGAATAATTGGACGGCGAAGGACTTCATACCTGTTTCTTTTATTACGCAGTAATCGACTTTTGTTTTAATATTTGTAATAAATAGTTTGAAACTTTACGGCCCGGTGCCTTGCCCGAGGCGCCTTGGCTTTGCTTGTGAGGGCTTATTATTTGTCATTTCATATATCATTAATTAAGCATTGGACGTTTCTTGCATTACAAACTTTGCGCTCCCTTTTTTCTTTTCTGTCTCTCATTTTATCAAAACAACTATTCTCTTACACACACTCACGTATCATACTATAGATCCATATCCACTATGGATCCCATTGATAACAACTCTACTACTGCCAGTTATGACTTATAAAATCCGATCAACTAAGCTGAGGACGAAGGTGAGGATGATTGCGAGGTGCCTGGAGAACTTGCTAGACTGTTACAGCAGGAAGAAAGGGCCATACAGCCTCATGAAGAGCCAGTTGAGTCAGTAAATTTGGGTACAAAAGAAGACAGGAAAGAGGTTAATATAGCTGCGAATCTAGAGCCTAGTGTCAAACAACGGTTAATACAGATGCTACACGACTATGTTGAGATCTTCGCCTGGTCCTATGAAGACATGCCTGGTTTGGACACTGATATTGTGGTATATCGCCTGCTGACTAAATAAGACTACCCTCCGGTAAAACAGAAGGTCCGCCGTATGCGCCCTGAAATGTCAGATAAAATCAAAGCAGAGGTCATGAAATAGTTCGATGTAGGGTTCTTAGCTGTCACTTCTTATCTGCAGTGGGTTTCCAACGTCGTGCCGGTACCTAAGAAGGACGGTAAGGCACAAATGTGTGTGGACTATAGAGATATGAACAAGGCAAGCCCCAAGGATGACTTCCCGCTTCCCCACATTGATGTTCTAGTCGACAACACCGCGCAGCAGAAGATCTTCTCCTTCATGGATGGTTATTCTGGCTATAACTAGATCAAGATGGCTCCTGAAGACATGGAGAAGACAACCTTCGTTACACAGTGGGGCACCTTCTGTTACAAGGTAATGCCTTTTGGGTTGAAGAATGCTGGGGCAACTTACCAGCACGCCATGGTCGCTTTGTTCCACGACATGATTCACCATGAGATCGAGGTTTACATTGATGACATGATAGCCATGTCCCAGACTGGGGAAGAGCACCTTGATCATCTCCAGAAACTCTTTGACAGGTTGAAGACGTACAAGCTGAGGTTAAATCCGAACAAGTGTACCTTCGGGGTAAGGTCTGGTAAGCTTCTGGGTTTCATTGTTAGTGACAAAGGTGTTCAGGTAGACCCTGTAAAGGTAAGATCCATACAAGAGATTCCGGCTCCACGCACATAGAAGGAAGTTAGAGGTTTCTTGGGACGTCTGAATTACATCTCAAAGTTCATTTCACACCTGATTGCTACTTGTGAGCTAATCTCCAAGCTGCTGAAGAAAGATCAAATGGTAAAGTGGAATGATGAATGCCATACTGCTTTTAAAAGAATCAACGAATACCTTCAAGAACCACCAATTTTGATGCCTCCAGTTGAAGGAGGACCTTTGATTTTATACTTGACAGTGCTAGATAATTCAATGGGGTGTATGTTGGGGCAGCATGACGAGTCTGGCTGAAAAGAGCACGCCATTTACTACCTTAGCAAAAAGTTTACCGACTGTGAGACCCGATACTCATTGCTCGAGAAAACTTATTGCACTTTGGCATGGGCTGCTCGCCGGATGAGGCAGTATATGCTGACTCACACTACCTTTTTAATATCAAAGATGGATCTGATCAAGTATATTTTCGAGAAGCCCGCTCTCTCTGGAAGAATAGCAAGATGGCAGATGATCTTGACCGAGTATGACATCCAATACACAACCCAAAAATCAATCAAGGGGAGTGTATTGGCGGATCATTTGGCGCACCAGGCCGTGTGTGATCGGTGGATCTGGAACTGACTGTTTAACGCTGGTTCGCGAAATGTCGCGGAAGCAAGAGTCGCCACCGTCTTTTATTTTCTCCAAATGGAAAGGACAAAAGCACAGAAAAATTCCTTATAGAGATTGCTCTCGGTTCGGGAGGTAGATTATAGAAAGGGAAGGTGTTAGCACCCTTTCTATCCATGGTTATCCATGGGCTCTTAGATACTTGCTTATTTGTGTTTTCAAAAATGGTTTGTTTGCTTTTCAATTGTGGGTTTTAAAAAAGTTTCTTTGAAAATTCCAGTTCGACTCTTGTATCGGTCCTCAAGAGTGTTTGAAAAATTGCTTTCGAAAGCTTTTTGAAAATGTGTTGGTGTGAAAAGTATTTTTTGATTTGTTTTGAAATTAGAGCAAGTATCTACGAGAACCTACCTACCCTAAGGAATTCTTCTGTGTAAATGTCCTTTAAAGTAGTGCCATCCCACCATTGAGAGGTAGGTAGCACCACCGTTGGAGGTGTTCGGGTCAATTCGAGGTTCGGGACATGGTGATCACCGGAGCAATGGGAAGACACCTTAGAAGCTACCCTCATGCCAGGTTCCCGGATCATGAGGACTTACTAAGACATCCTCTACTCGACGATCACCTTTCGAGGCAAGGCAACAGTGAGGCGTACCCTAGGGGTGGTGTGTGATTTGTGTGTCAGATTCAGTTATCTTTGTCTTGTTCATGTCATGGGTGATCTAAGCGTTTGTTTTTATTTTGTCCATTCATTCTTGCATGGATTTTTTTAACAGTCAAAAGATTGCGGGAAAAGTAAAGATTCTAAGCTATTACAAAAGGCGCGGGTCCACATCGCCAAAATTTCCAGGACCCGATTTGACAGAAAATAAAGAATTAAAGCATGAAAGATTAAAGTATCCGATTTTACAAAGCTTTGGGAGAGATACATAAATATTAAAAAGAAAAAGAAATAAATACGCGAATTGAAATTTAATTTAGAAACGAGGGCGTTGGACCCTTTTTAATGAAATTAAATTATTAGCAAATTAATTAAATGAAAGAAAAAGAAAATATTTTTGGTATTTTTGTATTTTATGACTTTAAATGAAATTAATTGAAATTAAAATGTTAACCCTAATTCTAATTTTTTTTTAGTTTATTAAGAAAGTATTGAAGTTATCTAAAATTAAACCTAATTATTTACATGCAATTTTGATTAAAGATAATAGGAATAATTAATTATTGTGAGGAAAAAGAAAAGAATGGAAAAATTATTTGAAACCCTAATTCTACCAATTTTAGGTTTTTATTAAAAAAAAACATTAAGATTTAAACCTATTTTAACACTAAAATCAATTAAGGATGTTTATTTACAAAATATTAAAATATTAAATAAAAATATTTATTTTTGTCTTTTTCTGATTTTTATATTGTTTTTATACTTTTTATGAAAATATTTAAATTACAAGAATTAATAAAAAGAATAATAATTGAAATAAAAAAAAGAATGAAAAAAAGAATTGCAAACCTAAGGGGTTCAGTCCCCAAATAGGAGGTTTTGCTTAGCAATTTGGGCCCATTTGTTTAAGGCCTTGTCTGACTTCTCACGCCAGCGTGTGACACCTTTGACTGAGGCACACCATATGCCCTGAATCCTGGCCTTGGGTTTGATCTTGGTGGACATGTGGCGCTCTGAGACTATAGAGTGTACGCTGGGATTCTGGGAACGAGCTACACACAAGCAACGTTAGAAAAATAATAATATGGAAAGGGAGGGGACCTGGGATCGAACCCAGGTCCTGTGGTTCACCAATGTACACGCCTTGCCAACTGCTCTATTCACGTTTTCTGTATATTAAATAACAAACAATATTTATAAAATGAAACAACGCGTTAGTTGAGAATTAGCGCGAAATTTCAAATAGACCAATCGCTGCTAGCCACATAGTCATCTTCTTCATGGCTTTATTTTTTCCTGAAACAAAAACACAATCAGCAACGGTTTTGAACCGTCCCTATAGACACCCTATTGGAAAATAGCGATTAGCCCCTGGGGCCTCATAAATTAGGCGCGAAGGTTCTGTTTTGATCGTCCAAGCACGCTTGTTTCGTTCATGGCATTATGGTGTGCTAATTTTACCCTATCTGGAAACGCCCAATTCAAAGCTTGCAAAACCCTAAAAGACAACAATGGCAGATTCTCCAATAGTGCATAAAAACGCAATTAAAATATAGGGTTAGCTTCAGAACACATTGCTTAGTATGAATATATAAACAAAATGCTATGAGAATGTCTCAAAATCAAAACACGAATATGCATTTTTATGAGAAAAAATTGACTTCTGTATACCGATTCAAGGCGTTAGAGTTGATGTTCTTGATTTGAAAACCTTCCTTGATATCCCAGGAAGGTGATGGAATGGTTCTTTTGGCTTGAATCAAACTAAAACCCAGTTATCAGTTTTCAAATTTTAGGCAAAAAATTCAAGTGTGGTTCTTGGTCTATGGCGCAACCTTCAGGTTATGGGCACGAGGGTTAGCATTAGTATGTATAGGTGAATGATTTAGGTTAAGAACTTGATCAAAAATCCATGCATTGATGTGAAAAAATATTTGATTTGCAAACCATAATTTTCCAAATCTTTTTCATGCTTTTTGGCTTCAATCACATCCAATCACCTTTGATTCTTTCCTTATTTGATTTGCACGGAATATTGAGTATATATCATGCATAAAAAGATTGAAAAACCTAGGTTTAGCATTTTATATATATTTTAATTAATTAAATGAATTTCTAGCATTTAAAAATTCAAATAAATAAAATAAAAATGATAAAAACTTCCCTTTGGGCCAAATGGTCGTGCACATGCCTTGGATGATGAATTGTGGAAGAAAAAGAGGCCCGTTAGCATTTTTAGGTCATTTGAATCAATGTTGACTTTTCAAAATATCCAAAAAATTCCCAACTTCCACAAGGCATAACTTGCTCAATTTTTAAGCTTTTCTCATGTTCTTGGACATTTTGGAAAGGTCTTTGAGTCCTCTAACCAATTTCTTTGGTCCCATGTCATTTTGATTTACCAATCTCAAGTTATGGCCTTTGACTTAAAGTCCTTTTTTGTTGACTTTTGAAAATGACCTATAATGTTGAAATTGATAACTTTTTGTGAGAGCATTTCTTGGACTTGAAGTATTAAGAGGAGTTGTAGGAAATGTCATTCTCTTCAAAATGAGCTTTGGATGGAATTTTTCTGATAATCCATGTGAAAGTTATGCCCTGGTCAATTTACAGTTGACTTTTTCAACTGTCCAAATATGGAAACTTTTGCATCTTGATGATTTTTGAGCCAAGCTTTGAGAATCATGATCAAGCATTGATCAAATGATGTTTGTGGCTTCAAAATGGGATGTTGACCAAAAATTTGGACTTTTGACTGTCAAATGACCATTTCGCCCCTACAGTTGACTGTAGTGCAATTAGGGTTTTTGACTGTGCAATTTTGTGCTGTAAGTCTTGAAACTTGGTATGAGGATGCTTGACCATATTTGTAGGCATGTGGGACTTGATTGGACCCTTGGAAACTTCATTTTCTTTGTCAGACCCAAAACCCTAATTTTGACTGTTAGGAGGCCCTTGAACTGTGCAACCCTTGGGGAACTTTGAAGCATGCTTTTGACAAATCCTTGAAGAATATGGGAGGGAAAATTTTGGGGTACAACACCGTGGATGACTACCAGTCCATGAATTTTGAGTTCCCAAATAAGAATATCATGTTGGTAACCGACTGCGAAGAACCTGGACCGGATGAAGGACCCGAGGAAGGATCCCGATGGTCTATGTATTTTGATTGAGCCTCAAACGTGTTGGGTAATGGCATTGGCATTGTAATTATATCTCCTGAGGGCTGTCATACTCCCTTCACCGCCCGATTATGTTTTAACTGCACCGACAATATGGCGGAGTATGACGCGTGTATCATGGGTCTACGAGCTGCTATTGACCTAAGAATTAAATTCTTGAGTGTATTCGGAGATTCCGCTCTGGTGATAAGTCAGATCAAAGGCGAGTGGGATACGAAGCACCCAAATCTTATTCCTTACAAAGAGTATGTACTGACATTTCTCCCATACTTTGAGGAGGTAACCTTTGAACATTTCCCAAGAGAGGAGAACCAGTTGGGGGACGCGCTAGCTACCATGTCTTCTATGTTCAAAGTTAGGTGGGACAATGAAGCTCCCCAGATTACCATTGAGAGGTTGGATGAACCCGCACATTGCTATAACATTGAGACTGAAGAGGTAGCAGATAAACATGGTTTCACGAGGTAAAGAGGTATCTTGAGGCTCAAGAATACCCTGATGGGGCATCTGTTAATGATAAAAAGTTTCTGAGGAGGTTCACTGCAAAGTTTTTCATCAGTAACAGAATCCTTTATAAGCGTAACCATGATCCAACCTTACTGCGATGCATAGACAAGAGAGAAGCGGAAAGGATCATGACAGACTTACATGAAGGCACCTTCAGAACTCATTCCAGTGGACACACCATGGCGAAGAAAATCCTACGAGCAGGATACTACTGGTCCACTATGGAAGCCGATTATTATCATCACTCTCGAACCTGTCATAAGTGCCAAGTCTATGCTGATAAGGTGCATGTACCTCCAGTTCCCCTGAATGTTTTGACAGCTCCTTGGCCCTTTGCATTATGGGGCATCGACATGATCAGCGAGATCAGACCTACTGCGTCTAACGGACATCGCTTCATTCTAGTAGCAATTGATTACTTTACAAAGTGGGTTGCAGCTTCCTTTGATACGGTAACCAAGAATGTCGTGGCGCGATTTATCCGACATAATTTGATCTGTCGATGTGGTGTACCAGAGAGGATTATTACTGACAATGGTACAAATCTCAACAATACAATGATCACCAAGCTCTGCAAACAGTTCAAGATACAGCACCATAACTCTTCTCCCTACCGGCCGAAGATGAATGGAGCTGTCGAAGCGGCTAACAAGAACATCAAGAAGATTGTGCAGAAGATGACGGTGACATACAAAGACTGGCATGAGATGTTACCATTCGCTCTTCATGGGTACTGTACATCAGCACGGACGTCGACAAGGGCAACACCCTACTCTTTGGTGTATGGCATGGAGGCAGTCCTGCCCATTGAAGTCCAGATACCCTCTCTTAGGATTATGAAGGATGCGGGTTTGAACGAAGACGACTGGATCCAAACCCGACTTGATCAGCTGAATCTAATCGATTAAAAGAGACTTACTGCTATCTGTCATGGTCAGACGTATCAAAAGTGAATGATCAAGGCTTTTAACAAGAAAGTCAGACGTCAAGAATATTAAGTCGGGGATCTAGTGATCAAACGCATCATACTACCGCAAGGTGATCCCAGGGGCAAATGGACCCCTACATATGAAGGGCCATTTGTGGTTAAGAACATTTTCTCAGGAGGAGATATGATTCTAACCACCCTGTATGGTGACGACCTTCCTCACCCCGTCAATGCAGACATAGTGAAAAGATACTACGCATAATCAAAGACCCGCTAGGTTGACTAGCCTAGAAAAAAAAGGGCTTTCCGGCGAACCAAAAGGGTTCGGGCAAAAGTAAGGGATGAAAATGAAAAAAACTGTACACCCGGCAAGTCGAAAACCTGAAAAGGCGACTTTGGAAAAAAAGGGTATCCTGGTGGACTAAAAACCCAAAAGGGCGGTCCAGGCAAAAATTAGGGATTGAAGCGTAACACTATGTATCATTGGATCATCTTGCAACTAGACTTCGGTATCGACTATCAAGCTCGAACAACGCCAATCAACCTTCGGCCAAGCAACAAAGTGATGAGACGCTTGAAGATATAAAGGCAATAGCAGAGTTGGAACCCAATGGGATCATTCCACGTAGCTGTTTTTTCTTTCTGTTACACAAATTGTAATTTCTATATTTTGGCGGCGTTCTCTTGCTAGAATGTCAGCTTCTTTGTACAAACGCCTATTATAGGCTAACTTCAAAAATCAATATAATTCATTTTCACAAGAAATTCCAAATTGTTTTTCTTTTTCTATTTTGTTTTGCAAGAACGTCTAATGATTCACTTTTGATATATGCATTTGAAAATAATTGCTGCTCATAAATATTTACATAAGAAACCAAAGCCGACTACTCGTAATTCCAGGAACAAGGACAAACAAGAAGTGCCTAAACCTTACAATCACTTTGCCCATCAGGTATTGGGATAGAGCCAGCTGGAGAACAATAAGTAGTGGTACATACACTCCCCACAGAGTAAACGTATCCAAAGGCAGTGATGTTAGCTTTCCCAAACATGACATAACTCTCCCCAGCTGAGGTTCATAATCGCGAGTGAGTCAGTAAATTTTTCCCCAAGCAGAGTTTATTTCTCGCACAGGCAGAAATTTGATCTCCAACAGAATTCACTATCACCAGCAACAGAATTCATCCCCAGCTGAGTTGTTTCTCAAAGTAAGTAGATCTATCAACAGAGTATCTCCTCTCCAACAGAGTTATTCCCTGTAGAGTTGTTCTCAAGCAGAGTCTCTCCTCGGCAAAATACCCGTAAACAAAGGGCAAATCCACAACATAGTCATCTTTGTTAACCATACCCAACAGAAGTAGAGGAATTACGGTTTTTTTATAGCAGTCCAAAATATCATTTCTCATACTCTTGAAACAGCAGTTAGGGATTTATTTTCCGCGACTCAGATTATTATGTCAGCATTTCATGTTCATACATGATGACATGTGCATACATTACATATAACATAATCTCAGTTATTTTGAGAACATCCTCATACAGTGCATCTCATGCATCGCACATAACTAACCCTGTATTTCTTTCAGGAAGGACAGTTATTACCAACAATTTCCAACAGGTCCCTGTTGTACCCCAAAATTTGCCCTCCCATATTCTTTAAGAATTGCAAAGTCAAAGCTTCAAAATTCCCCAAGGGTTGCACAGTTCAAGGGCCTCCTAAACAGTCAAAATTAGGGTTTTGGTTCTGACAAAGAAAATGAAGTTTTCAAGGGTCCAATCAAGTCCCACATGCCTATAAACATGGTCAAGCATCCTCATACCAAGTTTCAAGACTTACAGCACAAGATTGCACAGTCAAAAACCCTAATTGCACTACAGTCAACTGTAGGGGCAAAATGGTCATTTGACAGTCAAAAGTTCAAATTTTTGGTCAACATCTCATTTTGAAGCCACAAACATCATTTGATCAATGCTTGATCATGATTCTCAAAGCTTGGTTCAAAAATCATCAAGATGCAAAAGTTTCCATATTTGGACTGTTGAAAAAGTCAACTGTAAATTGACCAGGGCATAACTTTCACATGGATTATCAGAAAAATTCCATCCAAAGCTCATTTTGAAGATAAATACATTTCCTACAACTCCTCTTCATACTTCAAGTCCAAGAAATGCTCTCACAAAAAGTTATCAATTTTAACATTATAGGTCATTTTCAAAAGTCAACAAAAAGGGACTTTAAGTCAAACGCCATAACTTGAGATTTGTAAATCAAAATGACATGGGACCAAAGACATTGGTTAGAGGACTCAAAGTTCTTTCTAAAATGTCCAAGAACATGAGCAAAGCTTAAAAATTGAGCAAGTTATGCCTTGTGGAAATTGGGAAATTTTTGGATATTTTGAAAAGTCAATATTGATTCAAATGACCTAAAATTGCTAATGGGCCTCCTTTTCTTCCACAATTCATCATCCAAGGCATGTGCACGACCATTTGGCCCAAAGGGAAGTTTTTATCATTTTTATTTTATTTATTTGAATTTTTAAATGCTAGAAATTCATTTAATTAATTAAAATATATAAAAAATACTAAACCTAATGTTTTGAATCTTTTTGTGCATAAAATATCTCCAAGATTTCGTGCAAATCAGATTAGGAAAGAATTGAAGGTAATTGGACATGATTTGGTGGCAAATATATATGAAAAGATTGAAAACTAATGCCATAAAAATCAAATATTGATTCATCAATTCATGGATCTTTTTGACCAAATTTTTTGACCTAATCATTCACACATAAGTATAGAATGCAAACCTAATCCTAGAGAACTGGAAGCTGCGCAAAAAAAGCCAAGAACAAAACTTGAATTTTCTCAAAAAAACTCAAATCTGAAAACCATCTTCTAGGTCGATTCAAGCCAAGAGACTTGTTCCATTACCTTCCTGAGGCTTCAAGGAAAGTTTTCCAATCAAAATCATTCATCCTAACACCAAGAAACGTGAGAACGATGGTGACCTGTACAGAAAATATTTGACATTCTTGCATCTCGATTCATGCATTTTTCATAATTTTTGATGTTTGATTTGTGTTCATTATGTAATTCTAAAACTAACCACATAATTTAATTGTGTTTTTGTGCACTATACACGAATTTGCCATTGTTATCTTCTAGGGTTTTGCAAGCTTTGAATTGGGCGTTTCTTAACGCTGTAAAATTGGACCACCATGATGCCATGACCATACTCAGCGCACTTGGACGAAAAGAACAGGACCCTCGCGCCTAATTTATGTGGCCGGACGGCCTAATCGCTATTTTTATACTGTTGCTTTTGGGGACGGTTCAAAACCGTTGCCCATTCTTTTCTTATTTCAGGAAATAAACAAGCCAAGGAAGAAGAAGGATAGGTGGCCAGCGTTGATTGGATCATTCAAAAATTCGCGCTAAAAAAGTCATTAACGCGTTGTTCTATATTACAATGATTGTTTGTTATTTATGATACAACGCGTGTAGAGTGCTTCAGTGGCAAGGCTTGTTAGTGGTAATCTCTAGGACCTGGGTTCGAACCCCAGGTCCCTCACCCTTTCCATATTATTTTTCCACTAATACTTGTGTACAGTTCCAACGCTAGGGAATACCATGCATCTACAAAATCTAGCCATACACGCATATGCCAAGATCAATCAGAGGGCCACAGTTTGAGGAACACTATGGACGTGAGTCAACGCTTGGGCACGCATCCTGAAAAGTCCACCAGGCCAGGGACAATTGGGCCCAAAAATACTAATCAAAACCTCCATTTGGGGACAGACCCCCCTAGGTTTGCAAATTTCTCTTTATATTTTTCTTCATTTTTATTTTGATCCAATTATTATTTTTAATATGTTCTTTAATTTAAATATTTTCATAAAAAATATAAAAAACAATATAAAATCAGAAAAAGACAAAAAAATAGGTATTTTATTTAATTAATATATTTTTTGTAGATAAATATTATTCATTAATTTTAGTTATTAAATTAGGTTTAATTTTAATATTTTCCTTAATCAATTTAAAATTTGGTAGAATTAGGGTTTGTAATAATTTTTATCCTTTTTTTCTTTTCTTTTCTCTAAATAATTAAATATTTCCTATTATTTTCATAAATTAAAATTGCATGTAAATAATTAGTTTAATTTAGGTAACTTTAATATTTTTCCTTAATAAATAAAAACTATAGAATTAGGGTTAATTTAATTTTAATTTCATTTAATCTTTCTCATTAAAATCAATAATATCAAAATCTCAAAAAAGTAATTTTCTTTTCTTTTAATTTAATTAATTTGCTAATAATTTAATTTCATTAAAAAGGGTCCAACGCCTTCGTTTCCAATCTTATTTCAATTCGCGCGTTTTATTTCGTTTCTTATAATTTTTATGTACCTCTCCCAAGGCCATGTAATATTTGTCTTCCGCATTTTAATTCTTTATTTTTTCTGTCAAATCGGGTTCTGGAAATTTTGGCGATGTGGACCCGCGCCTTTGTAATAGTTTAGAACTTTCAATTTCCGCATCTTTTTTAACTGTTAAATAAATGCATGCAAGAATGAATGGCCTAAAATATAAACAAACGCGTAGGTCACTTGACATGAACAAGATAAATGCAAATGAACACGACACACAAATCACACACCACCCCTAGGGTACGCCTCACTGTTGCCTTGCCTCGAAAGGTGATCGTCGAGTAGAGGATGTCTTAGTAAGTCCTCATGATCTGGGAACCAGGCATGAGGGTAGCTTCTAAGGTGTCTTCCCATTGCTCTGGTGATCACCATGTCCCGAACCTCAAATTGACCCGAACACCTCCAACGGTGGTGCTACCTACCTCTCAATGGTGGGATGGCACTACTTTAAAGGACATCTACATAGACGAATTCCTTAGGGTAGGTAGACGACTCTAGATACTTGCTCTAATTTCAAAAACAAATCCAAAATACTTTTCACACCGACACCTTTTCAAAAAGCTTTCGAAAGCAATTTTTCAAACACTCTTGAGGACCGATACAAGAGTCGAACTGGAATTTTCAAAGAAACCTTTTAAAAACCCACAGTTGAAAAGCAAACAAACAATTTTGAAAACACAATCAGCAAGTATCTAAGAGCCCATGGATAACCATGGATAGAAAGGGTGCTAACACCTTCCCTTTCTATAACCTACCTCCCGAACCGAGAGCAATCTCTTTAAGGAATTTTTCTGTGCTTTTGTCCTTTCCATTTGGAGAAAATAAAAGACGGTGGCGACTCTTGCTTCCTCGACATTTCGCGAACCAGCGTTAAACAGTCAGTTCCAGATCCACCGATCACAGAACTGGCGACTCTACTGGGGAAATACTTAAAGTGATGTGTACCTTAGGGTTAGTTCATAACTGTGTTTTCAATTGTATTGACTTGTCTGCTTTAAATTTGTGGGTTGCATGGGAGTTACATAGATCCTAACCCGGATCTGGGGATACCCTGTTTAGGTAGCATGAGCTGTGAGGGACCTGTCCGGCGTAGACCGACACGGGTGAAGCAGTGGCTACGTTGGTGTGGCACCTTGGTCTGTACTGATATCCCTTGTGTTGCAACGAGGAGAATATGGGTCTTCTGAGGAGTCATTAAGCACCAACAACCTTAGAACCTTAATTGACCCAACTTGGCCATTAGAACAGTAGCAGTATGCTACGCCCATTGAGGCTAAACTCTCGTGATGGTTCTGGCCACAAGAAAAGATTGCGATGCTGGAGTTATGACCGATTGAGGGTAGTCAATGATATTGGGATCCTCTAAGAACCCGGTTACTTTTGATAGGATAGGTATGAACAAACAAACTGAAAGAGGGTAGTACCTAGACCTCATGCTGGCCTAAACTTTAAGGGCTGCTTTTGTGTGACTTGTGTGCCTTCGTACTTGACTATTTGCATGCTTGTTGTCTGACACTTGAGCTTCTTGCAGGTGTTGTTTGTAGTCCTTAATTGGGACTCATAACAGGGTTTACTAAGTCTCTTGCAGGTTTTATTTATAGTCCTTAATTGGGACTCATGACAGGTTTTGCTTGAGTTTCTTGCAGGTTTTGGTTTGCAGTCCTTAATTGGGACTCATAACAGGGTTACCTACATTACCCCATGCATAGCATAACATCATACCATTGCATACATCCTAACCCATTTCAAGGATCTCAAAGGCTTGTGATGCAGGTCATGGTGAATCAACTATCCCAGCAAGGGGAAAAGAGGATTTATTTTCCTCTAGCCAAGGTAGTCAGGGGCTATGACCCACTTGATATGGTGAGCTTTGACTCCTGGAGAAAGTTCCCCTAACCAAGGTTGTTTGGAAACCAAAACTAGACATGATGACTAAAGTCAGAGGTTATGACCCACTGGATATGGTGAGCCTTTGACCCTTGAAGAAGGATTCTCAGCAACATGGAATTCCTTCAATCAAGCTACAAATTCAAATGCTAACAATTTTCTTGTTTACCCCGCGAGGTCCTTGAAAACATTGCATGCATATCATACATATCATTGCATTACAGGTACCCTTTTTGACAGGCCACTTACCATCTGCGCTGTTTATTTCAGCAATGGCTTCCCAACAATACAACCAGGACTTCCATACTCAAGAGACTCGGTTCGGGGAGATCCTCCTGAATCTATCCAAGGGGCAGGAGGAGTCGAGAGCACTTCTCATGGGGACTTTGGTCAGGAACAGTGCTGAGGATGAACGGCTGGAACCTCTGCAAGCTGAGGTAGACACATTGAAAGCCCAGATGCTGGGGCAGGTGACTGCCATTCAAGGGTTAGCTCAAAGACAAGATGAGCTCTGGGTTCTCGTCAACCAACTGCTTCAGGGTAACCAACTGGGGCAAACGTCTAAGGGTAAAAAGCCAGTCATCATTCAACCACCTTTGAGACAAGGAGATAAGGGGAGAGCTCCTCAAATGGCTCCAGTGTCACAAATTCAGCATCAACCTCACCGGCGTCAACCAGACAAGCCTAAAAGGCAGTTCACCAAGATCAACATGTCGTTGGATCAAGCACTACAACAAATGTTGAAGGCAGGGCTGATCACCTTAAGGGCTCCTCTCTGGAGTCCAAACACTTCTGCTCCTAACTATCATCCCAACGATAGGTGCGCATACCATTCTGATAGCCCGGGGCATACTACGGACAACTGCTGGCCTCTCAAAAACAAGATTCAAGACATGATCGACGCTGGAGAGATTCAGTTTGAAGTACCTGAGACTCCGAACATAATCACTGCTCCCTTGCCAAATCATGGCTAGGATTGAGAAATTTTTGTTCATTCGAATGTTCAAGTTGCAATTTTCTTTTGTTCAAACATTTACTCATGTTAAACATTGTTATTTCATTAATGCATCGCATATGTCTGTTCTGAAACAATATATTCGTATTCACTAAATGCAAATTATTTTCATATTTTTTCTGATGATCAACTCTTAATTAATAATTCTAAGCCTCTTGAGGGAGGATGACGAAAATGATACCACGATCTACAGTATGCTTTTGAACAGACCCCGCTGATGAGGTACATGCATTGTTTCAAATCCTAAACACTGGAGTTATAAGGAAGATAATCCCTCGTCAACCCCTCTGAGCCAAAGAAGTAGGAGTTTTTTATTTTCGAAAATTGAAACCCTTAATCATAACCCGGGGCAGGGTAGTCTTCTCAGTTGATCCAAGTGCACAATGAATGGCACCAAATGAGTTTTTCCAAAAACAAAAGACAGTGATGGTTCCGAACAATCGTGAAGACAGACAGTCATTATCAAAAAAAAAAAAAGGTTCATAAATGAAAAGCCCAAAAAGTCAAAACCTATAAAGGGGACTTACAAAACTGGGGCATCCCGCTGACTGTAATTCAAAAAAAAAGGGAAACTGTTCAGGCAAAAAAAAATAGGGATAACAAAGTCAAAAAAAAAAAGAAAGAGGTCTTATAAACCCTCGACAAAAAATGACTGCCTATTCACAAGAAATCATCAATATCCGAATCATCACCAGAAAATCCGAGCAAAGACTCAAACAAGGTCTAACGTATGATCAACTGAGTTTAGGTTTAGAGAACATCACGAAGAGCGGGTGGGTACAAATAATTTGAGCCTTTACCCTTTGTTTCTTAAACCGTGAACCAGGCCACGTTATAACCCTTAAAAGTCCTAGCTGAAGCATGGGTTAGTTCGAAAGCATACTGTGACGAAAGGTATCCTGACTCCTTAAGGCCTACGGTAAATACGGAGTTGACATCACGTTTTACAAACATTCACTTGTTTTATGAAAAAGAATGCATTTTCAAAATCTTCAAGACAGACATAAGCTTTGCATTTTTAACATAACTTTGTTTGCATATGACTTTTTGTTTGAACAGCAGGAAAATTCGCACGACGAATGCCCAATGAACAGAAGCACTTCCAATCAAGGGGCATGGCAGGATCATTGCCCATCATCTGGGGCAATCCAATCAAGATTCGGAGAATCTCTCAAAGGCCAAATAGACTGGGGCAAATCTCCGTCTGAGTCACTTGGGGCATTCCAACAACGAATCTTGCCTGATCAAACAACTTTTGGTGGCATGACAAAATACTTCTAACAGGGGCAACTCCCTACGTTCTGAGAGCGTGGACATAGTCGAAAAAAAATACTGCGCATAATCAAAGACCCGCTAGGTTGACACGCCTAGGCAAAAATAAGGGCTTCCCGGCGAACCAAAAGGGTTCGGGCAAAAATAAGGGATGAAATGAGCTGTACACCCGGCAAGTCGAAAACCTGAAAAGGCGGCTTGGGCAAAAATGGGTATCCCGGTGGACTGAAAACCCGAAAGGGCGGTCCAGGCAAAAGTTAGGGATCAAAGCGTACGACTATGTCCCGTCATCTTGTCACCTGCCTACCAGAAGAAGGTTTGTCCATCAACAACTATTAGTACCTCAGAGGTCTTCCTCTCATACCTCAGAAACAGGGGGCAATAGTGAGTTGCTCAAACAATCTAATTGTTCTGTCCTCCAAAGTACCAAGGTAGGTTCAGCTGAAGAACATAACCAGTATATCTTAATTCCCCAGAGAGTGAGCCAGCAAGTCAGTACACTCTCCTCAAGCGAAGCTATTATCAAGCCTTAAGGAAGTTGGGTATCCTCCCGCAGATCTCAGCATTCCCCAGCAGTATACATACATTCCTAACAAGCATCCCCGACAGTCTTGACCTAAAGATTGTTCCCCGACGGTATATCCAACATTCAATGGAGCTACTTCCCGGTACAGTTCAAAACTTCCCCCAGGAGAGTCCAATCCAGTTTCCTCAGGAAAGTTGGAATCCATCTCCCCAAGCAGTAAGCTTATCCCCAGTAGATTCGGGAAGCTTATCCTCGCAGAGCATAAACGCGTCTCCCGGCTTTATTCAAAGAGTTATTTCCCTACCAGGATATAACTGGGTTATCCTCAGCCAAAAGCCACGGAAAGATCGTCCTCAACGAAGTCCTCTTATCCCCAGCAAAGTCTATTAACACTTCCAACACAACAAGGGTATCCCCAGCAAGTTATTATCAACAGCTCAACAAAGTACCACTCTCCCCATAGAGTATTGCTTCTCAGCAAGATCGTTAGAATACTTCTCTCCCCGCAGAGTAATCCATTCGCCAAGTTTATTCCCCAACGGAGCCATCTTCTCCTACCGGTATACTTGCAACTATCATCCCCAGTGGAAGCAAAATCTATTCTTAAACATCAGCCCATGAGTGACTTCCGGCACCCGTCAAGGATTTACTTTCCTAGACGAAAAACATACATTTGTAAACATCACACACATCATTATAGCATGCATGTACGCATCATATCTTACAAATCTCATTTATATTGAGAACATCATTGCTTGACCCATATCATGCATTGCATATGACTGACTTTTACCTTTCCGGAAAAGATTCAGTTAAGTTCTCAGCAATTTCAAGACCTAGACCGGTTCAGTTAAATCGACTCCAAAGATTTCTCTGTTTCTTATCCAGTCTAAGGCCTTCTCTGGTTCAGTCAGATCGACTCCAAAGATCTCCCTGTTTCTTATCCAGTTGAAGACATTCAAGACCTAGACCGGTTCAGTTAAATCGACTCCAAAGATTTCTCTGTTTCTTATCCAGTCAAAGGCCTTCTCTGGTTCAGTCAGATCGACCCTAAGATCTCCCTGTTTCTTATCCAGTTGAAGACATTCAAGACCTAGACCGGTTCAGTTAAATCGACTCCAAATATTTCTCTGCTTTTTATCCAGTCAAAGGCCTTCTCTGGTTCAGTCAGATCGACTCCAAAGATCTCCCTATTTCTTATCCAGTTGAAGACATTCAAGACCTAGACCGGTTCAGTTAAATCGACTCCAAAGATTTCTCTGTTTCTTATCCAGTCAAAGGCCTTCTCTGGTTCAGTCAGATCGACTCCAAAGATCTCCCTGTTTCTTATCCAGTTGAAGACATTCAAGACCTAGACCGGTTCAGTTAAATCGACTCCAAAGATTTCTCTGTTTCTTATCCAGTCAAAGGCCTTCTCTGGTCTATTTAAACCGACTCCTAAAGGTTTTTATTTTGAAGACTCAGTTGAAGACTCCAAGACCTTGCCTGGTTCAGTTAAATCGACTCCAAAGATTTTCCTGGTTATTATCCAGTCAAAGGCCTTCTCTGGTCTAGTTAAACCGACTCCTAAAGGTTTTTCTTTTGAAGACTCAGTTGAAGACTCCAAGACCTTGTCTGGTTCAGTTAAATCGACTCCCAAAGATTTTCCTGGTTATTATCCAGTCAAAGGCCTTCTCTGGTCTAGTTAAACCGACTCCTAAAGGTTTTTCTTTTGAAGACTCAGTTGAAGACTCCAAGACCTTGTCTGGTTCAGTTAAATCGACTCCCAAAGATTTTCCTGGTTATTATCCAGTCAAAGGCCTTCTCTGGTCTAGTTAAACCGACTCCTAAAGGTTTTTCTTTTGAAGACTCAGTTGAAGACTCCAAGACCTTGTCTGGTTCAGTTAAATCGACTCCCAAAGATTTTCCTGGTTATTATCCAGTCAAAGGCGTTCTCTGGTCTAGTTAAACCGACTCCTAAAGGTTTTTCTTTTGAAGACTCAGTTGAAGACTCCAAGACCTTGTCTGGTTCAGTTAAATCGACTCCCAAAGATTTTCCTGGTTATTATCCAGTCAAAGGCGTTCTCTGGTCTAGTTAAACCGACTCCTAAAGGTTTTTCTTTTGAAGACTCAGTTGAAGACTCCAAGACCTTGTCTGGTTCAGTTAAATCGACTCCCAAAGATTTTCCTGGTTATTATCCAGTCAAAGGCGTTCTCTGGTCTAGTTAAACCGACTCCTAAAGGTTTTTCTTTTGAAGACTCAGTTGAAGACTCCAAGACCTAGACCGGTTCAGTTAAATCGACTCCAAAGATTTCTCTGTTTCTTATCCAGTCCAAGGCCTTCTCTAGTCCAGCTAAATCGACCCCAAACAGATTTTCCTGATAAATACTCAGTTGAAGTTATCCAATATTCTCTCAATGATTGCTGTTGAGGTTGAAGTCGCCTATGGTTCTCTCCCCGATCCTGCGGAGGTGGTAATCCCAGGCTTCGCTCAACGATTGCTGTTGAAGTTGAAGTTATCCAAGATTCTCTCAATGTTTGCTGTTGAGGTTGTAGTCGCCTATGGTTCTCTCCCCGATACTGCGGAGGTGGTAATCCCAGGCTTCTCTCAACGATCGCTGTTGAAGTTGAAGTTATCCAAGATTCTCTCAATGATTGCTATTGAGGTTGTAGTCGCCTATGGTTCTCTCCCCGATACTGCGGAGGTGGTAATCCCAAGATTCGCTCAACGATTGCTGTTGACGTTGAAGACATCCAAGGTTCTCTCATCGTTCCTGTTGAGGTAGTAACCATCCCTGGTTCATTCATCACCGTTTGAAGATCCAGATTCAGCTCCTGTAACCAATCAGGACATATCTATACAAAGCATCTGAAGACCAGCTCCTGCAACATGTCAGGTACTCATCTTTCTTTTGCAGGTATGCAAGCTCTCGCTAAGGAATCTCTTATGCGATCAACATTCAGATGGCATCTGTAAGCCCATCCACCTATCCATCACATCTTAGCATGGCATCTATAAGCCCATCATCCTATTCATCAATCTCCAAATGGCATCTATAAGCCCATTCCACCACCACACTACTATGTGAGCGCAAATTTCTGGGCACTCTAGTGTTCAATCATCTTCTACCTTCGGATTACGAAAGGCACGTCAGCCAATCTGCATCCTCAGGTCTAAGAAGATTGAACAGGGGCAACTGTTGTACCCCAAAATTTGCCCTCCCATATTCTTTAAGAATTGCAAAGTCAAAGCTTCAAAATTCCCCAAGGGTTGCACAGTTCAAGGGCCTCCTAAACAGTCAAAATTAGGGTTTTGGTTCTGACAAAGAAAATGAAGTTTTCAAGGGTCCAATCAAGTCCCACATGCCTATAAACATGGTCAAGCATCCTCATACCAAGTTTCAAGACTTACAGCACAAGATTGCACAGTCAAAAACCCTAATTGCACTACAGTCAACTGTAGGGGCAAAATGGTCATTTGACAGTCAAAAGTTCAAATTTTTGGTCAACATCTCATTTTGAAGCCACAAACATCATTTTATCAATGCTTCATCATGATTCTCAAAGCTTGGTTCAAAAATCATCAAGATGCAAAAGTTTCCATATTTGGACAGTTGAAAAAGTCAACTGTAAATTGACCAGGGCATAACTTTCACATGGATTATCAGAAAAATTCCATCCAAAGCTCATTTTGAAGATAAATACATTTCCTACAACTCCTCTTCATACTTCAAGTCCAAGAAATGCTCTCACAAAAAGTTATCAATTTCAACATTATAGGTCATTTTCAAAAGTCAACAAAAAGGGACTTTAGGTCAAAGGCCATAACTTGAGATTTGTAAATCAAAATGACATGGGACTAAAGACATTGGTTAGAGGACTCAAAGATCTTTCCAAAATGTCCAAGAACATGAGCAAAGCTTAAAAATTGAGCAAGTTATGCCTTGTGGAAATTGGGAAATTTTTGGATATTTTGAAAAGTCAATATTGATTCAAATGACCTAAAATTGCTAATGGGCCTCCTTTTCTTCCACAATTCATCATCCAAGGCATGTGCACGACCATTTGGCCCAAAGGGAAGTTTTTATCATTTTTATTTTATTTATTTGAATTTTTAAATGCTAGAAATTCATTTAATTAATTAAAATATATAAAAAATACTAAACCTAATGTTTTGAATCTTTTTGTGCATAAAATATCTCCAAGATTTCGTGCAAATCAGATTAGGAAAGAATTGAAGGTAATTGGACATGATTTGGTGGCAAATATGCATGAAAAGATTGAAAACTAATGCCATAAAAATCAAATATTGATTCATCAATTCATGGATCTTTTTGACCAAATTTTTTGACCTAATCATTCACACATAAGTATAGAATGCAAACCTAATCCTAGAGAAGTGGAAGCTGTGCAAAAAAAGCCAAGAACAAAACTTGAATTTTCTCAAAAAAACTCAAATCTGAAAACCATCTTCTAGGTCGATTCAAGCCAAGAGACTTGTTCCATTACCTTCCTGAGGCTTCAAGGAAAGTTTTCCAATCAAAATCATTCATCCTAACACCAAGAAACGTGAGAACGATGGTGACCTGTACAGAAAATATTTGACATTCTTGCATCTCGATTCATGCATTTTTCATAATTTTTTATGTTTGATTTGTGTTCATTATGTAATTCTAAAACTAACCACATAATTTAATTGTGTTTTTGTGCACTATACACGAATTTGCCATTGTTATCTTCTAGGGTTTTGCAAGCTTTGAATTGGGCGTTTCTTAACGCTGTAAAATTGGACCACCATGATGCCATGACCATACTCAGTGCATTTGGACGAAAAGAACAGGACCCTCGCGCCTAATTTATGTGGCCGGACGGCCTAATCGCTATTTTTTATACTGTTGCTTTTGGGGACGGTTAAAAACCGTTGCCCATTCTTTTCTTATTTCAGGAAATAAACAAGCCAAGGAAGAAGAAGGATAGGTGGCCAGCGTTGATTGGATCATTCAAAAATTTACGCTAAAAAAGTCATTAACGCGTTGTTCTATATTATAATGATTGTTTGTTATTTATGATACAACGCGTGTAGAGTGCTTCAATGGCAAGGCTTGTTAGTGGTAATCTCTAGGACCTGGGTTCGAACCCCAGGTCCCTCACCCTTTCCATATTATTTTTCCACTAATACTTGTGTACAGTTCCAGCGCTAGGGAATACCATGCATCTACAAAATCAAGCCATACACGCATATGCCAAGATCAATCAGAGGGCCACAGTTTGAGGAACACTATGGACGTGAGTCAACGCTTGGGCACGCATCCTGAAAAGTCCACCAGGCCAGGGACAATTGGGCCCAAAAATACTAATCAAAACCTCCATTTGGGGACAGACCCCCCTAGGTTTGCAAATTTCTCTTTATATTTTTCTTCATTTTTATTTTGATCCAATTATTATTTTTAATATGTTCTTTAATTTAAATATTTTCATAAAAAATATAAAAAACAATATAAAATCAGAAAAAGACAAAAAAATAGGTATTTTATTTAATTAATATATTTTTTGTAGATAAATATTATTCATTAATTTTAGTTATTAAATTAGGTTTAATTTTAATATTTTCCTTAATCAATTTAAAATTTGGTAGAATTAGGGTTTGTAATAATTTTTATCCTTTTTTTCTTTTCTTTTCTCTAAATAATTAAATATTTCCTATTATTTTCATAAATTAAAATTGCATGTAAATAATTAGTTTAATTTAGGTAACTTTAATATTTTTCCTTAATAAATAAAAACTATAGAATTAGGGTTAATTTAATTTTAATTTCATTTAATCTTTGTCATTAAAATCATAAATATCAAAATCTCAAAAAAACAATTTTCTTTTCTTTTAATTTAATTAATTTGCTAATAATTTAATTTCATTAAAAAGGGTCCAACGCCTTCGTTTCCAATCTTATTTCAATTCGCGCGTTTTATTTCGTTTCTTATAATTTTTATGTACCTCTCCCAAGGCCATGTAATATTTGTCTTCCACATTTTAATTCTTTATTTTTTCTGTCAAATCGGGTTCTGGAAATTTTGGCGATGTGGACCCGCGCCTTTGTAATAGTTTAGAACTTTCAATTTCCGCATCTTTTTTAACTGTTAAATAAATGCATGCAAGAATGAATGGCCTAAAATATAAACAAACGCGTAGGTCACTTGACATGAACAAGATAAATGCAAATGAACACGACACACAAATCACACACCACCCCTAGGGTACGCCTCACTGTTGCCTTGCCTCGAAAGGTGATCGTCGAGTAGAGGATGTCTTAGTAAGTCCTCATGATCCGGGAACCTGGCATGAGGGTAGCTTCTAAGGTGTCTTCCCATTGCTCTGGTGATCACCATGTCCCGAACCTCAAATTGACCCGAACACCTCCAACGGTGGTGCTACCTACCTCTCAATGGTGGGATGGCACTACTTTAAAGGACATCTACACAGACGAATTCCTTAGGGTAGGTAGACGACTCTAGATACTTGCTCTAATTTCAAAAACAAATCCAAAATACTTTTCACACCGACACCTTTTCAAAAAGCTTTCGAAAGCAATTTTTCAAACACTCTTGAGGACCGATACAAGAGTCGAACTGGAATTTTCAAAGAAACCTTTTAAAAACCCACAGTTGAAAAGCAAACAAACAATTTTGAAAACACAATGAGCAAGTATCTAAGAGCCAATGGATAACCATGGATAGAAAGGGTGCTAACACCTTCCCTTTCTATAACCTACCTCCCGAACCGAGAGCAATCTCTTTAAGGAATTTTTCTGTGCTTTTGTCCTTTCCATTTGGAGAAAATAAAAGACGGTGGCGACTCTTGCTTTCGCGATATTTCGCGAACCAGCGTTAAACAGTCAGTTCCAGATCCACCGATCACAGTCCCTGATCAACACTCGAAACTAAACAGAGTAATCATCGGCGCAACAAGAAAAACCTTACCCAGGTTCCCTCTGCAGTTTTACCTAAACTCATCTCGAAGTAACCGTACTATCCCGGTTCCTTTTCAGAACCCTACTATCCAGGCTTTCATATCGAAGCAACCCTACTATCCAGGTTCCTTCTCACAGCCCTACTATCCAGGATTTTCATATCGAAGTAACCCTACTATCCAGGTTCCTTCTCACAGCCCTACTATCCAGGCTCTCATTTAGAAGTAACCCTACTATCCCGGTTCCTTCTCACAACCCTACTATCCAGGCTTTCATATCGAAGTAACCTTACTATCCCGGTTCCTTCTCACAGCCCTACTATCCAGGCTTTCATATTGAAGCAACCCTACTATCTAGGTTCCTTCTCACAGCCCTACTATCCAGGCTTTCATATCAAAGTAACCCTACTATCCAGGTTCCTTCTCATAGCCCTACTATCCAGGTTCCTTCTCACAACCCTACTATCCAGGCTTTCATTTCGAAGTAACCATACTATCCTGATTCCTTCTCATAGCCCTACTCTCCAGGCTTTCATATCGAAGTAACCCTACTATCCCGGTTCCTTCTCACAACCCTACTATCCAGGCTTTCATATCGAAGCAACCCTACTATCCAGGTTCCTTCTCACAGCCCTACTATCCAGGCTTTCATATCAAAGTAACCCTACTATCCCGGTTCCTTATCACAACCCTACTATCCAGGCTTTCATATCGAAGAAACCCTACTATCCAGGTTCCTTCTAACAACCCTATTATCCAGGCTTTCATATCGAATTAACCCTACTACCCAGGTTCCTTCTCACAGCCCTACCATCCAAGCTTTCATATCGAAGTAACCCTACTATCCCGGTTCCTTTTCACAGCCCTACTATCCAGACAATCATATCGAAGTAACTATACTACCCAAGTTCCTTCTCACAACCCTACTATCCAGGTTTTCATGTAGAAGTAACCCTACTATCCAGGTTCCTTCTCACAACCCTACTATCCAGGCTTTCATATCGAAGTAGCCCAACTATCCTAGTTCCTTCTCATAACCCTACTATCTAGGCTTTCATATCGAAGCAACCCTACTATCCAGGTTCCTCCTCACAACCCTACTATCCAGGCTTTCATATCGAAGTAACCCTATTATCCAGGTTCCTTCTCACAGCCCTACTATCAAGGTTCCTTCTCACAACCCTACTATCCAGGCTTTTCATATCGAAGTAACCCTACTATCCAGGTTCCTTCTCACACACCTACTATCCAGGATTTCATTTCGAAGTAACCCTACTATCCTGGTTCCTTCTCACAGCCCTACTATCCAGGCTTTCATATCTAAGTAACCCTACTATCCCAATTCCTTCTCACAGCCCTACTATCCAGGTTTTCATATCGAAGCAACCCTACTATCCAGGTTCCTTCTCACAGCCCTACTATCCAGGCTTTCATATTGAAGTAACCCTACTATCCAGGTTCCTTCTCACAATCCTACTGTTGTACCCCAAAATTTGCCCTCTCGTATTCCTCAAAGCATTGCAAGAAAAATCTCCAAGTTGCTCAAGGTTGCTCAAGAGTTGGACAGACAAGTTATCTCCTAAGGCAGCCTACCCCAAATTAGGGTTTTGTGTTGCATCAGGATCCTTGAGTCCAAATGACCTCAAGGGCTCCCCAAAGTCCTAATATGTTCTCAAAGGTCCAAAAATCGACTATGCTAGGACAAAAGTCAACTGTGACCTATAAATAGTCAAACTTCAAGATTTTTTATCAACATTCTCATTTTAAAGAATATTTCATCATTTTATCAAGGGTTGATCATGATTCATCAAGGGTTTCTCAAAATTCATCAAGACTCAAAAGTTGCTAAATTAGGGTTTTGTAGGAAAAGTCAACCCAACTTTGACCAAGCATAACTTTCTCATAATTTATGATAAATGAGCCATCCAAAGCTCACATTTAAGAGGATAAAATTTCCTACAATCCATCTTCATACCCCAAGATCAAAAAATGCACTCACAAGATGTTATAAATTTGGACATTATAGGTCATTTTTGAAAGTCCACATATCACCTTTTTTTTCAAAGCTTGTAAATTGATCATGGAATATCAAAATGAGATGAGACCATAAGGGTTGGTTAGAGGACATCTCAAGCTTTCCAAAAAGTCAAAGAACACATCCAAAAGTTCAAAATTGAAGAAGTTATGCATTGTTGAAGTTGGACTTTTTTGCAAAATTACCAAAAGTCAACTATCCCCAAAACATCAAATTTTGTCAAATGGGCCCATTCTTTTCCACTTGATTTGAGCTTGCATCATTGCCCACGTGTCCTAGCTTCAGCCATGAGCTCATATTTCATTTTTATTATTTTATTTGATTTTTTATTGAATTTATTCATTTTTAATCAAATAAAATCATCAAAAATCAAAAACTTTGATTACGTAAGATTTTTTTGCTGTTTCAGGTTTTGATTATCATCATTAGCATCATCAAATTCGTATCACACCAAACCATGTGCAAAAAGATTGAGATTTGACAAATTTGGAACGTTTTAAAGAAGAGATCAAATAAAATATGTATGCATTGATATGGGAAGATTTGATCCATAATTTTTACCCTAATACACTCCATAATACATAAGCAAGCAAAGGCAATCAAAAAAAGGGTTGACAATTGCAGAAGGAGGAAGAACAGAAATTGAAAAAAGCACCAAAAAACTTGAGATAAAAACCATAACTAGAGGCACTTTCAGAGGCTGAGACCTGTCCCAATCTCTTCCTGGGTGTTCACACAAGCGATCTGGATCAAAAGAAAGCGTTCTCAGACCTTCACAAGCACTGTAAGTGTCACGATATCTAGCTCTGTTCTTGAAATCGTAACTCTCCATTCTTGCTTCATTTGAACAAATTATTGGCATATTTGTAATCCTCACAACATTTCTAAGCTATGTGCATCATTCAATTTTGTTTATCTAACCTGTATTGTGATTCACCATAGCTAGGGTTTCAAGGTTTGGTTTAAGGGTTTTCGTTTTTGGTAAAATCAGCCTTAGTAATGGCTATAGGTATGACTAGGAGAGAAAGGCGAGTTTAAATAGGGCATCAGGAGGCATTTTTATGGCCTATAGCGGATTTTGGAATATGCACGACTTGTAGTGATGGCCTGTGTCCGTAGCTATAGGTTTTACAGGGTTTTAGCCACGGACGACAGGTTGAAGACGATGCGTGGCGCCCCCTCATTGGGCCATTCAAACCACACACATTTTTTTATTTTTGCTGGCAATAGTTTTTGTTTTCATATAATATATATTATTTCTATTGTATTAACAAACAAGGACAGATGGCCTAGTGGCAAGCGTGCACATCCAAACTCCTTCAGGACCTGGGTTCGAATCCCAGGTCCCCTACTTTCTCAATGTTTTTATTCTTCAGGTGATTCAGTTCATATGCCTAGCTACAACATACCATGCGCCCTCAGGCATCCAATGGCTAGATGGCCAAAGGACAAATCTGAGAGTCCCAGGCTAAGGGTCCACTATAGGCAAGGTCCACGCACGCCCACCAGATCTGCAAAGTCAAACAAGGCCAGCTCATTTGGGCCACAAAATTGCTATTCATACTCCTAATTTCAAGCCCATACTCCCTCTTCTTATTTATTTTGTTTATTTATTTTAATTTTTTTTATTATTTTTATTTAACTTCTAACCAATCAAATTTCCTTTTTTTCATCAAATAAAATCACAAAAATATTTTCATATTTAATTAAACTTTAAACTCTTTTTTTTAATAAACATTAATTAGTTAATTAGTTTTTCTAGAATAACTTTAAACTATTTTTTGTAAATAATTAAAATTAAATTAGATTTAATTAGGGTTTAATTACTAACATTAATTATTTTATTTTTCTTTCTTAAAATAACAAAAAACCCAAAAATAATTTATTTTTTATTAATTAATTTATTAATTTAATTTATTAATTAGTTTAGATTAATTTCTTTCTTAAAATAAAAACAACAAAAAGATATTTCCCTTTAACCAAAAAGGGTCAAAACCCTAATTTGCGCTCGATTCAATTTCCCGCACGCGTTGCTTTCTTTTATCCAATGATGTACTTGCTTCCGGATTGTAATAGTAAATAGGACTTTTATTTATTTTTTATTGCTTTATTTATTTTTAAAGGGTTTGTCTTTGGCGATGTAAATACCCGACGTCTTGTAATTTAATTTCCGCACTTTTATTTTCCGCAAATTATAATTGTTAGATGTTTGATAATAGGATGGCATGACAAGACTGAATGTTTTAACCTAAAATCAACCTAGATCACCTTTAACATGTACAAAGATAAAAATAAACTGAAAACGACACACTCGCACATGCGCACTCTTAGGGTACACCCCCACTTGGTTGCCTTAGTACACGGTCATTGAGTATAGGTCGTTTTAGAGGTCGCCCTCTTGTCTAAAAGATCATAGTCGCCTCGAAACGGTCGCCTCAGACATTGTTGCCTCAAAACAAATGATCTAAGACATTAGGGTTACCGCTAAGGTGTCCTAACATTGCTTTAGTGACCGTAAGTCCCGCATTCGAATTGACCCTCAAACTCAAACGACGATGCTACCTACTCATCAATAGTGGGATAGAATTTCCTAAAGGACATTAGCATAGAACGATTCCTTTTTCGAGTAGGTAGATGGTTCTTAGATACTTGCTCTTTCAATAAAAACAAAAACTTTTCAAACTTACACTCCTTTTCGAACAAAGTTTTCAAAAACACTTCATACACTCTTGAGGACAGAAGCAAGAGTTAAATCGAAGTTTTAAACAAAAACTTTTTCAAACCCACAAGCACAAAGAAAGAAATTTTGAAAACATTTGAGCAAGTACCTAAGAGCCCGTGGATAACCACGGATAGAAAGGGTGCTAATACCTTCCCTTTCTATAATCTACCCCCCGAACCGGAGAAATATCTAGAAAAAGGAATTTTTCTGTGCTTTTTTCCTTTCCTTGTTGGATAAAATAAAAGTCGGTGGCGACTCTTGTTTACCGCGACATTTTGCAAAAACAAACGCAAAACGCAAACCAGCATTCCAAAAAACAGTCAGTTCTTCCCACCGTATCACAGAACTGGCGACTCTGCTGGGGAAGAGTAATAAGTGGGGTGTACCTTAAGAATAGTTCATATTGTTTTCAATTGCTTGACTTGTATGCTTTATATTTGTTGGCTTGTATCAGAGTTGCTATAGATCCTAACCCAGATCTGGGTGATACCCTTTAGGTAAGTAGCAATAAACTGTGAGGGAACTGTACGGCATAGACCGATACGGTTGAAGCAGTATCTACGTTGGTGTGGCACTTTAGTTTGTACCGATATCCCTTATGGCGGAACAAGGAGAATATGGGTCTTCTAAGGGGTCATTAAGCACTAACTGACCTTAGAACCTTTAAACTGACAAACTTGGCCATAGAACAGTAGCAGTATGCTACACTCATTGAGACTAAACTCTCGCGATGATTCCAGCCACAAGAAAATATTGCTAAACTGGAATTATGACCGATCGAGGGTAGTCAGTGATATTGAGATCCTCTAGAACCCGATTACTATTTTTAGGACAGGTTTGAACCAACTGACCTGAAAGAGGGTAGTACCTAGACTTCTTGCCAGCGTGAAATCTAAGGGCTCTCAGTGTGACTTGTGTTCCTTTACCATGTTTGCTATTTGTGGATATTTGTGGTGTGTTTTCTATCATGACATCATGACATCATGACATTGCATGCATCTTGCATTGGACTAACCTATTTCAAAGGCAGGAGGGATTCATCTTTGTTCTGTTGTGTAGGTCATGACACCCATGCGTAGAAACACCATTCGGATCAACTTTGTCCAGATTCCCACTCAGCTTAAGGAATTGGTTTCAAAGGTTTCAGATACTACCTCCTTCATCAGAAGACATGGGCACCTTCTTGGTTTGGTCACCTCCAAGATCGATGAACATATGATGAGTGTCTTAGTCCAGTTCTTTGATCCACTGTACCATTGCTTTACTTTTCCGGACTACCAGTTGGTCCCTACCTTGGAAGAGTTCTGTGATCTGCTTGGTATCTATATTCTGGAGCAAACCCCGTTCACAGGTTGGGAGAAGATCCTTAGGCCAGAAGAGATTGATTCAACCCTCCATCTGACAAAGGCTGAGGTAATGTCTAATTGGGAAACTTGTAGTGGAGCAAAGGGCTTCTTGACTAAATTCTTGGTTGGTAAGGCTAATCAGTTCTGGG
This sequence comes from Vicia faba, assembly GCA_948472305.1. Lineage (NCBI taxonomy): Eukaryota > Viridiplantae > Streptophyta > Magnoliopsida > Fabales > Fabaceae > Vicia > Vicia faba. Next base: position 1,279,713,291 of record OX451740.1, on the reverse strand, counting down.
ACAGTCTAGACTTCCAGGCATTTGAAGACATTCTTACTCTTCTCATATATGGTTTGGTGTTGTTTCCTAACTCGGATTCTTTCATCGACGTGAATGCAGTGAAGATTTTCATGTTCGGTAACCTTGTCCCCACTCTCATGGGTGACATCCTGCACTCTCTTTATGGCCGTTCGGAGTGCACGGATCGGAAGACCTCCCCTGTTTATCAGCAATTCAGGAGTGAATGTCATTGAAGACGATATTGAAGAGTATGAGTTCGACAGTTGAATCTATCCTACTACTGATGGTGGACTAAGCAACTGGATAGAAAAGGACTTCATCCCAATTTCTTTTGTTACCCAGTAATGAGACTTTTGTTTTGAATTTGTAACCGACAATGTTTTAAACTTTATGGCCCGGTGTCTTACCTGGGGCACCATGGCTTCATTTATGAGGGCTTTATGTGTGTCATCTACATATATCATTAATAAAAGCATTGGACGTTTCTTGCATTTCAAATTTTGCACTCCTTGTTTTTTTTAATTATATATTGCAAAACAACTATTTTACACACACTCACATATACAGGTCTACCTCCACTTTGGGTCTCACTGGTAACGACTTTGCTACTGCCAATTATGACTTCGAAAGTCCGATCAACTTAGCCGAAGACGAAGGTGAAGATGATTGTGAAGTTCCTGGTGAACTTGCTAGACTGTTACTTCAGGAAGAGAGGGTTATACAGCCGCATGAAGAGCCGATGGAAACAGTAAATCTGGGTACAAAGGTAGACAAGAAAGAGGTCAAGATCGGTGCAAATCTGGAAGCTGGTATTAAGCAACGGTTGATTCAGATGCTGCGTGACTATGTTGAGATCTTTTCCTGGTCTTATGAAGATATTCCTGGGTTGGATACCGATATTATGGTTCACCGCCTGCTTACCAAAGAATACTGTCCTCCAGTGAAACAGAAAGTTCGCCAAATGCGCCCAGAGATGTCTAAGAAAATCAAGGCTGAAGTAATGAAACAGTTTGAGGCCGGTATTCTAGCAGTTACTTCTTACCCACATGGGGTGGCCAATGTGGTTCCTGTGCCAAAGAAGGATGGTAAGATTCGAATGTGTGTTGACTATAGGGATCTGAACAGGGCAAGTCCCAAGGATGATTTCCCTCTACCTCATATCGACATTCTGGTTGACAACACCGCTCAGCATAAAGTCTTCTCCTTTATGGAAGGTTTCTCCGGTTATAATCAGATTAAAATGGCTCCCGAAGACATGGAGAAAACAACTTTTGTTACCCAATAGGGTACCTTCTGCTACAAGGTCATGCCTTTTGGATTGAAAAATGCTGGGGCAACGTATCAGCGCGCCATACTTGCTTTGTTCCACGACATGATCCATCATTAGATTGAGGTATACGTTGATGACATGATTGCTAGGTCTCAGACTGAAGAAGAACATTTGGACCACCTTCAGAAGTTATTTGACACGTTGAAGTGGTACAAGCTGAGGTTAAACCCGAACAAGTGCACCTTCGGGGTGAGATCTGGTAAGCTGTTGGGTTTCATTGTAAGTGATAAAGGTATTCAAGTGGATCCTGCAAAGGTAAAGGCTATACAGGAAATGCCAGCTCCTCGAATAGAAAAAGAAGTCAGAGGCTTTCTGGGACGACTGAACTATATTGCCCGATTCATTTCACACCTGACTGCTACTTGTGAACCAATCTTTAAGTTACTGAAAAAAGATCAAGTGGTAAGATGGAACGATGAATGTCAGGCCACTTTCGAAAGGCTTAAAGAGTATCTCCAAGAGCCACCTATTCTGATGCCTCCAGTTGAAGGGATACCTTTGATCTTATACTTGACCGTACTCGACCACTCAATGGGGTGTGTGCTGGGTCAACATGACGAGTCTGGCCGAAAAGAGCATGCTATTTATTACCTTAGCAAAAAGTTTACCGAATGTGAGACCCGATACTCAGTGCTCAAGAAAACTTGTTGCGCTTTGGCATGGGCTGCTCGTCGGCTGAGACAGTATATGCTGACTCACACTACTCTATTGATATCAAAGATGGATCCAATCAAGTATATCTTTGAGAAGCCTGCCTTGTCCGAAAGAATAACAAGATGGCAGATGATCTTGACTGAGTACGACATCCAATATACGACCCAAAAGGCAATCAAAGGGAGTGTGTTGGCAGACCATTTTGCACATCAGGCAGTGGATGATTACCAGTCTATGAACTTTTAATTTCCGGATGAGAATATCATGATAGTGACTGATTGCGAAGAACTTGGACTGGATGAAGGAGCTGAGGAAGGATCCCGATGGTCTATGTACTTTGATAGAGCTTCAAATGCTTTGGGTAACGGCATTGGCACCGTGATCATATCTCCTAAAGGATCTCATACTCCGTTCACCGCCCGACTATGTTTCAACTGTACCAACCACATGGCGGAGTATGAAGCATGCATCATGGGTCTTCGAGCAGCCATTGACCTAAGGATTAAGTTCTTGAGTGTCTTCGGAGATTCCGCTATCGTGATCAGTCAGATCAAAGGCGAGTGGGATACGAAACACCCAAATCTTATTCCTTACAAGGAGTATGTGTTGACTTTACTTCCGCACTTTGAGGAGATAACCTTTGAACACTTCCCTATAAAGGAGAATCAGTTAGCGGACGCACTAGCTACGATGTCTTCTATGTTCAAAGTCAATTGGGACAACGAAGATCCCCAGATTATCATTGAGAGGTTAGACGAACCTGCATATTATTGTGACATTGAGACTGAAGAGGTAACAGATAAACCCTGGTTCCACGAGGTGAAGAGGTATCTTGAAACTCAAGAATACCCCGAGGGTGCATCTGTTAATGACAAGAAGTTTATGAGGAGGTTCGCGGCAAAGTTCTTCATCAGCCATGGCATCCTTTACAAGCGTAACCATGATTCAACCTTACTGCGATGTGTGGATAAGAACGAAGCAGAAAGGATCGTGGAAGAGTTGCATGAAGGTACGTTCGAGACTCATTCCAGTGGATACACCATTGCAAAGAAAATCCTACGGGCTGGATATTTTTGGTCCACAATGGAGGCAGACTGTTATCAGCATTCTCGGACCTGTCACAAGTGCCAAGTCTATGCTGATAAGGTGCACATACCTCCAGTACCTCTGAACATCTTGACGGCACCTTAGCCTTTTGCAATGTGGGGCATTGATATGATCGGCGAGATCAGACCTACGACATCTAACGGGCATCATTTCATCCTGGTAGTAATTGATTACTTTACAAAGTGGGTTGAAGTAACTTCCTTTGCTACGGTAACCAAGAACGTCGTGGAACAGTTCATTCGGCATAATCTGATTTGTCGATATAGTGTAACAGAGAGGATCATTACAGACAATGGTACAAATCTCAACAATAAGATGATCACCGAGCTTTGCAAGCAGTTCAAGATAAAGCATCACAACTCTTCTCCCTACCGGCCGAAGATGAATGGGGTTGTCGAAGCGGCTAATAAGAACATTGTGCAGAAGATGACAGTGACATACAAAGATTGGCACGAGATGTTACCTTTTTCTCTTCTTGGGTACCGTACCTCAGCACGGACGTCAACAGGGGTAACACCCTATTCCTTGGTATATGGCATGGAGACCGTATTACCCATTGAAGTTCAGATACCCTCTCTTCAGATCATGAAGGATGCAGGTTTGAGCGAAGATGACTGGATTCAGACCCGACTTGATCAACTGAATTTAATCGACGAAAAGAGACTTACTACTATTTGTCATGGTCAAACGTATCAAAAACGGATGATCAAGGCATTTACCAAGAAAGTTAGAAGACAAGAGTATCAAGTTGGGGACCTGGTTATCAAACGCAATATCCTGCCACAAGGTGATCCCAGGGTCAAATGGACCCCTACTTACGAAGGGCCATTTATGGTTAAGAACATTTTTTCAGGAGGAGCTATAATTATAACCACCATGGATGGTGACGACCTTCCTCACCCCGTCAATGTAGACATAGTGAAAAAATACTACGCATAATCAAAGACCCGCTAGGTCGACTGGCCTAGGCAAAAATAAGGGCTTCCCAGCAAACTAAAAGGGTTCGGGCAAAAATAAGGGATGAAAATGGAAACAATCTATACACCCGGCAAGTCGAAAACCTGGAAAGGCGGCTTGGGCAAAAATGGGTATCCCGAAGGACCGAAAACCCGAAAGGGCGGTCCAGTCAAAAATTAGGGATCAAAGCGTAACACTATGTCTCATTGGATCACCTTGCAACCAGACTTCGGTATCGACTATCAAGCTCGGACGACACTAATCAATCTGATCTACCTTCAACCAAGTAGCAAAGTGATGAGATGCTCGAGGATATAAAGGAAATAGTAGAGTTGGAACCCAGTGGGATTATTCACATAGCTGTTTTGTTTAGTTTTGCACAAATCATGTAAATTCTATTATTCGGCGGTGTTCTCCTACTAGGACGTCAGCCTCTTGTACAAAAACGCCTATTTACAGGCCAAACTTCAAATCAATACAATTCATTTTCAAAGAAACTTTAAACTATTTTTCCTTTATCTGTTTTGTTTTGCAAAGAACGTCCAATGTTCATTTTTGCTATATGCATTTGACATTAATTTCTTCTCATAAATGTTTACATACGAAACAAAAGACGAATTACTCGTAATATCAGAAACAAGGGCAAATAAGAATTGTCCAAAACTGTACAGTTGCTCTGTCCACCAGGTACTAAGGTAGATTCAGCTGAAGAATATCACCAAGGTACTTTCACTCCCCGCAGGGTAAGACAGTAATGATAGCTCTCCCCAGCTGAGACTTGCAGCTGCAAATGAATCGCCAATATCCTCCCCAAGCAGAGTTTATCTACCGTCAACACTGAAAAGGCTTAATATCCCCGACAGTTTTAATATTCCCCAACGGAGTATAAAAATATTCCCCAGCAGAATACAAGATATCCCCAGTGGAGTTTGAAATTTTTCCCAGCGCAGTTTGAAGAAGCTTCCCCAGTGGAATTTGGAGAATCATCCCCAATAGACTTTGGAAGATTGTCCCCAGCAGAGCTCAAAGGATTATCCCCATTAGAGTCTAAAAGGTCATCCCCAGTGAAGTCGCAACTTAAAAGATCATCCCAGTGGAGTTCTTCCTTTCACAAACAGGAATTCAATCCCCAACAAGATTCAGTACCACCAGCAACGGTAATTCATCCCCAGTGGAATTTTATCGGTGGAATCCTCAGCAGAACATCTCTTCTCCATAGAGTAATCTCCTCATCAGTTTATTCCCCAACGAAGTTATCCTCTCCTGCAGGTTTATTCTCGCAATCATCTTCGTTCGTCATCCCCAGCGGAAACGAAGAATCCAACTTTATTCCCCAGCAACTATCCGAGATTTATTTTCCCCAGCTAAAACATTACATTCCCATACATCATGATACATGCATATACGCATCATACAACACAATCTCATTTATTTTGAGAACATCATTGCTTGATATATATCATGCATTGCATACGACTGACCTTTACCTTTCAGGAAGGATACAATTAAGTTCTCAGCTCAGTCGAAGTACTGACCGATTCTTAAATCTCAACTGAATTATTCTCGGTTGAATTGCAGATAAGGTTCTAAATCTCGACAATTTTCCTCCGTCGAAGTGTGGACGAGTTCTTAAATCTCAACAGAATTATCCTCGGTTGAATTACAGACAGTTCCTAGATCTCGATGAAGATGTTTCCCTCAGTCGAAGTACTGGCCGGTTCTTAAATCTCAACTGAATTATTCTCGGTTGAATTATAAATAAGGTTCTAAATCTCGACAATTTTCCTCCGTCGAAGTGTGGACGAGTTCTTAAATCTCAACAGAATTATCCTCCGTTGAAGTACAGACAGTTCTTAGATCTCGATGGAGATGTTTCCCTCAGTCGAAGTACTGACCGGTTCTTAAATCTCAATTGAATTATCCTCGGTTGAATTACATATAAGGTTCTAAATCTCGACAATTTTCCTCCGTCGAAGTGTGGACGAGTTCTTAAATCTCAACAGAATTATCTTCCGCTGAAGTACAGACAGTTCCTAGATCTCGATGAAGATGTTTCCCTCAGTCGAAGTACTGACCGGTTCTTAAATCTCAACTGAATTAGTCTCGGTTGAATTACAGATAAGGTTCTAAATCTCGACAATTTTCCTCCGTCGAGGTGTGGACGAGTTCTTCAACCTCAACAGAATTATCCTTCGTTGAAGTACAGACAGTTCCTAGATCTCGATGAAGATGTTTCCCTCAGTCGAAGTATTGACCGGTTCTTAAATCTCAACTGAATTAGTCTCGGTTGAATTACAGATAAGGTTATAAATCTCGACAGAGTTCCCCCAGTTGAATTATAGACAAGTTCTTAAAACTCAGCAGAGGTATTCTCTCAGTTGAAGTACAGGCAAGTTCCTAAATATCAACAAGATCAAACTTCCCTAGCGGAATCTTCCACAATAACTGGTATACAAGCTCTCGCTAAGAAATCTCTTATGCGATAAACATTCCTGCAGATGGCATCTTTAAGCCCATCCTCCCGCCAGCAATCTCCAAATGGCACCTGTAATCCCATTCCCGACATCACAAGGCTGATACCACTTTATGCGAGTGTAAATTTCTGGGCACTCTAGTGTTCAATCCTCTTCCACCTTCGGATCACGAAAGACACGAAAGTCAATCTACACCCTCAGGTTTAATAAGATTGAACAGGGGTAGCTGTTGTACCCCAAAATTTGCCCTCTCATATTCCTCAAATCATTTCAAGAAAAATCTCCAAGTTTCTCAAGGTTGCTCAAGAGTTCGACAAATAAGCTATCTCCTAAGGCAGCCTACCCCAAATTAGGGTTTTGTGTTGCATAATGATACTTGAGTCTAAATGACCTCAAGGGCTCCCTAATGTCCTGATATGTTCTCAATATCATCCATGTCAAGTTTCAAGCCTTGTAGAGGATGTTTGCTCAATCAATTGCTCAAAGGTCCAAAAATCGACTGTGTTAGGGCAAAAGTCAATTGTGACCTATAAACAGTCAAACTTCAAGATTTTTTATCAACATTATCATTTTGAAGGATATTTCATCATTTTATCAAGGTTTGATCATGATTCATCAAGGATTGCTCAAAATCCATTAAGACTCAAAGTTGCTAAATTAGGGTTTTGTAGGAAAAGTCAACCCAACTTTGACCAAGCATAACTTTCTCATACATTATGAGAAATGACCCATCCAAATCTCATTTTGAAGAGGATGCAATTTCCTACAATCCATATTCATACCCCAAGATCAAAAAATTCACTCACAAGAAGTTATAAATTTGGACATTATAGGTCATTTTTGAAAGTCAACAAAAACACCGTTTTTGCCAAAGCTTTAAACTTGAGCATGGAATATCAAAATGAGATGATACCGAAAGGGTTGGTTATAAAACATATCAAGCTTTCTAAAAAGTCAAAGAACACCTCCAAAAGTTCAAAATTGAAGAAGTTATGCATTGTTGAAGTTGGACTTTTTTGCAAAATTGCCAAAAGTCAACTATCCCCAAAACTTCAAATTTTGTCAAATGGGCCCATTCTTTTCCACTTGATTTGAGCTTGCATCATTGCCCACGTGTCCTAGCTTCAGCCATGAGCTCATATTTCATTTTTATTATTTTAATTGATTTTTTATTGAATTTATTCATTTTTAATCAAATAAAATCATAAAAAATCCAAAACTTTGATTACATAAGATTTTTTTGCTGTTTAAGGTTTTGATTATCATCAATGGCATCAACAAATTCGTATCACAGCAAACCATGTGCAAAAAGGTTGAGATTGGATAAATTTGGAAGGTTTTAAAGAAGAGATCAAATCAAATATGTATGCATTGATATGGGAAGATTTGATCCATAATTCTTACCCTAATACACTCCATAGTACATAAGCAAGCAAAGGCAATCGAAACAAGGGTTGACAATTGCAGAAGGAGGCAGAATAGAAATTGAAAAAAACACCAAAAAACTTGAGATCGAAACCATAGCTAGAGGCACTTTCAGAGGCTGAGACATGTCCCAATCTCTTCCTGGGAGTTCACACAAGCGATCTGGATCAAAACAAAGCGTTCTCAGACCTTCACAAGCGTTGTAAGTGTCACGATATCTAGCTTTGTTCTTGAAATCGTAACTCTCCATTCTTGCATCATTTGAACAAATTATTGGCATATTTGTAATCCTCACAACATTTCCAAGCTATGTGCATCATTCAATTTTGTTTATCTAACCTGTATTGTGATTCACCATAGCTAGGGTTTCAAGGTTTGGTTTAGGGGTTTTCGTTTCAGGTAAAATCAGCCTTAGTAATGGCTATACGTATGACCAGGAGAGGAAGGCGAGTTTAACCATGGCATCAGGAGGCATTTCTATGGCCTATCGCGGATTTTGGAATATGCACGACTTGTAGTGACGGCCTGTGTCTGTAGCTATAGGTTTTATAGGGTTTTAGCCATGGACGACAGGTTGAAGACGATGTGTGGCGCCCCCTCATTGTGCCATTCAAACCACACACATTTTTTTATTTTTGCTGGCAATAGCTTTTGTTTTCATATAATATATATTATTTCTATTGTATTAATAAACAAGGACAAATGGCCTAGTGGAAAGCGTGCACATCCAAACTCCTTCAGGACCTGGATTCGAATCCCAGGTCCCCTACTTTCTCAATGTTTTTATTCTTCAGGTGATTCACTGCATATGCCTAGCTACAACATACCATGTGCCCTCAGGCATCCAATGGCTAGATGGCCAAAGGCCAAATCTGAGAGTCCCAGGTTGAGGGTCCACCATAGGCAAGGTCCACGCACGCCCACCAGATCTGCAAAGTCAAACAAGGCCAGCTCATTTGGGCCACATAATTGCTATTCAGACTCCCAATTTCAGGCCCATACTCCCTCTTCTTATTTATTTTGTCTATTTATTTTAATTGTTTTTTATTATTTTTATTTAACTTCTAACTAATCAAATTTCCTTTTTTCATAAAATAAAATCACAAAAATATTTTCATATTTAATTAAACTTTAAACTCTTATTTTTTTTAATAAACATTAATTAGTTAATTAGTTTTTCTAGAATAACTTTAAACTATTTTTTGTAAATAATTAAAATTAAATTAGATTTAATTAGGTTTCAATTACTAGCATTAATTATTTTATTTTTCTTTCTTAAAATAACAAAAAACCCAAAAATAATTTATTTTTTATTAATTAATTTATTAATTTAATTTAGTAATTAATTTAGATTAATTTCTTTCTTAAAATAAAAACAACAAAAAGATATTTCTCTTTAAGCAAAAAGGGTCAAAACCCTAATTTGCGCTCGATTTAATTTCCCGCACGCGTTGCTTTCTTTTATCCAATGATGTACTTGCTTCAGCACTTGCCTTCTCCCAGTGCTAGTCAGAACATCTACAGTTTTGTTATTTTTCCACAAAACAGAAAACATGTTTGGGACAACTTCAACAAATGTCAAAGTGTTTCAGGAGACAGAACCAACAAGGTCACAGGCAGGTTCTACACTGATTCACTTCCTACTTAAACATTCTGGGGTATGAAAATCCTTAGAACGCAAACAACAGAAACATGATATTTACATTATGTTTATTGAGCATGCAAAGCTGATGATGTTTAACAGCGTGATGAAGGTCAGCAGGTGCTTACCTGGCTGTTAGAAAAGTCTGTGAGTGGGAGCTGGCTTTTAGCTCTGATGGTGTTCTGGACAGGTTCTTTTCTGAATGGGTGGATGGATAAGATATGTGTATGTATGGTCAGAGACTGGAAGGGTGTTCTTTAGTCACAAAGAAAACGGGGTATTAACGAAGTTTGGAGGTAGGTAGTTCAAAGTTATGAAACACTGGGGATTTTGGCAGAGTTTCACAAGGTTTCCTTTATCAGAGTTTTCTGTTTCTTCTAAATTTTTCTGGTTGTTTTTTCACGTCCCCTTTGTGATGGACAATGGTGTCCTATTTATAGGCAAGGTTTTGTAGGTTTTTGAACGTTAAAGGCGCCAATATTATGCAGTAGAGGTTCACTTGTTTTTTGAAAGAAGTTTATTGTACCCCAAAATTTGCCCTCCCATATTCTTCAAGAAATTGCCAAGTCATGCTCCAAAATTCCCCAAAGGTTGCACAGTGCAAGAGCCTCCTAAGCAGTCAAAATTAGGGTTTGTGTTCTGATCAAGAAAATGAAGTTTCCAAAGGTCCAATCAAGTCTCACAAGCCTATAAATATGGTCAAGCATCCTCATATCAAGTTTCAAGACATTCAGCACAAAATTGCACAGTCAAAAACCCTAATTGCACTACAGTCAACTGTAGGGGCAAAATGGTCATTTGACAGTCAAAATTTCAAATTTTTGATCAACATATCATTTTGAAGCCACAAACATCATTTTATCAATGCTTGATCATGATTCTCAAAGCTTGGCTCAAAAATCATCAAAATGCAAAAGTTTCCTTATTTGGACAGCTGAAAAAGTCAACTGTAAATTGACCAGGGCATAACTTTCACATGGATTATCAGAAAAATTCCATCCAAAACTCATTTTGAAGAGAAAGCCATTTCCTACAACTCATATTCATACTTCAAGTCCAAGAAATGCTCTCACAAAAAGTTATTAATTTCAACATTATAGGTCATTTTCAAAAGTCAACAAAAAGGGACTTTAAGTCAAAGGCCATAACTTGAGATTGGTAAATCAAAATGACATGGGACCAAAGACATTGGTTAGAGGACTCAATGACCTTTCCAAAATGTCCAAGAACATGAGCAAAGCTTAAAAATTGAGCAAGTTATGCCTTGTGGAAGTTGGGAAATTTTTGGATATTTTGAAAAGTCAACATTGATTCAAATGACCTAAAATTGCTAATGGGCCCATTTTTATTCCACAATTCATCATTCCAAGCATGTGCACGACCACTTGGCCCAAAGGGAAGTATTTCTTCATTTTTTATTTATTTATTTGAATTTTTATTTATAATAATTCATTTAAATCAATTAAATATATGAAAAATATTTAACTTAACCTAACAAATCTTTTTGCACATGTAATCTACTCAATAATTCGTGCATAATTCCATATGGAAAGATTTGGATTGATTGGATCATGATTGGTACAAAATTGCATGAAAAAGATTGGAAAAAATATGATTGAAAATCAAATCTCAAAACCATGAATGTAATTGATTTGTTTTGTTTTTGTTGACCTAATTGATTCAATACATAAGCCTGAACATAAACCTAATCTCAAGGACCATTGAAGCTGCGCAGAAACCATTCACCAAACTTGAAAATTTGGCCAAAAATCTCAATTATGAAAATACACTTGCAAGGCGATTCAAGCCTCCAAACCTCTCCCATTAGCTTCTTTGAGGATCATAGGACATATTCCAATCAAAAACTAAGCCCCATACTCAAGAAAACGCGAAGTCATCACTGAAATTGGTAGAAAAAATTCCAAAACTGTTTTCCATTATCCATACATTTTTAACATATTTTGTTGTTGTTTTTGTGTTTAGGGTGATGTTTACAAACTAACTGCATGGTTTGATTGAAGTTTCATACCCTATAGGAGAATTCGCCATTAGAGATACCTAGGGTTCCAAGGTTTTCAATTTGGGCGTTTTCCATTCCTATAAAATTAAGACATAACAATGCCATGAATGAAATCAGCAGGTTGGGACGAAAAGATTGAGGCCATCGCGCCAAATTTCTGAGTGTCACAGGCCTAATCGCTATTATTGAAATTAGCATCTTTTGAGGGGGTTTAAAACCCCCGTTAAATGTTTGTCAATTTATTTGAGGAAATCCAACGAAGAAGATGATGCAGTGGCAGCCAACGATTGGTCAGTTGGAATTTTCGCGCTGGAAATCCACTAACCATTGTTCTCTTATTATATTATTCTTGGTTTATTTAATATACAAAACGCATGAATTGGCTCAGTGGCGCGCGTGTTGACTGGTGATGTATATGACCTGGGTTCGAGCCCCAGGTCTTCGTTACTTCCATATTATTTTTCAATAACGATTGCTATGCAGTTTCAATAACAAAGACCATCATGCATCCTCAAAGATCAACGTCCACGCGTCCAGCTTCATCAAATCAAAGGCCATGGATTGGGGAACACAGTGCGCCCTAGTCAACGCATATGTACGTGTCCTGCAAAAGTCAAAAGGGCCATGCTAAATGGGCCAGAATTCTTAAACTTTCACCTCCAAAATCAGGGGCAGACCCCCTAGGTTTGCAAGTCTTTATTTTTTATTTATTTTCTACTTTCTTTCTAATTGTTGTTTTATTTAATTAATTAATTATTTCCATAAAAACATAACACACATAAAAAAATTAGAAAAAGAATTAATATAATAAATATTTTATTTTAAGTATTTTAATAAATAAATTATATATAATTAAATTTAGTGTAAATTAAGTTTTAATTTTAATACTTTTAATAAAAAATCTAAAAAATGTAGAATTAGGGTTTAATTAATAATTTTTCATCCTTTTTTTTCTTTTTTCTTTCATAAATAATTAAAAAATTAAATATTTATTTTTATGATTAATTTGTATATAAAAATTAGGGTTAAATTAGGTTAAAATTTAATATTTTCTTAATAAATTAAAAGCCACTAGAATTAGGATTTGCATCTTATTTTAATTTTAATTAATTCTTTTTTTTCATGTAAATCCTAAAATACTAAAAAACACCAAAAACAATTTCCTTTCTTTTTTTATTAATTAATTTCATCGTTTAATTTTAATTTTTGCAAAAAAGGGTCCAACACCCTCGTTTTCAATTTTTATTCTAGTTCGCATATTTATTTTATTTCGTTTAAATATTTATGTATCTCCCCCGAAGCCTTGTAAATAATTGCTCGTACTTTTTAATTCTTCTATTTTCTTTACTTTCTTTATTTTTCTGTCAAATCGGGTCCTGGTTTAATTTTGGCGATGTGGACCCGCGCCATTTGTAATAGCTTAGAATTTACTTTTCTCGCAACTTTTTTAACTGTTAATCAAAGGCATGAAAGAATGTATGGACAAAATAAAAACAAGCGTAGAACACCAATAACATGACAAGATAAATGCAAATTAAAACGACACACAAATCGCACACACCACCCCTAGGGTACGCCTCATTGTTGCCTTGCCTCGAAAGGTGATCGTCGAGTAGAGGATGTCTTAGTAAGTCCTCATGATCCGGGAACCTGGCATGAGGGTAGCTTCTAAGGTGTCTTCCCATTGCTCTGGTGATCACCATGTCCCGAACCTCGAATTGAGCCGAACACCTCCAATGGTGGTGCTACCTACCTCTCAATGGTGGGATGGCGCTACCTTAAAGGACATTTACACAGACGAATTCCTTAGGGTAGGTAGACGACTCTAGATACTTGCTCTAAATTTCAAAACAAATCAAAAATACTTTTCACACCGACACCTTTTCAAAAAGCTTTCGAAAGCAATTTTTCAAACACTCTTGAGGACCGATACAAGAGTCGAACTGGAATTTTCAAAGGAACTTTTTAAAGCCCACAATTGAAAAGCAAACAAACCATTTTGAAAACACAATGAGCAAGTATCTAAGAGCCCATGGATAACCATGGATAGAAAGGGTGCTAACACCTTCCCTTTCTATAACCTACCTCCCGAACCGAGAGCAATCTCTTTAAGGAATTTTTCTGTGCTTTTGTCCTTTCCATTTGGAGAAAATAAAAGACGGTGGCGACTCTTGCTTCCGCAACATTTCGCGAACCAGCGTTAAACAATCAGTTCCAGATCCACCGATCACAGAACTGGCGACTCTGCTGGGGACTCTTATAAAGTGAGGTGTACCTTAGGACTAAGATCACTTGTGTTTTCAATTGTCTGAATTGTTTGCTTTATTATTGTGGGCCTGTCTTGGGAGTTCTATAGATCCTAACCCGGATCTGGGGATACCTTCTTAGAAAGTAGCAACAAGACTGTGAGGGAACTGTGCGGGGTATACCGACATGGTTGAAACAGTCTGCTACGTTGATGTGGCACTTTGGTGTGTACCGGTAACCCTTGAGTTCAGTCAAGGAGAGTACAGGGTCTCTGCATGGTGTCGTGAAGCATCAACAGACCTTAGGAACCTTAATTGAACTATCTTGGCCTCTTTAGGATAGTGAGATAACTGACTTTGGTGCAGTCCGAGGTTGGTTGATACTCGATACTACACTCAATTGAGGATTGTTTTCTTGGAATATTTCGGTCGCCAGTTCAGTGGCTAAATCGAAACGATGAACAATGAAAGCAATCCAATGATATTGGGACCCTTAGAACCCGGTTACTTTTGATTAGGACAGGTATGAACCAACAAACTGAAAGAGGGTAATACCTAGACCTCATGCTGGCCTTAAACTCTAAGGGCTTCTCTTGTATGACTTGTGTGCCTTCGTGCTTGACTATTTGCATGCTTGTTATCTAACACATGAACTACTTGCAGGGTTTGCTTATAGTCCTTAATTAGGACTCATAGCAGGGTTTGCCAAGTTTTTGCAGGTTTTGTCCATAGCCCTTAACTAGGACTCATAACAGGGTTTACTGAATTTCCTACAGGTTTTTGTTTTAGTCCTTAACCCGGACTCATAACAAGGTCTACCGAGTTTCTTGCAGGTTTCGTTTATAGTCCTTAATTGGGACTCATGACAGGGTTTGCTAAGTTTCTTGCAGGTTTTGGTTTGCAGTCCTTAATAAGGGCTCATAATAGGGTTTGTCCATATGACCCCATGCATCATGACATCATACCATCATACCATTGCATACATCCTACATAAGGACTAACCCATTTCAAGGATCTCAAGGGTCTGTGATGCAGGTCATGATGAATCAAACTGTATAGCAAGGGGCAAAGGGGATTTATTTTCCTCTAGCAAAAGTTGTCAGGGGCTATGACCCACTTGACATGGTGAGCTTTGACTCTTGAAGAAGGTTCCCCTAACCAAGGTTGTTTGGAAATCAAAACCAGACATGATGACTTAAGTCAGGGGCTATGACCCACTGGATATGGTGAGCCTTTGACCCTTGAAGAAGGACTCTCAACAATATGCAGTTCCTTCAATCAAGCTACCGGTTTCAAATTTTAACAAATTTCTTGTTTACCCCGCGGGATCCTTGAAAACGTTGCATGCATGTCATACACATCATTACATAACAGGTATCTTTGTTGCAGGTCACTTACCTTTCTCGCTGTTTATTTCAGCAATGGCCTTCCAACCAGATAACCAGGACTGTCTTACTCAAGAGACTCAGTTCAGGGAAATCCTCCTGAATCTATCCAAGGGGCAGGAGGAGCTAAGGACACTTCTCATGGAGTCTTTTGTCAGGAACAGTGCTGAGGATGAAAGGCTGAAACACCTACAAGCTGAGGTGGATGCATTGAAAGCCCAGATGTTAGGGCAGGCGACTGCTATTCAAGGGTTAGCTCAAATACAAGACGAGCTCTGGTTTCTCGTCAACCAACTGCTTCAGGGTAACCAACTGGGGCAAACGTCTAAGGGTAAAAAGCCAATCATCGTTCGACCATCTTTGAGACAAGGAGAAAGCTCCTCATATGGCTTCAGTATCACTAATTCAGTATCAACCTCACCAGCTTCAACCAGACAAGCCCAAAAGGCAATTCACCAAGCTCAACGTGTCGAGCCTTACAACAACTGCGGAGGTTGAACTTGGTAACTCTAAAGGATCCTCCTAAGAATCCCAACAGGACACCTTCAAGGTATAACCCCAACGCTCACTGCGCTTATCATTCTGACAGCCCGGGGCATGCTACAGAGGATTGTTGGACTTTGAAGAATAAAATCCAGGACCTTATTGAGGAAGGAGCTGTGGAATTCACCCAAGATGGCCAGGCTGAGTGCTCCTACCATCCCTACAGGAGGCACCATTTGAAGTAACAAGCCCTGAGATGAGAAGACTTTTGTTCGTTAGGATTTTCAAGTTGTAATTTCTTTCTGTTCAAACATTTACTCATGTTAAACATTGTTATTTCATTAATGCATCGCATATGTCTGTTTTGAAGCAATATATTCGTATTCACTATACGCAAATTATTTCCATATTTTTTTTCTGATGTCAACTCTCGATTAAAAATTCTAAGCCTCTTGAGGGAGGATGACGAAAACGATACCATAATCTACAGTATGCTTTTGAACGGACCCCGCTGATGAGGTACATGCATTGTTTCAATTCCTAAACACTGGAGTTATAAGGATGATAATCCCTCGTTAACCCCTCTGAGCCAAAGAAGTAGGAGTTTTTCTTTTCGAAAATTAAAACCCTTAATCATAACCTGGGGCAGGGTAGTTCTCTCGGTTGATCCAAGTGCATAACGAATAGCACCAAAAAGGTCCTTACAAAACAAAGAAAGGCAGTGATGGTTCCGAATAATCAATAAAGAAAGGAAGTCATTATCTCAAAAAATAAAAAACCCATTAAGTCAAAACCCATGAAGGAGACTTACAAAACTGGGGCATCCCGCTGACTGTAATTCCAAAGAAGGAAACAGTTCAGGCAAAAAAGAAAGGGATAACAAAGAAATCAGAAAAGAAAGAGGTCTTACAAACCCTCAACAAAAAAGGAATGATTGCCTATTCAAAATAAGTTACCAACATCCGAATCATCACCGGAAAATCAGAGCAAAGACTCAAATAAGGTTTAACGCACGATCAACTGAGTTTAGGATTGAAGAACATCACGAAGAGCGGGTGGGTACAAATAAAATTTGAGCCTTTATCCTTTGTTTCTTAAACCGTGAACCAGGCCACGTTATAACCCTTAAAAGTCCTAGCTGAAGCACGGGTTAGTTCGAAAGCATACTGTACGAAAGGTATCCTGACTCTTTAAAGCTTACGGTAAAATACAGAGTTGACATCACTTGTTTTATGAAAAAAAACGCATTTACAAAATCTTCAAGACAGACATAGGCTTTGCATTTTTAACATAACTTCGTTTGCATGTGACTTTTTGTTTGAACAGTAGGGAAATTCGCACAATGAAAGTCTAATGAACAAGAGTATCTCCAATCAAGGGGCATGGCATGACCATGGTCCATCATCTGGGGCAATCCAATCAAGATTCGGAGAATCTCTCAAAGGCCAAATAGCCTGGGGCAAATCTCCGCCTGAGTCACTTGGGGCACTCCAGCAACGAATCTTGCACGATCAAACACCTTCTGGTGGCATGGCAAAATACTTCTAACAGGGGCAACTCCCTACATTCTGAAAGCATGGACATAGTCGGAAAAAAATAGTACGCATAATCAAAGACCCGCTAGGTTGACACACCTAGGAAAAATAAGGGCTTCCCGGCGAACCAAAAGGGTTCGGGCAAAATGAAGGGATGAAATGAAAAAATTTGTACACCCGGCAAGTCGAAAACCTGAAAAGGCGGCTTGGGCAAAAATGGGTATCCCGATGGACTGAAAACTCGAAAGGGCGGTCCAGGCAAAAGTTAGGGATCAAAAGCGTACGACTATGTCCCAGCATCTTGTCACTCGCCTACCAAAAGAAGATTTGTCAATCGGCAATCCCCAAGCACCTCCACAGGTAACATTGGAAACAGGGGCAATGATGAGCCGTCCAAGCGATCTAATTGTTCTGTCCTCCAAGGTGTCAAAACAGGTTCGGCTGAAGAACATAACCAGCATATCTTAATTCCCCAGAGAGTAAGTCAGAAGTCAGTGCATTCTTCTCCAAGCAGAGTTATCAAATCTCAAGGAAATTGAGGATCCTCCATCAGATATCAACATTCCCCAGCATATCAAAACTTCCCCAGGAGAGTCCAATCTAATTCCCCCGGAAAGGTGGAATTTATCCCCCCAAGCAGTAAGCCTATCCCCAGTAGATTCTGGAAGCTTATCCCCTCGCAGAGCACGAACGCGTCATCCGGCTTTATTCAAAGAGTTATTTCCTTAACAGGATATAACTGGGTTATCTTTAGCCAAAAGCCACGGAAAGAGCGTCCTCGACGCAGTTCTCCTTATCCCCAGCGAAGTCTATTAACACTTCCGATACAGCAAAGATATCCTCAGCAAGGTATCATCAACATTCAACAAAGCATCTCTCTCCCCACGGAGTATCACTCCCCAGCATGGTCGCTAGAGTATTTTTCTCCCCGCAGAATCTTCCATTTTCCAAGTTTATTCCTCAACGGAGTCATCTTCTCCTACCGGTATTCTTGCAGTTATCATCCCCAGCGGAAGCAAAATCTATTCTCCAACATCAGCCCAGGATATGAATTCCCGGCACCCGTCAAGGATCTACTTTCCTAGACGAAAAACATACACACATAAACATCACATACATCATTATAGCATGCATAGACGCATCATATCATACAAATCTCATTTATGTTGAGAACATCATTGCTTGATCCATATCATGCATTGCATATGACTGACCTTTACCTTTCAGGAAAGATTCAGCTAAATTCTCAATCACATTTCAAGACCTAGACCGGTTCAGTTAATCGACTTCAAAGATTTCTTATCCAGTCCAAGGCTTTCTCTAGTCCAGCTAAATCGACTCCCAACAGATTTTTCTGATGAAGACTCAGTAGAAGTTATTAGGTTATAATTTCCTATGGTTCCCTCCCCGACGGCGCGTGAGGTGATAATTCCTTTTGAGATTATAATTTCCTATGGTTCCCTCCCCGACGGTGCGTGAGGTGATAATTCCTTTTGAGATTATAATTTCCTATGGTTCCCTCCCCGACGGCGCGTGAGGTGATAATTCCTTTTGAGATTATAATTTCCTATGGTTCCCTCCCCGACGGTGCGTGAGGTGATAATTCCTTTTGAGATTATAATTTCCTATGGTTCCCTCCCCGATGGTGCGTGAGGTGATAATTCCTTTTGAGATTATAATTTCCTATGGTTCCCTCCCCGACGGCGCGTGAGGTGATAATTCCTTTCAGGTTATAATTTCCTCTGGTCTTCTCCCCGACGGTGCGTGAGATGTAATTCCCTTTCAGGTTATAATTTCCTCTGGTCCTCTCCCCGACGGTGCGTGAGATATAATTCCCTTTCAGGTTATAATTTCCTTTGGTCCTCTCCCCGACGGTGCGTGAGATGTAATTCCCTTTTAGGTTATAATTTCCTATGGTCCTCTCCCCGACGGTGCGTGAGATGTAATTCCCTTTCAGGTTATAATTTCCTATGGTCCTCTCCCCGACGGTGCGTGAGATGTAATTCCCTTTCAGGTTATAATTTCCTATGGTCCTCTCCCCGACGGTGCGTGAGATGTAATTCCCTTTCAGGTTATAATTTCCTATGGTCCTCTCCCCGACGGTGCGTGAGATGTAATTCCCTTTTAGGTTATAATTTCCTCTGGTCTTCTCCCCGATGGTGCGTGAGATATAATTCCCTTTCAGGTTATAATTTCCTCTGGTCCTCTCCCCGACGGTGCGTGAGTTATAATTCCCTTTCAGGTTATAATTTCCTTTGGTCCTCTCCCCGACGGTGCGTGAGATGTAATTCCCTTTTAGGTTATAATTTCCTATGGTCCTCTCCCCGACGGTGCGTGAGATGTAATTCCCTTTCAGGTTATAATTTCCTTTGGTCCTCTCCCCGACGGTGCGTGAGATGTAATTCCCTTTTAGGTTATAATTTCCTATGGTCCTCTCCCCGACGGTGCGTGAGATGTAATTCCCTTTCAGATTATAATTTCCTTTGGTTCTCTTCCCGATACTGCGAAGATGGTAATTCCCACCAAGATTTTCTCAACGAGCGTTGTTGAAGTTAAAGTCACCCAAGGTTCTCTTACCGTTCATGCTAAGGTAGTAACCATCCCTGGTTCATTCATCATCTTGTGAAGCTCCAGACTCAGCTCCTGTGACCAGGCAGGACACATCTATACCAAGCATCTGAAAACCAGCTCCTGCAACGTGTCAGGTAATCATTTTCTGTTTTGCAGGTACGCAAGTTCTCGCTAAGGAATCTCTTATTCGATCAACATCCAGATGGCACCTATAAGCCCATCCATCAATCAACCTCCAAATGGCATCTATAAGCCCATTTCTATCACACTGCTACTATGTGAGGGCAAATTTCTGGGCACTCTAGTGTTCAATCATCTTCCACCTTCGGATTACGAAAGGCACGTCAGCCAATCTGCATCCTCAGGTCTAAGTAGATTGAACAGGGGCAACTGTTGTACCCAAAAATTTTCCCTCCCATATTCTTCAAGAAATTGCCAAGTCATGCTCCAAAATTCCCCAAAGGTTGCACAGTGCAAGAGCCTCCTAAGCAGTCAAAATTAGGGTTTGTGTTCTGATCAAGAAAATGAAGTTTCCAAAGGTCCAATCAAGTCTCACAAGCCTATAAATATGGTCAAGCATCCTCATATCAAGTTTCAAGACATTCAGCACAAAATTGCACAGTCAAAAACCCTAATTGCACTACAGTCAACTGTAGGGGCAAAATGGTCATTTGACAGTCAAAAGTTCAAATTTTTTATCAACATATCATTTTGAAGCCACAAACATCATTTGATCAATTCTTGATCATGATTCTCAAAGCTTGGCTCAAAAATCATCAAAATGCAAAAGTTTCCTTATTTGGACAGCTGAAAAAGTCAACTGTAAATTGACCAGGGCATAACATTCACATGGATTATCAGAAAAATTCCATCCAAAACTCATTTTGAAGAGAAAGACATTTCCTACAACTCATCTTCATACTTCAAGTCCAAGAAATGCTCTCACAAAAAGTTATTAATTTCAACATTATAGGTCATTTTCAAAAGTCAACAAAAAGGGACTTTAAGTCAAAGGCCATAACTTGAGATTCGTAAATCAAAATGACATGGGACCAAAGACATTGGTTAGAGGACTCAAAGACCTTTCCAAAATGTCCAAGAACATGAGCAAAGCTTAAAAATTGAGCAAGTTATGCCTTGTGGAAGTTGGGAAATTTTTGGATATTTTGAAAAGTCAACATTGATTCAAATGACCTAAAATTGCTAATGGGCCCATTTTTATTCCACAATTCATCATTCCAAGCATGTGCACGACCACTTGGCCCAAAGGGAAGTATTTCTTCATTTTTTATTTATTTATTTGAATTTTTATTTATAATAATTCATTTAAATCAATTAAATATATGAAAAATATTTAACTTAACCTAACAAATCTTTTTGCACATGTAATCTACTCAATAATTCGTGCATAATTCAATATGGAAAGATTTGGATTGATTGGATCATGATTGGTACAAAATTGCATGAAAAAGATTGGAAAAAATATGATTGAAAATCAAATCTCAAAACCATGAATGCAATTGATTTGTTTTGTTTTTGTTGACCTAATTGATTCAATACATAAGCCTGAACATAAACCTAATCTCAAGGACCATTGAAGCTGCGCAGAAACCATTCACCAAACTTGAAAATTTGGCCAAAAATCTCAATTCTGAAAATACACTTGCAAGGCGATTCAAGCCTCCAAACCTCTCCCATTAGCTTCTTTGAGGATCATAGGACATATTCCAATCAAAAACTAAGCCCCATACTCAAGAAAACGCGA
The DNA here is from genome assembly GCA_948472305.1 of Vicia faba. Lineage (NCBI taxonomy): Eukaryota > Viridiplantae > Streptophyta > Magnoliopsida > Fabales > Fabaceae > Vicia > Vicia faba. Next base: position 1,279,691,697 of record OX451740.1, on the reverse strand, counting down.
AGTCATCACTGAAATTGGTAGAAAAAATTCCAAAACTGTTTTCCATTATCCATACATTTTTAACATATTTTGTTGTTGTTTTTGTGTTTAGGGTGATGTTTACAAACTAACTGCATGGTTTGATTGAAGTTTCATACCCTATAGGAGAATTCGCCATTAGAGATACCTAGGGTTCCAAGGTTTTCAATTTGGGCGTTTTCCATTCCTATAAAATTAAGACATAACAATGCCATGAATGAAATCAGCAGGTTGGGACGAAAAGATTGAGGCCATCGCGCCAAATTTCTGAGTGTCACATGCCTAATCGCTATTATTGAAATTAGCATCTTTTGAGGGGGTTTAAAACCCCCGTTAAATGTTTGTCAATTTATTTCAGGAAATCCAACGAAGAAGATGATGCAGTGGCAGCCAACGATTGGTCAGTTTGAATTTTCGCGCTGGAAATCCACTAACCATTGTTCTCTTATTATATTATTCTTGGTTTATTTAATATACAAAACGCATGAATTGGCTCAGTGGCGCGCGTGTTGACTGGTGATGTATATGACCTGGGTTCGAGCCCCAGGTCTTCGTTACTTCCATATTATTTTTCAATAACGATTCCTATGCAGTTTCAATAACAAAGACCATCATGCATCCTCAAAGATCAACGTCCACGCGTCCAGCTTCATCAAATCAAAGGCCATGGATTGGGGAACACAGTGCGCCCTAGTCAACACATATGTACGTGTCCTGCAAAAGTCAAAAGGGCCATGCTAAATGGGCCAGAATTCTTAAACTTTCACCTCCAAAATCAGGGGCAGACCCCCTAGGTTTGCAAGTCTTTATTTTTTATTTATTTTCTACTTTCTTTCTAATTGTTGTTTTATTTAATTAATTAATTATTTCCATAAAACATAACACACATAAAAAAAATCAGAAAAAGAATTAATATAATAAATATTTTATTTTAAGTATTTTCATAAATAAATTATATATAATTAAATTTAGTGTAAATTAAGTTTTAATTTTAATACTTTTAATAAAAAAATCTAAAAAATGTAGAATTAGGGTTTAATTAATAATTTTTCATCCTTTTTTTTCTTTTTTCTTTCATAAATAATTAAACAATTAAATATTTATTTTTATGATTAATTTGTATATAAAAATTAGGGTTAAATTAGGTTAAAATTTAATATTTTCTTAATAAATTAAAAGCCACTAGAATTAGGGTTTGCATCTTATTTTAATTTTAATTAATTCTTTTTTTTCATGTAAATCCTAAAATACTAAAAAACACCAAAAACAATTTCCTTTCTTTTTTTATTAATTAATTTCATCGTTTAATTTTAATTTTTGCAAAAAAGGGTCCAACGCCCTCGTTTTCAATTTTTATTCTAGTTCGCATATTTATTTTATTTCGTTTAAATATTTATGTATCTCCCCCGAAGCCTTGTAAATAATTGCTCGTACTTTTTAATTCTTCTATTTTCTTTACTTTCTTTATTTTTCTGTCAAATCGGGTCCTGGTTTAATTTTGGCGATGTGGACCCGCGCCATTTGTAATAGCTTAGAATTTACTTTTCTCGCAACTTTTTTAACTGTTAATCAAAGGCATGAAAGAATGTATGGACAAAATAAAAACAAGCGTAGAACACCAATAACATGACAAGATAAATGCAAATGAAAACGACACACAAATCGCACACATCACCCCTAGGGTACGCCTCATTGTTGCCTTGCCTCGAAAGGTGATCGTCGAGTAGAGGATGTCTTAGTAAGTCCTCATGATCCGGGAACCTGGCATGAGGGTAGCTTCTAAGGTGTCTTCCCATTGCTCTGGTGATCACCATGTCCCGAACCTCGAATTGACCCGAACACCTCCAATGGTGGTGCTACCTACCTCTCAATTGTGGGATGGCACTACCTTAAAGGACATTTACACAGACGAATTCCTTAGGGTAGGTAGACGACTCTAGATACTTGCTCTAAATTTCAAAACAAATCAAAAATACTTTTCACACCGACACCTTTTCAAAAAGCTTTCGAAAGCAATTTTTCAAACACTCTTGAGGACCGATACAAGAGTCGAACTGGAATTTTCAAAGGAACTTTTTAAAGCCCACAATTGAAAAGCAAACAAACCATTTTGAAAACACAATGAGCAAGTATCTAAGAGCCCATGGATAACCATGGATAGAAAGGGTGCTAACACCTTCCCTTTCTATAACCTACCTCCCGAACCGAGAGCAATCTCTTTAAGGAATTTTTTTGTGCTTTTGTCCTTTCCATTTGGAGAAAATAAAAGACGGTGGCGACTCTTGCTTCCGCAACATTTCGCGAACCAGCGTTAAACAGTCAGTTCCAGATCCACCGATCACAAAGTTCATGAAAAGTTATGATAATGGACAGCTTTTCAGCCTAGGCTGGAACAACAGGCAAGGATTAAGGAGAAGCAACCTCTATAGGTGAAAGGTGGCACATAGACCCATGCCTAAACCTGCATAAAGGTGTTTACCAAGCCACACGCGGAGAGACCCCTTGGATGAATGTTTAGGAGTGGTTGGGAGCATTAATGAGCATTAAATGGTGATGAGATTTATCAACATCAAAAATCTTGTAATAGGAGATTTTGCATCATTCCCTAAAACCTGAACCAGCGGTTCTGCTTTACGAAAAACAACGTAAACCAAGATCTAACCTTGGCCTCTTGCTGTCTCAGCAAATACTGAGGATTCTCCTGACTTTCTAGCATGTTCCTTGGATTTGCTTCTAGAACTCTTGGACTTAGAGATTCTATGTCAGTGTAACACCCACTCTTCTGACCCTTTCATCTTCTGATTCCAGTATGTTCTGACGGAGCCTTCAGACTTTTTTTTGCTTTCTTTGTATTCCTCTAGCAAACTCTGGCTAAACTTGCGTAACTGCTGAAAGAGCCATGTTCTGTTTGAAGATTACGTGTTGAACCACGTTTACAACCTCTAGTTGATGTAGTTGCTGAAGAGCCAACTTCTGACTGTGTTGAGCCAAGCTTGCAACTTCTGACCGTTTCTGTCTGGAGGTTGGTTCAGAAGTTCTGAAGTGCTATTTTTTTCTTAAGCACCCATTTTTAGAAAAAAATTCCAAATGTTTAGAATTTAATTTTTCCAAGGTAAAAGCTTTGCCTTTAGAGCTTGTGTGATCATTTTGCTCTTGTAAATTGTTTGCTTGGGAAGAAATGATAATTCAGGACTTGGATTTGTTTAAGAGAAACTCTGAGAATCCAGGATGATTTCCTGAATAATGAGAGGGCAAATTTTGGGGTATAACAGTTGCCCCTGTTCAATCTTCTTGAACCTGAAGAGTTAGATTGGCAAGTTTGCCTTTCGCGACTCAAAGGTAAAAGAGGATTGGACACTAGAGTGCCCGTAAATTTGCACTCGTCCAAAGCATAGTTGAGGGAATGGGCTTAAAGATGCCATTTGGAGATGGTAGAATCTTGCTGGAGATGGGCTTAAAGATGCCATTTGGAAAATGTTTGTTGTAGGTCAAAAGAATGAGTATCAAAATGGTATCCGTATCTAGAATGCACTCGAACTATATCTGGAGACTGAATTTATATGAGCAAAAGAATGGCGTCCGTGTCTGGGGCGTATCTGAGCTGTGATTGTGTTTGAATGTGGAATGAATATCAGAATGACTGCCGTGTCTGAAGTGTATCTTTATTGTATCCGGATAACAGAGGAATATTTGTGTATGGAGCAACTGTGTGCTGGGGATAAACTCTAAATGAGTGACAGGATGGCAACCGTGTCTGGAGCGTATCTGGACTGTATCTGAAGTTGAGATCTGTATGAGTAGCAGAATGACTTCCGTGTCTGGAGTGTATCTGAAACTGTAACTGGGATCTGAATAAGTGACAGAATGGCAACCGTGTCTGGAGCGTATCTGGACTGTATCTGATGTTTGAGATCTGTATGAGTAGAAGAATGACTTTCGTGTCTGGAGTGTATTTGAAACTGTAACTGGGATCTGAATAAGTGACAGAATGACTTTCGTGGCGACTGCACTGGGGAGAATCAAACTGCTGGTGTAAAGGCCAGAATGGCATCCGTGTTTGGAGCGTATCCGAACTTTGAAGTTGATAGTTGAATCTGAATGAGAGATAGAATAGCCGTCGTGTCTGGAGCGTATCTAATCTGTATCAGATTGCTGAAATCTGAATGAGTAGTAGAATGACCTCCGTGTCTGGGGTGTATCCATACTGTATTTGAATAATTGTTAACGGTAGCCTTTTAATCTTATCCTGAAAAGGATAAAATGTTAGCTAAAACACCAAGTTATGTTGCATGATATGTATGATTCAATGAACTGTACTTCATCAATGTTTATGATATATGGATGTAATGGTTGTGCATGCAGGCATAGTAGTCGTCTTGTTGAGGAAAATGAATCCTTGATAGCTGGAGATAATGAAATCTTAGAATGCTGCCGGGGAAAGTAAATCTTTGACCGAAGCTGGGGATTCCAAAATTCTTTGATTGTTAAAGATGAGAAGTCCTTGCTGACTGCTTGTAGATTAAAGGTCTTCGATTGTTGAGGAATCTTAGGACCACTGCTGGTGTTAACAATGGGATAAAAAAAACTTTGGCCGCCGCTGAGGACTTGGAGAGGAGAAACCCTTGCTGACTGCTTGGGAAATAAGGAAACTTTGAAAAATCTCAACTGGCGAGTTAAAACCCGGGAGACTTCTGCTGCAGAAATGAGACTGAGAATCTTCAATCTACTGGGAAATAACTCTATGAAGAGAGTATTCACTATTCTGGTTCCGCTGGAGACAGGGTTTTCAGGGTTTTTGGGCTTCATTGGGAATCTTGAAACTTGACTCTGAGGGGAATTAAGTTTTGGAATACACTGGCTCTGCTAAGGATTTTGAAGCTTAACTCTGCTGGGGAAATATACTCCAAATTTAGCCTTGTTGAGGGTCGGAATGATGTATCGCGAGGGATTTCTTCTGAAATGGCATAAAGATATCTTCCCATTCCTCCCACCTATCACTAACTATCCTTTCTCCATTCGTTTTATTTGTAAGCAATGATTATATTCAAATGCATATGTCTATTTAACAAAACATTGGACGTTTTCAAAATAAACATAAGTGTAAAAATAAAAGAAAGACACGTAAATTTCAACACTTGGAAGCGTATCTGTATTAACTTTCGTGAGTATCTTTGTACAAAGGAGACAAACATCCTAGTAAGAGAATGTTGTCGTAAAAATTGAAAATAATTTATACAAAAGAAAGATGGCTATGTGTAACAATTCCATGGGATTCCCATTCTGTTATGGCCTTCACAACTCTGAATATCTTGTCCATTTGTTGCTTTGTCCGCTGATGACTAAGTTAATCAGGAGCTCGGAGCTTGTTGATGAAGAGATTGTTCTTAAAGTGATCCGACGAGACACAGTCATACGCTTCAGTTCCCTAACTTTTGCCTGGATCGCCCTTTCGGGTTTTCGATCCACCGGGAAACCCTTTTTTTCCCAAGTCGCCCTTTCGGGTTTTCAACTTGTCGGGTGTACAAATTTTTTGTTTTTATCCCTAATTTTTGCCTGAACCGCCCTTTCGGGTTTTCGGTTCACCGGGATGCCCTTTTTTTCCCAAGTCGCCCTTTTGGGTTTTCAACTTGCCGGGTCGTTTCATGCGTAGTATCTTTTGACTATGTTTGCATTCACAGGGTGTGGAAAGTCATCGCCGTCCATGGTGGTCAGAATCATTGCCCCACCAAAAAAGATGTTCTTGATCACAAATGCTCCTTCGTAAGTAGGAGTCCATTTTCCCCTGGGATCACTTTGCGGAAAGATGATCCGCTTGATTACAAGATATCCGACTTGATATACTTGACGCCTGACTTTCTTGTTGAAAGCCTTGATCATCCGTTTTTGGTACGTCTGACCATGATAAATAGCGGTAAGGCGCTTCTCGTCGATCAAATTGAGTTGTTCAAGCCGGGTATGAATCCAATCGTTTCACTCAAACTAGCGTCCTGCATAATCCTTAAAGAAGGAATCTGAACTTCCATAGGTAGGACAGCTTCCATGCCATACACCAAAGAGAATGGGCTTGCCCCTGTTGAATTACGTGACGTGGTACGATATCCATGCAGAGCAAACAGTAACATCTCATGCCAGTCTTTGTAGGTAACTGTCATTTTTTGAATGATCTTCTTGATATTTTTGTTCGCGGTTTCAACAGCACCGTTCATCTTTGGCCGATAGGGAGATGAATTGTGATGATAAATCTTGAACTGTTCGCATAGAGCGGTGATCATAGTATTGTTCAGATTTATACCGTTGTCTGTGATGATCCTTTCGGGGACACCATACCAGCATATGAGGTTCTGCTTGATGAAACGGGAAACCACATTCTTTGTAACGGAGGCAAAGGAAGCTGCTTCGACCCACTTGGTAAAATAATCAATGGCGACCAAGATGAAGCGATGTCCATTGGACGCCGTGGGCTTGATCTCCCCAAACATGTCAATGCCCCACATTGCAAATGGCCAAGGAGCTGTCAGAACGTTGAGAGGAACAAGAGGAATATGTACCTTGTCGGCGTAGACTTGGCATTTATGGCAAGTACGGTAATGTTGATGACAATCAGCTTCCATGGTGGACCAATAGTAGCCTGCCCTTAGAATCTTTTTAGCCATCGTATGTCCGCTCAAGTGGGTGCCAAATGTGCCACTATGCATCTCGGTCATGATTAATTCTGCTTCAACCTTGTCCACGCAACGAAGTAGAACACAATCATGGATGCGCTTATAAAGGATACCATTGCTCAGGAAGAACTTGGCAGCAAATCTCCTTAAAAACTTTCTATCATTGACGGAAGCTCCTTCAGGATATTCTCTAGTCTGGAGATACCTTTTGATTTCATGAAACCAAGGTTATTCCACTACTTCTTCGGTATTAATCTCATGGCAGTGCGCAGGTTCGTCCATTCGCTCGATGGTAATTTGGGGAGCCTCGTTATCCCAGTTGAGTTTAAACATGGAAGACATTGTAGCCAGAGCATCTGCTAGTTGATTCTCTTCTCGCGGGAAATGCTCGAAAGTAATCTGCTCGAAATGAGGCAACAAAGTCAGGACATGTTCCTTGTATGGGATAAGATTAGGATGTTTTGTGTCCCACTCTCCTTTGACTTAACTGATAATCAAATCCGAGTCCCTAAATATGACCAAAGATTTGATCCCTAGGTCTATAGTAGCCTTGAGACCAAAGATGCAAGCTTCATATTCGGCCATGTTGTTGGTACAGCTGAAACAAAGTCGGGCAGTGAAAGGTGTATGGAAACCTTCTGGGGAAATGAGTACTGCACCGATACCGTTGCCAAGTGTGTTTAAAGCACCATCAAAGTACAGGGTCCATCGGGATCCTTGTTCAGGTCCGTCATACGGTCCGTTACCTTCGATGTTGTCCAGAGTCATGATGTCTTCGTCAGGTAAGTCGAATCTCATAGATTGATAATCTTCGACGGCTTGATGAGCTAGATGGTCAGCTAGTACACTCCCTTTTATAGCTTTTTGAGTAGTATACTGGATGTCATACTCAGTCAGGATCATCTGCCATCTAGCGATTCTTCCAGATAAAGCAGGCTTCTCGAAGATATACTTGATTGGATCCATTTTGGAAATCAGCAAAGTGGTATGAGTCAACATATACTGCCTTAGCCGGCGAGCAGCCCATACCAAAGCGCAACAAGTTTTCTCGAGCAGTGAGTAGCGAGTCTCACAATCGGTAAACTTTTTTCTAAGGTAATAAATGGCATGCTCTTTTCGACCAGACTCGTCATGTTGGCCCAGTACGCACCCCATTGAGTTGTCTAAAACAGTCAGATACATGATCAATGGCCTTCCTTCGACGGGTGGCATCAGGATAGGAGGTTCTAGTAAGTACTCCTTGATTTTGTCAAAAGCCAACTGACAATCATTGTTCCATTCAACTACCTGATCTTTCTTCAACAGTTTGAAAACTGGTTCACAGGTAGACGTCAGGTGAGAGATGAACCTGGCTATATAGTTCAAGCGTCCCAAGAATCCTCTAACCTCCTTTTCAGTACGGGGGGCAGGCATTTCTTGTATAGCCTTTACTTTAGGAGGATCAACCTCAATGCCCTTGTTTCTGACAATAAATCCCAGAAGTTTACCAGACCTAACTCCAAAAGTGCACTTGCTTGGGTTCAGTTTGAGCTTGTACTCCTTCAACCTGGAAAACAGCTTTTGCAAGTGTTCAAGGTGTTCTTCTTCTGTTTGTGATCGAGCTATCATGTCATCTACGTAGACTTCGATCTCATGATGTATCATATCATGAAACAAAGCTACCATGGCGCGTTGATAGGTTGCCCCTGCGTTCTTCAGTCCGAACGGCATCACCTTGTAGTAGAAGGTACCCCACTGTGTAACAAAGGTTGTTTTCTCCATGTCCTCGGGGGACATTTTGATCTAGTTATAGCCCGAGAATTCATCCATGAAAGAAAATACTTTGTGTTGAGCTGTGTTGTCAACCAAAATTTCAATATGTGGCAGCGGGAAATCATCTTTAGGGCTAGCCCTGTTCAAATACCGATAGTCCACGCACATTCTGACCTTGCCGTCCTTTTTAGGTACGGGCACAATGTTAGCAACCCATTGTGGATAGGTTGTAACAGCCAGAAAGTCGGCGTTAAATTGCTTCATTACTTCGGCCTTAATCTTTTCAGACATGTCAGGTCTCATTCGGCGAATCTTTTACTTGATCGGTGGACAATCTTCTCTTGTAGGGAGACGGTGAACCACGATATCAGTGTCTAGCCCTGGCATGTCTTCAAAAGACCAAGCGAAGATTTCAACATATTCTTTTAACAACTGCACTAAGCGCTCCTTGACACTCGGTTCCAGGTTGGCACCCACTTTTACTTCTCTCCTGTCCTTCTCTGTCCCTAAGTGTTGGCTCCTAAATTCGACACTCTTGTTTTATCAATGTCAACCATTAAAAGCTGAAAGATGCTTTCGACTGGCTAAGCCTGTCGAAGTGCCTGTCGAAAGATGGCAAAGTACTTAGAAGATTTCTTCCAAGGAAGAAGGCTGATTGCCTTCAACGTCGAAGGAGTTTCTCGTCGAAGATGTCTCTTGACGAAAGTGTTCGATGGTCCAGAGTGGAGCAGTTCGAAATTCAAGCGTTTGGAGGGAAAACGGTTTCCAGCAGTTACCACGTGCAAACGTGCAAGGATCTGGAGCGTCGAGCATGGAGAACGTGCCAAGTGGATTGATCTCGAAGCAGTGTAACTGCCCGACGGTTACTTGGAATGTTTTAGTATAAATAGGAGTAGACATGTAGTTTCTCGCGTGTGTTCACAATTCTATACAAAGTCACTCATTTAGATTCGAGTACCCAGCGTGTGAGAAAGAATTGTTGAGAAATGTATGTGTGAAACACCAATTTTATCAATTAAAGTCATTTACTTTCCCAGAATTTTACTTGCTTTTCTCTTTACATTTCCTGTCGAACCTTTACTTTAAAGCCTTGTTTATTTTACCAAGTCTTTCCTTTATGCAATTTACTTGAAACCTTTTATTTAAAGCCTTATCCAACTTAATCAAACTTCAAAATCAACCTATGTCCATAGGATCAATCTGATCGATCCTGCGAGTAACCAAATAAGTAACCATTTAGAGGATCAGCGGTTGTTTACCAAAACCCAAGGTAAACAAATTGGCACACCCGGTGGGACTGTGTGTTGATTGTTGAAAATAATCTCATCTTTTCGAGTTGTATGTTATTGAGGAGTGGTAGAATATACACTAACGATAACAATACTGCCAGAAGAAGGGAAGAGATGGCGAATCCGCCAAACAATAACGAAATCCCACAAACGAGTGTGGGAGCAACGGTTAGTATGACCGTAAGTGAAGCGACAAACGTTGGTTCGACACCAGCAGTGTCGGTCACAACCACGGGGCCAATACCTTCGTTAACAGGCCCCAGGATACCTTTGGGAACCCCCCCCCCCCCCACCAAGGGGAAATATAGGCACAAGGCCTGTGGTTCCCCCAGGATTTATTCCATTCTATGGCATGCCAACTTCTGAAGTGGCAAGCCTGACGAATGCTGCGTCCACTTTTTCAGACCCTTTCGTGAGTGCCTCTTCGCCACTCCAAGTCTCTGGAGTAGGCATGGCGAATAGAAATAGGACCCAACTCTTAGGAGGAACGTCCCAAGTAGCCCATGGCCTTACAAATGCCTCGACAGCAGTCTTGAGGCAACAAATGGACGAAAGCAACCATGATATGGTGCAAATGTTGGCACAAACTTTGAGTACAATGCTAAACCCTCTAATACAAAACACTACTCAATCGAATCAGCAAGTTACAGCGCAAATGACGCGTTTGGCTGATTTCTTTGGAGTACCCCCACTTGTTCGACAGCCCCAAAGGGCGCAAATAAGGGGATATCAGGGGATATTTGTAGAGGACGAAACCACCATTAACCAGGCTCAACAGCCTGTCGAACAACCTGTCGAAGAACCTAGGGTAATAGCCCCAGAGGTAAGGTTAGTTAACAGAAACCAAAATGCTGACGAAGTGGTTCAGCATATCCAATACCAAAACATGGGTTTGGAAAACAATCTGGCAACCATGATCGAAAGGATCATGACTCAGAATGGGATGAACATGGGCTTTCGAAGGCCCAACTTTACATCTCCATTGTCAGAATACGTGTTACAAACGGATTTACCTCCTAGATGCAAAGTCCCCAAATTTACTAAGTTCTCTGGGGACACGACAGAATCTACTGTCGAGCATGTGGCGAGATACTTGATCGAAGCAGGAGACATTTCGAATAACGAAAACCTAAGGATCAAGTACTTCCCAAGTTCTTTAACCAAGAACGCTTTTACTTGGTTTACAACTCTCCCCCCCAATTCGATCCATCATTGGACCCAGTTGGAAAGATTGTTCCATGAACAATTCTACATGGGGCAAACCAAGATAAGCCTGAAAGAACTGGCCAGTGTGAAGAGACGTTTCACTGAACCTATAGACGAATATCTGAATAGGTTTAGGTTGCTCAAGGCGAGATGTTTTACACAAGTGCCAGAACATGAGTTGGTCGAAATAGCCGCAGGCGGTTTAGATTATTCCATTAGGAAGAAGCTAGACACCCAGTACCTAAGAGACATGGCCCAACTGGCCGATAGAGTTCGACAGGTCGAACGCCTCAAAGCTGAAAAAGCTAAGGCAACGAAAACTCACAAGAGAGAAAGGATAGCGTACGTTGAGATGGATGACGAAGATCTAGAATCCTTCGACGATACTTTAACTGTCGAAGAAGGAGAAGTCGATTTAGCAGAACTAAAACAAGGGCCACCATACTCTTGTAAACAGTTGGTCCCCTCAAACGGGAAAAATCCCATTGGTCCAGACAGGATCAACGATAGGTTCCCAAAAAAGACTTATAGTTTTGACATCACAAAATGTGATGAAATATTCGACTTGCTAGTTAAAGATGGCCAAATGATAGTACCCCCTGGGGTAAAAGTGCCTCCTCTTGATCAAAGAAAGAAGAGAGGTTTTTGCAAATATCATAATTTTTTGGGCCATAAAACTTCTCAATGTTTTCTTTTCAGGAATCTTGTGCAAGACGCTATTGAGGAAGGGAGATTAAAGTTTGCTGACAAATCCCCCATGGCTGTCGACTCCAATCCACTGAAGGCTGAAGCCCACTATGCAGAACCCTCTGAGGTGAACATGATAGAGGCAACCAGGATCCAGTCGAAGAAGCCAGGAATTACCATGGTCGAAGTCTCAAAGGACCACATCAACATGCCAATCTTTGGCAGTTTTTCTGGAAATTTATCCCGGAAAACAATTGAAGCTGTCCAGAAAGCGGTCGAGAACCCGAAGTCGGAGACTGCTGAAGCACAAAAAACTGGATCAAAGCCCAGTTCCCACTTGGCCACTGTTCAAGGCCAGACGGTGAATCTGGAGACACAAATGAAGCAGTTAACTCTTGCTAATAAAGATACAATGAATATCAACATGGTCGAACTCTCTGACCCTAAAGCATCAGAAGAGGCCATAAGGCAAGAGCAGGCTAATAAGACGGCTTTCCCTCGGGAAAACGAAAACTTGGCAGATTTTTTACAAAGATGCCAGAAAAAGAAATCAGAGGTGATGCTGTGTCCAAGATGCAGTTCGATCTTTGATAAAAAAGCTGCTGAGCACATTCAAGGTGTGAGAGCAGCGAACAAGAGAAGGGAGAATTCTGACCTTCGACATGATCCCAGAAGGGGTTCTAATCAAGACAAGAGGCCATTAACTTTTAGGCCTCCAACAAATGTGCCAGTAGACACTTGGTACAAAACTTCTGGCCGAAAAAGGCCAAGTGAGGAGAAATGGCATTCTTTCGATGTGCCAAGAGGTTCCTCTTTAACTCAAAAGAAAGAGCTTCAAGTTGCTGCACCTAAGGTTACTCAAGTGTCCAGCAACTACAAGGGTAAAAACCCTATGTCTCGATCTCAATGGAGGAGATATCAAAGGAGACGAAAAGCTGAAAGGGAGGCTGCCAACGAACCTAAGGCAGAAACTAGTTCGAATGTTCCTCAAAGGAAACAAAGGAAGCCTCTAGAGAGAGAACCAGTTACCAACAGGCTAGTTTGGCCTAACCAAAGTGAAGTCGAAGACGAAGACGATGCTGAGTCCGACGATACTTTGGATATAATGGTGAATATTGTTTCAGTGCTGCCCAGGGAATTCAATCGACAGGTAGAAGTCGAAGCAAGCGACTGGGAGGTGGAACAAGAAATGGCCAAACATAGGCCAGTGTGCTATTTTGTCATGGACAATGGCACTACTGAGGAACAAAATGGCTTCTTCGAGCCACCTACAGAGGCAATGAAGAATCACCTCAAGCCTTTGTTCATAAGGGCTAAGCTCGAAGAAACTACTGTGAATAAAATATTGGTCGATTGTGGGGCAACTATCAATATTATCCCTCACTCTATGCTAAGGAAGATTGGCAAAAGAGATGAGGAAATTAAACCTCACAATATGGTCCTGTCGAACTATGAGGGCGGCATTGGGACCACCATGGGAGTGATCCAGCTAGATATCAAAGTTGGGTCCATCCTTCGACCAACGATGTTCATGGTCATATCGGCCAAACCTAACTACAACCTTTTGTTAGGCCGTGAGTGGATTCATGGTGTTGGCGTTGTGCCTTCATCGATGCACCAAAGACTGTTGCTATGGCGTCCAGATGGGATGGTCGAAAACATAGAGGCAGATCAAAGCTACTACCTTGGCGAAGTGAATCACTTAGGTGTGGCAGATTTCGACAAAAACTTGGCTCACATAGGGCCATGTCCAACACCTGACTTCGACATGGCGCCAGCGCCAAACACCTTTTGTTCCCTATACCTGCATCCTGAGCATGGTTTCCAATGGGACAGAGAAGACTTGTCCCACATAGACTTCAGTGGGTTAATTGATATCCAACCAACTGGTTGGGGAAGTGAATTCAGTGATAATGACTGAGTCACAATCTTTGAAGCGAATTTCGGCTTATGTAGCCGAAACCAAGATGATAACGGCTCTCGAAGCCGAGGTAAAGTATATGGCCACACAGGCCAATGATCAACAATTATCTGCTGTTGGCCCAGGAAAGGATTTCGATCCAAAACCTCCTGATATCATGCCAGAAGAAATGCAGGAACAGAGGCTCGACGCCATCTATGACGATGAGCCTTTGGGCTTCGAAAAGGACCCCTTGGCGAACAACATTAAAATGTTAGCACAAGACCCTTTAGAAGAAATCAACTTAGGCGAAGGATCAGAGAAAAGGCCAACTTACATCAGCGCCAAAATCGATCCAGAACTTAGGTTGGAAGTAATCCAATTGCTGAAAGAGTTTAAAGACTGTTTTGCATGGGATTATGACGAAATGCCTGGTCTCGACAAAGGATTGGTAGAACTTCAGTTGCCAATCAAACCTGGGAAGAAGCCAATCAAGCAAAATCCAAGGCGCTTCGCTCCAGAAATACTGTCGAAGATCAAAACGGAGGTCGAAAGACTTCTGAAATGCATATTCATCCGTGTCACAAGGTATGTCGAATGGATTGCAAATATTGTGCCAGTAATTAAGAAAAATGGCACATTAAGGGTGTGCATAGATTTCAGAGATTTGAATGCTGCCACCCCCAAAGATGAATATCCTATGCCTGTGGCGGAAATGCTAGTCGATTCTGCCGCTGGTTATGAATACTTGAGTATGCTCGATGGTTATTCAGGATATAATCAAATATTCATTGCTGAAGAGGATGTGTCGAAAACAGCTTTTCGATGCCCTGGGGCCTTAGGCACTTACGAATGGGTAGTGATGCCTTTTGGCCTAAAGAACGCTGGGGCAACGTACCAGCGAGCAATGAATACTATCTTCCATGATTTTATTAACACTTTTATGCAAGTTTATATTGATGATATTGTTATAAAATCTGTTTCCAGGAAGAATCACATTGACCACCTTCGACAATCATTCGAAAGAATGAGAGAACATGGTCTGAAGATGAACCCTTTGAAGTGTGCGTTCTGCGTGAAAGCTGGAGATTTCTTAGGCTTTGTTGTCCACAAGAAAGGAATCGAAATCAACCAGAACAAGACAAAGGCAATTCTGGAAGCGAAAGTGCCATCGAATAAGAAGGAATTGCAATCTCTCTTAGGCAAGATAAACTTCTTAAGGAGGTTCATATCTAATCTAAGTGGGAAAGCTCAGGCCTTTTCACCCTTGCTTCGACTGAATAAAGAGGGGTTCGAATGGGGGCAGGAGCAACAATAAGCCTTCGACAAAATCAAAGGGTACCTCACTAAGCCACCTATTTTGGTGCCTCCTTGTAGCAATAGGAGTATGAGATTGTACATAGCTGCATCTGACAAAACTCTGGGAAGTATGTTAGCCCAAGAGGATGAGAATGGAGTCGAAAGACCCATTTACTATCTCAGTCGAGTTTTGAATGATGCAGAAACTAGATATAGCGAAATTGAAAAATCGTGTCTATGTCTGTATTTTTCTTGTACAAAACTCAAGCAATATATAAAACCAGTTGATGTTTATGTTTTGTCTCATTTTGATGTTTTCAAATATATGTTGTCGAAACCTATCTTGCATAGTCGAATTGGCAAGTGGGCATTAGCATTAACTGAATACTCCTTGACCTTTATGCCTCTTAAGGCAGTAAAAGGACAAGTGGTTGCAGATTTCATAGTCGACCACTCAATTCAAGTCGAGGATATTAATTATGTGGAGATAGAACCTTGGAAATTCTACTTTGATGGTTCCAGCCATAAAGATGGAACAGGGGTAGGAGTCTTGATTATTTCTCCAGATAAAATTCCAACAACATTCAAGTACAAAATAGCAGGTTCTTGTTCGAACAATGAGGCTGAGTATGAAGCTCTAATTACTGGCCTTGAGATATTGTTGGAATTGGGGGCAACTCGAGTCGAAATAATGGGAGACTCAGAGTTAGTCATCAAGCAAGTCACAAAGGAATATAAATGCATAAGGGAGAATCTCATTATGTACTTTGTGATAGCAAATCGTTTATTGAAACAATTTGAAACGATCAATATTCGACACATACCCAGAGTCGAAAATCAAATAGCCAATGACTTGGCACAAATTGCATCTGGGTATAAGATTTCAAAAACGAGATTACAAAGAGCAATCGAAGTTCGAGAAAAGATAAAAGCAACTTGTCTATCACCATCAGACCTGGAATCGACGAGGCTAGGATATGCTGATCATAGTAACTTCGAGATTTTGTTCATTGATAATTTGTCAGAGCAAGATTGGAGGAAACCCATTGTGGACTATCTTCAAAATCCAGGAGCTTCGACAGAACGAAAAACAAAATACAGGGCGTTGAGTTTTGTACTCATGGGTAATGAGTTATTCAAGAAGACGCCTGAAGGGGTGTTGCTGAAATGTTTAAGTGAAACTGAAGCATACATAGCCCTTTCGACTACGCATGCTAGGGCATGTGGGGCTCACCAAGCAGGCCATAAGATGAAATGGTTGTTGTTTCGACAAGGACTATATTGGCCCACTATGCTGAAAGATTGTGTTGAGTTCGCCAAAGGTTGTCAAGAGTGTCAAGTTCATACAGGCATCCAACATGTACCAGCAAGCGAACTTCACTCGATAGTGAAGCCTTGGCCCTTTAGAGGATGGGCGTTGGACCTCATTGGAGAGATTCGACCAGCATCATCAAAGAGTCAGAAATACATATTGGTAGGCATTGATTATTTTACTAAGTGGATCGAAGCTATCCCTTTAGTCAATGTGGACCAAGAAAATGTCATTGAATTTATTCAAAAGAACATTATCTTTAGATATGGAATTCCTGAGACAATAACAACTGATCAAGGGTCAGTTTTCACTGGTCGAAAGATGCAGGAATTTGCTCAGGAAACAGGTTTCAAACTCCTAACATCCACGCCTTATTATGCACAGGCGAATGGTTAAGTCGAAGCAGCTAACAAAGTGGTGATTGGCTTGATAAAGAAACATGTTGGGAAGAAACCAAAGAATTGGCATAAGACGTTAGACCAGATTTTATGGGCTTGTCGAACGTCCCCAAAAGAAGCCACTGGTACAACACCATATAGGCTAACTTTTGGCCATGATGCAGTGTTACCAGCAGAAATTTGTCTTCAATCTGCAAGGGTTCAGAGGCATTATGATATTCCCTCTGAAGTTTATTGGAACATGATGTTAGATGAACTGGTGGATTTAGACGAAGAGAGATTACACGCTCTCGACTTACTCAGGCTTCAGAAGAAAAGAGTAGAAGACTCTTATAATAAAAAGGTAAAACCTAAGGTATTTTTGCTTGAAGAACTAGTTTGGAAGGTAATTCTTCCCATGGATCGAAGGGATCGAAGCATGGGGAATGGTCACCCAAATGGGAAGGACCCTTCAGAGTTATCCAAACTTTTTCTGGTGGAGCCTATGAAGTCGAAGAGTTAAGTGGAGATAAAAGGCTCTTGAGAGTAAATGGTAAATATTTGAAAAAATACAAACCTATACTTCAAGAGATAAAAATAAAATAATAAAAGAGCAAGCCTAAATTAACCATAAAAATGCCAAAATGGAAATTTTTATTAATTTCAGCCAAGATGGCAATTGTTGTCGAATAACGATTACAGAAGATGGTTACAAAAGAGAATCAATCAAAAGGTAAGAGAGTTCCTGAGTCGAAGATACTTGGCATGCTGCAGCTCCAACCTCTTCTTGCACCAGGAGTTTTCTTGCACTAGTTTAGCAATTTGAGCGTCGAGGCTTTGGGCCCTCTCAGCGAATTCCAGGCCTTGTTTGATCTCAGTCTGGCTCTCAGTGTCTGAGATGGTCGAAAGAATTTCCTCCTTGAGTACAGTGTTGGCGTTTATCTTCGCCTCTATCTCTGCGATTTGTGCCCGGAAGGAGACATTCTCTCGATCAATGGCATCAACTCTTTCCTGTGCAGACGCTTTTTGTTTCGACAACTCAGCAATTCGAGAAGTCGAATCTGAGACAGCAGTCCACGCAGATGAGCTTTTGCCATACAGCACTTCAAGCTGACTGTTAAACCCTCTTTGGCGCCTGTAATCCGCTGAAACTTGATCAATCATAGAGTGTAACTCCATGATCAAGTCTGAGATTTCTGGGGCTACAGCTTCGAAGTCGACAGCATTCAAGACCTCTTTTAAGCATGATGGAGCAGTGGGGTCCCCCTCTAAAGTCTTCATCAAGTCCCTCTTGAAGAACTGGGCCTTAACCTTCGCCAATGCATCATCAGGAGGAGAAGTTTCAGTGGACTTCCCCGACAGGGTAGGAATTTCCTGACTAGTGTCAGACGAACTCTTACTCTCGATGATTGCATTGAGGTAGCTAACAGGATCAGTCTGTTTCAAGAGTTCCAAGTCCTCTTTTGACCTGTGCTTCGAAGAGGTAACCCTTGCAATAGTATTATCTTGGGTTTGAGGTTCTTGAGTGCTAAGTGCCTCGACTGGTTGCTCTTCGACTCTGACTGAGGCAGTACCAGCATCGACTTGTGGTTCTTCGTTAGCATCACCCTGGGGTCCTTCGCCAGCGTCATTTTGTGGCTCTTCACTAGCGTCACCCTGGTGTCCTTCGCCAGTACCACCTTGGTTCTCTTCGTCGGCATCGTTTTGATTTTCTTCGACATCATTGCCTTGGTCCCTTTCTTCTTGATTCTCTTCTGACAGGTCCACCACCTGAACTGTTTCTGGATGTTGTTCCTCCACCAGAGGTTCCTCTGTTGTTTTCTCCACTGTTTCAGCATTGGCCTCATTCTCAGTATGGGCTTCGTCATTGCCCAAGTCTTTTTCCTGAGGCCTGCTAAGTTCAGCAGATTCCAGCGTTTCTGAGGTCCTTGGTGGAGAACTTTCAGTAGTGTCCTGAAAAGGGAAAGAAGACAAATCGTCAGATGTCGAAAGAGACACAATCGAATACGGGTATTTATGCCTAAGTTATAAAAAAGGTCTAAGGGATTACCTGTGGATTAACTTCAGCCCCAGGGCTGGAATTGTCACTTTCGACAGGCTTGTTAAGAAGGACGTTCAGTTCCTCCTCAGTTGGCTCCTCGATGATCACTGGAGGTGGCCTAGGCTTTCTTACAGCGACCTTTATTCTGACGGTTCGACCTTCAGGAGCAGGAGCAGGAACAGAAGCATCCTTCGTTAACTTTCGCCTTTTTAAGGGGGCAGGAGGGGAATCACTCTCTTCATCACTCCCAGATTCGACCACCAGTCCTGGCCGTTTCTTGGGCGAAGGTGCCTAGAAAACCAATGGGAATTTGATTTAATAATTACATCGAAAATCAAAATCGAAAGCCAGAAGAAAAATGAAGAAAGTCTGGTTACCGATATAGGAGGCCTCTTCGAAGAGCCTTCCCCCTGTTGGTTGCCTGTGGTCTTCGCCGGCGCTGCAGTCTTCGCCGGCGGTGGAGGTTTTGTTGAAGGGGCTCCTCCCTGTTGGCCTTCTGTAGCCTTCTTGGCTACAGGCTTTCGAACAACTAAAAGCAAATGAAAAAGTTAACAGGCTAGCAGTCGAAGAGAAAGACAAAAAGTGATGTGAGAGAATGAACTTACATTTCTTTACTTTGTCCAACACAAGGACAAAAGACTTCTGCAACTCATCCATGAAGTCCTTTTCGTCGAAGAAGTACTCAGCATAATAGCTTCTCCACCACTCCTCGAAGGATGGTGAGCAAAGGAAATTAAGCTGGTAGTCAAACAACGAGAGGATTGTTTGACCAGCATATCTTCCGATATGCTTGATGGCAGCTTCTTCTGTATAATCGTTGCAGAAGTACAGCATGGACTTCTCTCTTTGAAAAATCGGAGAAGGTAGGGTTTGGATAATACCAAACTGGCGAGATACCAGATTTGGTTGGTAGGCAAGCAGACTCAAATGAGTCTTAGAACTCTTAAATCGAAGAGGCATGATCCTTGGTGTAAGGAACGCCTCCCAAAGTATTGTATGCTCATCGACATTGGGACCACTCGACTCCTTTGGATGTGGCCTTGTGAACCATGCTGGCCCCACCCGCCGTTGAGCAAATGGAGCCATAGTTGAAACAAATTCCTTCCTTCGAGCGAACATCAGAACGAAGTTAGTGAAGGTTTGTTGAAACTCCAGTCCATCGTCCATAGGTGTCAGCAGAGCCAGCCTGATTCCTTCGATGCGTCTATTTGCTATCGCTGAAGCTTGTTCATTTATCTGAACCTTCTTGGGCAAGAAAGATTCGAAAGTGGCGTTGAGCCACAGTTGAAGTAGCCAAAAAGGCCCAGCGAGTAGCAAACTGGCCCTGTCCTCGATATGTTTCAGAAGAGTAGCCCCATTGCTGATCGAGTCATAAAGACTAGCCAGAATCAGTTCTGCCAAACAGATGTTTTGGCGGTGATGCAGTTGGGTAGCAAGAGTGACCATCTTTTTGGTCACCTGCAGAGACTTCGAGCAAAACACAAAGCGAGTTAGCCATAAGGCTAGAAACGCTATGTGTTCGACATCTGACACCGCATCTGTCGACCTGTCATGATAATGGTTGATAAAAGTGGTGTATGTTGGCTTGGTCTCAGAGAAGCCAATTTGGTCCTCCGACATCTCCTCCGGATCGAAGTAATCTCCGGTTGGTCGAAGGCCAGTAATAGCGGCCACGTCGAAGAGTGTGGGGGTTAGCATCCCACATGGAAGATGAAAAGTAAAATGGGAGTAGTCCCAGAACAACAGTGAAGCTATCAGCATCTCTGGGGAGTAGTTCAAACCCGTCTTCGACAGCATCACTAGGTCGAAGATTCCCATATCCTTCCAGATCGAGGTTTGATGCTTCTCCAACTTGGTTAGCCAAGCAACATAATCGGAGGTCAGATTAGGGCAAGACCTGAAGACCCTAAGCCCTCTGTTGAAGAAGCGGAGGTCGATTTTTTCACGAGTAGGGTCTTCGTTGTCTTCTGCGTCTTTCTTGGCGCATGCTACTGGCTTGAGTTTCTCGACGATTGGGAAATAGCTCTTGATCTTCAGAGCTTCAGAGATGCTTGGATTCATGGGGCCAGACATTGCGAAGATTTGGTTGGAGTATCCAACCGGAATCATCAAGTGGCGTGAGTAGGCGTCGCGAACGGCGATGTCAGAAGGTTCAGGAACCCTTCGTTTGCCTGTAGAGTTTACTACTGGGGCAGTGACGAAAACTTTGGGTTTAACATGTTCAGTTGGTGCGTTAGCACTGGGAGCAGTAGAAGCAGAGGCCATTGTTGAGTTTGAAGATGAAGTGAAAGAGGAAGAGTTTTCTGCGAAGACAACAAGCTTGTATGGAAACAAGGAAGTTTGAAGGCTAGTTGGCGTAAAAAGTCCCACAATGGGATATTCACTGCTATTTATAGTAGTGGGAAAAAATCCCCAATAACGAGGACATTAAATGCCATTTAATGCTGCAGGAGTTAGTGGGACGCGTGGCAGCCTCCTGTTGTTTTGGCCGTTTCTACAGAAGCAGAGGGACGCAGCGTGCGTCCTCGTTTTTGGGATTTGTCATAATGACAAATTCTGAAATGACGTTTGGTACTGCACGCCGTACTGAAAGTGACGTCCTAGGATCAAATCAATGATGGTTTTCTTGGGATTGCCAATAGTTGGTAAAAAGCAACAAAAAGTGCACAAGTTACTTTGTAACTAAGCATAAAGAGACAAGTGTCGAATGGCGTTTTCAAAGAATGCCTTTTTCTGTCAGAGTCGAAATAAGGCATTCTTGGGGGGCAATTTGTTGGCTCCTAAATTCGACACTCTTGTTTTATCAATGTCAACCATTAAAAGCTGAAAGATGCTTTCGACTGGCTAAGCCTGTCGAAGTGCCTGTCGAAAGATGGCAAAGTACTTAGAAGATTTCTTCCAAGGAAGAAGGCTGATTGCCTTCGACGTCGAAGGAGTTTCTCGTCGAAGATGTCTCTTGACGAAAGTGTTCGATGGTCCAGAGTGGAGCAGTTCGAAATTCAAGCGTTTGGAGGGAAAACGGTTTCCAGCAGTTACCACGTGCAAACGTGCAAGGATCTGGAGCGTCGAGCATGGAGAACGTGCCAAGTGGATTGATCTCGAAGCAGTGTAACTGCCCGACGGTTACTTGGAATGTTTTAGTATAAATAGGAGTAGACATGTAGTTTCCCGCGTGTGTTCACAATTCTATACAAAGTCACTCATTTAGATTCGAGTACCCAGCGTGTGAGAAAGAATTGTTGAGAAATGTATGTGTGAAACACCAATTTTATCAATTAAAGTCATTTACTTTCCCAGAATTTTACTTGCTTTTCTCTTTACATTTTCTGTCGAACCTTTACTTTAAAGCCTTGTTTATTTTACCAAGTCTTTCCTTTATGCAATTTACTTGAAACCTTTTATTTAAAGCCTTATCCAACTTAATCAAACTTCAAAATCAACCTATGTCCATAGGATCAATCTGATCGATCCTGCGAGTAACCAAATAAGTAACCATTTGGAGGATCAGCGGTTGTTTACCAAAACCCAAGGTAAACACTAAGTTGATGGTTTCTAACAACTCTTCATGAGGCAAAATGACCCTCTCTTCTTGTTGTAGAAGTCTGGCTAACTCTCTCGGCACTTCACAATCTTTGTCAACTTCGTACTCGGCGTGATTGACCAAATCTTTAGAGTTATCGAAGGCTAAAACAGAATAGTCACCCATGGAATCCGGAGTGGATGGGTACCTGCATTTGTGAGTGTGGGTGTGTGTAAGGGATAGCCATCCTTAAACAAACAAAAATGCAAAAGGAAAGAAAATGAACACAACAGTTTATAGAAGAAAAACGTCCAATGATTCATTAAAACATGGCATATGATTATGAAGGAAATCAAGCCCTTACAAATGGACCTACATGCCCCGGGCAAGGCATGAGGTGAAAATAGTGTGCGAATTGTTTTAGTTATTACAGACCATAAAAAAGGGAAATTGTTCAAAGATAAAATTACTGGTTGATAAAGGTGATAGGAACGAAATCCTTTGCTTCCCAATTACTCAAACCCCCTTCGACAGTCGGAAATATCCAGTCTTCAAAGTGGCTCTCCTCCTCTTCCTCTTCTACAACATTGATTCTGTGGTGAGAAATCTTGACAGGTGATCTTCCAATCTTAGAGCGACGCGTAGCCTTCTGTCCTGCAGCAGTAAACCCTAAACCAAACTTGTATGTCTTATGGGGAAAGTCAGGCAATTGTCCCTATACTGTGCTTTTCCCCTCCTTAATCACAACCTCTGCGTCCTTAAGAGATGCCATCTTAGCCACATGCTTGGGAATGATAGGTACCTCAACCGCTGTCTTCGCAACTGCTACCTCGGGAGAAACTTCCTCGAAATGCTGGAACAGCGTTTCGATGAACTCGCCATCCAGCTCCACATAACGGAAGGAGTTGAGATGACTAATCATGTACTCTTCCTCTCCATGCACAGTTATGATTTTACCCTTAACAGGATACTTCAGCATCTGGTGCAAAGAGGATGTAACTGCCCCGGCATAATGGATCCACGGTCTTCCCAGCAAACATGAGTATGACGGACGGATGTCCATCACGTAGAAGGTGGAGTTGAACACGTCGGTGCCTACTTTGATAGGAATATCAACCTCTCCATGAACCATTCTTTTGGAACCATCGAAAGCTCTGACGAATATGTTACTAGGTTTGAGGATCAAACCTTCACAATCTAAACGGTCTAAGGCCTTCTTCGACAGCACATTCAGGGAAGAACCAGTATCAACCAAGACATGGGAGAGGGTGGTCCCTTGGCACTCGAATGAAAAATGTAACGCATCATTGTGTTTCCTTCCTTTGGGAGTTAAGTCAGCATCGGAAAAGCCCAGGCCATTGTCAGCAGTAAGACTGGCCACACAATCCTGAAATTGGTCAGCCTAAGTCTCTTGGGGGACATGTGCCGTCTTCAAGAATTTAATCAGGGCCTTAGCATGAGCCTCTGAACAGAGCAGGAGAGCTAACATTGAAATCTTAGAAGAGGTTTGCCCTAATTGTTCCACAACGTCGTAGTCACTTTTTCTGATTATCTTTAGGATCTCATCCATCTCCTTCTGAGTGGTTTCGGGGATAACCACAGCATGAGCCTTCGTCCTGATAGGCATTTCCAGTATCCCCTTACCTTTGTTGGTGTTATCAGCGGACGGTCTTTCTTCAGGAGTGTTCAACTCTTCAATCACTGGGCCTTGCACAGAGGGTCCAACAGGTGCAGAAGCTTTTAAGGGTCCGAAGACTGCTCGGGGAGGAGCAATCTCCGGAGAAAAGATTTGGCCACTGCGGGTGATCTTGCTAGTACCCGCAATGTTTCCTATATCAGGGTCTTCTTCATAGATTTCTTGGACTGTTTCGATTTGTTTGATGCCGTGGTAGAAGATCTCTCCCCCATAGTTCCACGGTATCATTTTGCTTGATTGGTACGGGACAGGTCCCGGCATGGTGATCTTTAAAGGTATATATTCAGAGTTGGGTGTAATCCTGACAGGACTTTTGCGAGCTTTGGGAGGATTGTCGGAAATGGTTATGATGGCAATATCGTTGGTTGAGGTATCACAAGTATAAGGAGTGATCGGATTGGAAGTGTTAACAGGGGTTTTCTGGAAAAGTATTTCTTGAGTATCCATCAGGCGTTGGACACCCGACTTCAACATTGGACAATCACCTTGAATGTTCAAACAAAAATAGCAGTCTTCATCACAACCAGGAAAGATCCCGGCTTTCAACAAATTTTCTTTAATTACAAACAATGGAGTCAACAGATCGGCAAGATCAGTAACATGGAGGTTTTCCAAAACAGTATGCACATTGTGGTCGTGCTTGGGCATCGGCGCAGATATAACATTTGGCTTTTCAGGAGCGTCAAATTCGACCTCTTTGGCATCAATTAAATCCTAAATTTTGTTCTTGAGTGCGCAACAATTATTGGTATCGTGCCCAATACTGTCGGAATGGTAAGCACACTTGGCTTTTGAGTTGTAGGATGGAGAGGTGGTATTTACATTCTTTGGCGCCTCTTTTAAATTAGCAAGGTTCAACTTCAAGAGATGTGGAAGGATCTGAGCAGGTGTCATATTTACTGGGGTAAACTGCCGTGGCGGCCTTTGCTGATAACTTTTGGGCTGATCATTCCTCGGTTGGCTGTTTCTAAGCTGGTCTGATGCGGACTTCTGTATTAATACGGCCCCCACTATTGGCCGACGCTCCTCTCTTTCCCGATTTTTCTGAGTGTATAAAGAAAATGATTCTTTCTTGGCTGGGAAAGGTTTTCTGGCAGCTGTGGATGCGGAGGAATCCTTTTGAATCTTTCCACTTTTAACACCGGCTTCCACCCTTTCGCTAGTCAGAATAAGTTCAGTAAATCCCGCAGAAGAGCTCCCGATTAGATGTTTGAAGAAAGGGCCAGACAGGGTCCCCAAAAACATGTCAACTAGTTCCCTATCTGATAGCGGTGGCTGCACCCTTCCAGCCAGATCGTGCCACTTCTGGGCGTACTCCTTAAACCCTTCGTTTGAAGCCATCCCCATACTTTGTATCTGAGTACGGGTAGGCGCCAAATCTGTGTTGTACTGATACTGACGATAGAAAGCGGCTGCCAAGTCTTCCCAGTCATGGACCTCTAATCTCTCGAGCTGATAAAACCAATCCAACTGAGTGCCAGACAAGCTGTCTTGGAAAAAGTGCACCCACAGGTCTTTGTCGGATGAATGTGGCTGGATTTTTCTAACATACGACCTCAAGTGCATCTTAGGGCAAGACAGACTGTCGTACTTGGTGAATGTTGGCACCTTGAACTTAGGAGGGATAACAATCCCAGCTACAAGCCCACCTCCTCAAAAATCCAATCCGGGCACCCTCTGCAGCTACATAGCTGCCAATCTGTCTTCAAGGTTCTTGTACTTGTCATCCGCTGGTGGATACTGTTGTTCTGAATAGTCCTCATCTGCTTCCTCTTCCTCCTCTTCTACCTCAAATTCGGAAGGTACAGTAACTCCTTTCCCCTTGCCAATCCCTTCGTCAGACGTTGAAGGGAACTCAAGAGTCCTTCTAGCATCTCCCTAAAACCTTCTTCCGAAAGTGGCTACCCCCGGTCTCTTTTTCTTTTTCTTCTCTTTATTCTTCTCTAGCAGAGCTTTGAGATCTTCTTGACCCTTTGCCAAGGTCATGAGGAGTTGCTGAAATTGTGAATTTTGTGCCTGTAGGTCCTTCACTGTTTGCTCCAAATCCATCTTGCTGAAATAAACAGCGGAGAGATAAGGAAACCTGGCTTGAAGACCTGTTTATGCATATGATGAATGGTATGCTATTCATGTAATGCATTCAAGGGTTTAAAAATTCAAATTTATTGTAAACAAAAAGAACGCATGTCATATTAAGAAGAAATTGTTAGTACATAAATGCCCCATGGGCGAAATATTACAAAATTATTAATGTAAAAAGACGTTGCGCATCCTCTTTGGTGCGATGTAGTTGTTGAGAGTTTCCTCCTCGTGAAGTCGGCGGGTGAGCTCTAAAACCTTCTTCTCACTGGCATAGAAGCTGGCTTCAAAAGTATCCCGTTCTTCTTTGAGTTGGATCCAACTCTTTTGCATTTCTACCCATGATGTTGGCATGTCAGGATGTAGGATGGTGTATGGAACCTCTCCTTCCATAACAGGATCTTTAATCAAGGGGAGAATGTGAGGATATGGCATCATAAGATTCTGAGAGCGGGTTCGTACCCACTTGAGGTAAGGCTCAAGGGGGATGGAATTCTTGTGCCCCAGTGTCTTACTATCCACTTTGTTAGGCATCCTCCAAGCTCTGATGAACCTTTGTCGAAGTCTTTGCGCATCGTTGTCGAAGTCAAAAACTAGGTCAGGAATCAGCATGTCATGAGGGCCATCCCTCCGAGCATATCCAAATTGTCTCAAGGCTAGACAGGGGTTGTAGGTAATGCCTCCCCTAATGCCAAGCAATGGGACATTAGGGAATTCACAACAATGATCAATGATGATGACATTTTCTCTGGACCGAGAACACCAATGTACATCAGAATGCGTGAGGGTCATCAATTGTTGTGACCACCTTAAACCCTGCTTATTCTTCAAAACTGATTGTGGAAGGTGAGAAATAAACCACCTTGCTAGGAGAGGGGTACAGCACATGAGAACACCTCTCTTCCTCATTGTTCGTGTGTAAAATGAGTGTAGGATGTCCCCAAGCAATGTAGGTATGGGATTCCTGGATATGAAAATCTTGACAGCATTCACATCTATAAGTTGGTCAGGGTTTGGGAACAAGACCAACCCATAATAGAAAGGGTGCTAACACTTTTCCTTTCTATAATCTACCCCCCGAACCCGAAAAATATCTCAAAAAAAGAATTTTTTGGTGCTTTTTTCCTTTCCTCGTTGGATAAAATAAAAGTCGGTGGCGACTCTTGCTTACTGCGACATTTTGCAAAAACAAACGCAAAATGCAAACCAGCATTCCAAAAAACAGTCAGTTCTTTCCCACCGTATCACAGAACTGGCGACTTTGCTGGGGACATCTTATAAGTGGGGTGTACCTTAGGAATAGTTCATATTGTTTTCAATTGCTTGACTTGTATGCTTTATATTTGTAGGCTTGTATCGGAGTTACTATAGATCCTAACCCGGATCTGGGGGATACCCTTTAGGTAAGTAGCAATAAACTGTGAGGGAACTGTACGGCGTAGACCGATACGGTTGAAGCAGTAGCTATGTTGGTGTGGCACTTTAGTATGTACCGATATCCCTTGTGGTGCAACGAGGAGAATATGGGTCTGCTAAGGGGTCATTAAGCACCAACTGACCTTAGAACCTTTAAATTGACCAACTTGGCCATATAACAGTAGCAGTATGCTACACTCATTGAGACTAAACTCTCGCGATGATTTCGGCCGCAAGAAAAGGTTGCTAAACTGGAATTATGACCGATCGAGGGTAGTCAGTGATATTGAGATCCTCTAGAACCCGGTTACTATTTTTAGGATAGGTTTGAACCCACTACAACGAAAGAGGATAGTACCTAGACTCCTTTCCAGCCTGAAATCTAAGGGCTCTCTGTGTGACTTGTGTGCCTTACCATGTTCGCTATTTGTGGATACTTGTGGTGTGCTTTCTATCATGACATTATGACATCATAACATTGCATACATCTTGCATTGGACTAACCTATTTCAAAGACAGGAGGGATTCATCTTTGTTCTGTTTTGTAGGTCATGGAACCTATGCGTAGGAACACAATCCGGATCAACTTTGTCCAGGTTCCCACTATGCTTAAAGAATTGGTTGCAAAGATGTCAGATACTACTTCCTTTATCAGAAGACATGGGCATCTTCTTGGATTGGTCACCTCCAAATTGGATGAGCAGATGATGAGTGTCCTGGTCTTTACCTTGGAAGAGTTCTCTGATCTGCTCGGTATCTCTATTCTGGTGCAGACCCCGTTTACAGGTTGGGAGAAGATCCTTAGGCCAGAAGAGATTGCTTCAGCCCTTCATATGACAAAGAATGAGGTCATGGCTAATTGGGTAACTCATAGTGGAGCAAAGGGCTTTCTGACTAAGTTCTTGGTTGGTAAGGCTAATCATTTCTGGGATAGTCTAGACTTCCAGGAATTCGAAGATATTTTAGCTCTTCTGATATATGGCTTGGTATTATTTCCTAACTCTGACTCCTTTATTGATGTGAATGCGGTAAAAATCTTCATCTCTGGTAATCCTGTACCCACTCTCCTGGGTTACATTCTTCATCAGCTTTATGCCCGTACTGCTCGGAAGCGGGGAACCTTGACGTGATGTGCTCCATTATTGGTGAGGTGGTTTATTTCTCACCTCCCCAAATCAGTTCTGAAGAACAAAGAAGGCATGGGCTGGGCTTATAGGGTTATGTCTCTCTCTCACAATGACATCATTTGGACCATTAAGGGCATGGACGAGGTGGCCATTATTGATTGCTGTGGGGAATACCCCAATGTTCCGCTAATAGGAACCAATGGAGGAATTACTTACAATCCATGCTTGGCCTTACGTCAATTTGGACGAGCCAGAAGGGAAGGACCTCATGAACTGCTAATTCCTAGTATAATCTTTGATTTTCAAGGGGATAGTGACGAGAAACGCCGCAGATTCATAAGAGCTTGGGATAGAGTATACAGATCTAATCCACATGAGATGGGTGCGGAGACTTCTCTACCAATGGAACCATATCTCCGATGGGTTCGCATACGTGCCCAAAAGCTGGGAATGCCCTATGAAGCCGTCTTTCCTATTATTGTTGAAGTTGCTGATGAGGAAGGGGTTCCTCCTACTATCTTACACCCTTACATGCCTACTGACATTGGGGAATTGACGAGGTCCTGGATGCAGCTAAGGGAAGAGTGGGATACTTATAGATAAAAGTATCACGAGCAAGAGCGAAAGATCCAGAAGTTGACAAGGCAGTTGGAAAATGAGCAGATCATCAATGACTATGTCAGCACTAAAGGAAAACGACCATAGGAGCGCTGATGTCCTTTGATTATTTCCAGTTTTTATTTACTTTTCAGTACTTCCTTTCTTGTAACGCCTTAAAGACATCTGTTGAACAATTGATTTCAATTTTATCTAATAAAAGTGTGTTTTATTTCTTGTTTACGAATTTGAATCTCTCGACATCTTTGAAATCATATCATACGCATTTCATTCCATGCACCTCATAACAGGTACCCTTACAGGTTTTCTCATCTTCTTCGCTGTTTATTTCAGCATCATGTCTTCTGAACCATCAATTGAACAAGCAATCAACGCTCTGCAGGCTCAATACGCCCAGTTCCAGGAATTGTTCATGAATTTGGCTAAGGGTCAGCAAGATCTGAAGGCCCTTATATTGAAAGAGAAGAAG
Source organism: Vicia faba (assembly GCA_948472305.1). Classification (NCBI taxonomy): domain Eukaryota; kingdom Viridiplantae; phylum Streptophyta; class Magnoliopsida; order Fabales; family Fabaceae; genus Vicia; species Vicia faba. The sequence continues at coordinate 1,279,662,229 of OX451740.1, read as the reverse complement.
AAGAAGAAGAAGAAGACGGTCCTGTTTAACATGGGCCACAAATTTGGAAATAGGCTACGAGATGAAGTTGATTTGACCACCTCATTTGGAGGGAAAGATAGTCAGAAAGAAAGGAGGGCTCATAGCCCTGTGGTTTCAGACAACGAGACGGACTTCGACGAAGACTAGTATCCTCCGGCTGAGGATAGATATAAGCAACTGGAAGACCAGTTGAGTGCAATAGAAATTCAGAAAGTACCTGGTCTGGACTTTGGTGATTTGGGTCTATCATCTGGGGTGGTGATTCCCCACAAATTCAAAGCACCAGCCTTTGCTAAATACGACGGAGTTTCTTGCCCGAAACTGCACCTCCGGTAGTATGTTAGGAAGATTCAGCCATACAACACTGACAAGAACCTATGGATCTACTTCATTCAAGACAGTCTCTCAGGGACTCAGCTTGAATGGTTTTACCAGCTGGAAGGAACTAGCATCCGTAATTGGGAAGATTTGGCCGCTGCTTTCTACAAGAAGTACCAATACAATGCCGACCTCGCTCCCACGCGTACCCAACTCCAGGGTATGTCAATGGGTGCGGGCGAAGGTTTCAAAGATTATGCTCAGAAGTGGAGGGACCTCGCTGGAAGAGTACAACCACCCTTGGCTGATAGGGAGTTAGTTGATGTGTTTCTGGGGACCTTGTCTGGTTCGTATTTCAACCATCTGATTGGAAGTTCATCATCCTGGTTTACAGAGCTGATTATGATTGGGGAAAGGATTGAGGCTGGTATTAAGTCTGGTAAAATACAGAAGGGTGCTTCATCAGGCACCGAGAAGAAGCCTTTTAAGAAGGAGTCCAGTGTTGTTTACAGTTCGAAAAGCCAGAATAGACCTGAACACCGCCAAGCTAGTAATGCGGTTGTTATTTCAAGACCTGTTGGTGCTTCTCAGCGCAACAATCAGCCAAGGGTCGAGAAATCTCGAAGACAATTCACTCAGCTCAACATGACTTTATCTCAGATTCTGCCACAGTTATTGAAAACCAATCTAGTGATTCCAAGGGAGGCCCCACAGAATCCCAACACTACATCACCAAAGTACAACCCTAATGCCTGTTGTGCTTTTCACTCTGATAGCCCGGGGCATGATACAGATGATTGTTGGGTTTTGAAGAACAAAGTACAAGACTTAATTGATGCGAAGGAGATTGAGTTCGAAGCACCTGAAAGACCTAATGTTGTGACAGCTCATATGCCCAAGCATGGAGTGAATGCTATAGATGAAGACTCGTTTGTGGTTTCTGTGAACGACATTGTTACCCGTTTGATGACTGTGAATAAGAACCTTTTGTTAGCTGGTTTATTTCCGGGTTGCGATGAAGGTTGCCGTATGTGTTATGTCCTACCTACCGGTTGCCATCTTTTGAAGTCAGGTGTCCAACGCCTGATGGATAATAAGGAAATTCTGTTTGAGAAGACTGTTGTTCCTTTGGTTCCCACTGAAGAAGTTGCTATTATCACCATTTTTGAAAATTCTTCTAAGGCTTCCTCGAGAAAGCCTGTTAGAATTACATTTGTTCTAAGAATCGCATTGTTGATCATCATTGTTCCATGGCCTATCCCCTATACATCTGATAAAGCTGTCCCTTGGCATTACGGGGCTGATGTTTATTATCATGGAGTTAAACAAGATTTGGATGCTGATACTGACGTCAGCAATATTGTTGGACCTGCCAAAGTCACTCGTAGCAGAAGACTTTTCTCCCCTGAGATCTCTGCGCCAACTGCCCGGAAACCTGTTGTTATTACACCTGCCAATGTACCTGCTACTATTTCCGTTCAAGTTCCCATTCTTACCCCTGTTACCAAGTCATCCGACACACGGGGAAAAGGGACCACTGATGAGCCTACCCAGACGGAGGCACCAAAGAAAATTACTGTTGAAGCCTCTAGACAAGAGATGGAGGAGATTTTGAAGATTATCAAAAAGAGTGACTACAATGTAGTCGAGCAGCTGGGGCAAACCCCATCCAAAATCTCCATGTTATCACTGTTGCTTTGCTTAGAGGCCCATGCCAAGGCTCTGATTGCATTCCTGAAGACTGCACACGTACCTTAAGAAACATCAGTTTATCAGTTTAAAGATTGCGTGGCTAGTCTGACTGTTGATAATGGGTTAGGTTTCTCTGACGCCGACTTGACTGCTAAGGGGAAGAATCACAACGATTCCCTGCATGTCTCCATTGAATGCATTGGAACTACTCTTGCTCATGTATTGGTGGATACTGGTTCCTCATTGAACGTTTTGCCTAAGAAAGCTCTAGACCGGTTAGACTGTGAAGGTTTGGAGCTGAAATCAAGTAACATTATTGTCAGGGCCTTTGATGGGTCAAAGAGAATGGTACATGGAGAAGTGGATATTCCGATTAAGGTTGGTTCTCAGGTTTTCACCTCTACATTCTATGTGATGGACATTCGGCCATCTTATTCATGTTTGCTTGGTCGTCCGTGGATCCACAAAGCTGGGGCAGTTACGTCTACGCTCCACCAGAAGCTAAAGTACCCGGTGAAAGGAAAAATTGTGATAGTGCAAGGAGAAGAGGAATACATGGTGAGCCACCTCAACTCTTTCCGATATGTAGAAATGGATGGGGAATTCATTGAGACCCCATTTCAGCATTTTGAAGAGGTTCCCCAGACACTGGCATCAACTGAGACTGTTGTTGAAGATCCTCCTATGAAGATGGCTTCCTTCAAGGATGCCCAGGCTGTTGTTGAGAAAGGTGGGTGTGCAAATTGGGGCCAACTCCCTGATTTTGCACATAAGACTAACAAGTTTGGTTTGGGTTTCACTGCACAAGCTCAGAAGGCTGTTTGGAACGCACGGATCGGAAGACCTCCCTTGTTCATCAGGAATTCAGGAGTGAATGCCATTGAAGACGACGTTGAAGAGTCTGAATTCGACTGTTGGATCTATCCTACTACTGATGGAGGACTAAGCAACTAGACAGCAAAGGACTTCATCCCAATTACTTTTGTTACCCAGTAATGAGACTTTTGTTTTGAATTGGTAACAAACAATGTTTTAAACTCTATGTATTGGTGTCTTACCCGGGGCACTGTGGCTTCATTTGTGAGGGCTTTATGTGTGTCATTTTCATATATCATTAATAAAAGAATTGGACGTTTTCTTGCATTTCAAATTTTGCACTCCTTGTTTTTCTTTTATTACATATTGCAAAACAACTATTTTACACACACTCACATATACAGGTCTACATCCACTCTGGATCTCACTGGTAACGACTCTGCTACTGCCAGTTATGACTTCAAAAGTCCGATCAACTTAGCCGAAGACGAAGGTGAAGATGATTGCAAAGTGCCTGGTGAACTTGCAAGACTGATACTCCAAGAAGAGAGGGCTATACAGCCACATGAAGAGTTAGTGGAAACAGTGAATCTGGGTACAGAGATAGACAAGAAAGAAGTTATGATCGGTGCAAATCTGGAAGCTAGTGTGAAGCAACGGTTGATTCAGATGATGCATGACTATGTTGAGATCTTTTCCTGGTGTTATGAAGATATTCCTGGGTTGGATAGCGATATTGTGGTTCATCTCTACCTACCAAGGAAGACTGTCCTCCAGTAAAACAGAAGGTCCGTCGAATGCACCCGGATATGTCTGAGAAAATCAAGGCTGAAGTGCCGAAGAAGGATGGTAAGGTTCGAATGTATGTTGACTACAGGGATATGAACAGGTCGAGCCCCAAGGATGATTTCCCTCTACCTCATATCGACGTTCTGGTTGACAACACTGCTCAAAATAAGGTCTTTTCCTTTACGGATGGTTTCTCCAGTTATAATCAGATTAAAATGGCTCCCGAAGACATGGAGAAGACAACCTTTGTTAATCAATGGGGTACCTTTTGCTACAAGGTCATGCCTTTTGGATTGAAGAACGCTGGGGCAACGTATCAGCGTGTCATGGTCTCCTTGTTCCATGACATGATCCATCATGAGTTTGAGGTATACATCGATGACATGATGGCTAGATCCCAGACTGAAGAAGAGCATCTAGACCACCTTCAGAAGTTATTTGACAGGTTGAAGTTGTACAAACTGAGGTAAAATCCGAACAAGTGCACCTTCGGGGTGAGGTCTGGTAAGCTGTTGGGTTTCGTCGTAAGTGACAAAGGTATTCAAGTGGATCCTGCATAGGTGAAGGCTATACAGGAAATGCCAGCTCCCAGAACAGAAAAAGAAGTCAGAGGCTTTCTGGGACGTCTGAACTACATTGCCCGATTCAACTCGCACCTGACTGCTACTTGTGAACCAATCTTCAAGTTACTGAAGAAAGATCAAGTGGTACAATGGAATGATGAATGCCAGGCCGCTTTCGAAAGGATCAAAGAGTATCTACAAGAGCCACTCATTCTAATGCTTCTAGTTGAAGGGAGACCTTTGATCTTATACTTCACAGTACTCAACAACTCAATGGGGTGTGTGATGGGGCAGCATGACGAATCTGGCCGAAAAGATCATGCTATTTATTACCTTAACAAAAAGTTTACCGACTGCAAGACTAGATACTCGTTGCTCGAGAAAACTTATTGCGCTTTGGCATGGGCTTCTCGCCGGCTGAGACAGCACGCCTTATCTAGAACAATAGCAAGATGGAAGATGATCTTGACTGAGTATGACATCCAGTGTATGACCCAAAAGGCAATCAAAGGAAGTGTGTTGGCAGATCATCTGGCACATCAGGCCGTGGACGATTATCAGTCTATGAACTTTGAATTCCCAGATGAGAATATCATGATAGTGACTGACTATGAGACACCTGGACCGGATGAAGGACCTAAGGAGGGATCCCGATGGTCTATGTACTTCGATGGATCTTCAAACGCTTTGGGCAACGGCATTGGCACCGTAATCATATCTCCTAAAGGCTCTCATACTCCGTTTATCGCCCGACTATGTTTCAACTACACCAACAACATGGTGGAGTATGAAGCGTGCATCATGGGTCTTCGAGCAGCAATTGACCTAAGGATTAAGTTCTTGAGTGTCTTCGGAGATTCCGCTCTCGTGATCAGTCAGATCAAAGGCGAGTGGGATACGAAACTCCCAAATCTTATTCCTTACAAGGAGTATGTGTTGACTTTACTTCCGCACTTCGAGGTGATAACCTTTGAACACTTCCCGAGAGAGGAGAATCAGTTAGCGGACGCGCTGGCTACGATGTCTTCTATGTTAAAAGTCAATTGGGACAACAAAGCTCCCATAATTATCATTGAAAGATTGGATGAACCTGCACATTACTGTGACATTGAGAATGAAGAGGTAGCAGATAAACCCTGGTTTCATGAGGTGAAGAGATACCTTGAGGCTCAGGAATACCCCAAGGGTGCATTTGTTAATGATAAGAAATTTTTAAGGAGGTTCGCGGTGAAATTCTTCATCAGCAATGGCATTCTTTACAAGCGTAACCATGATTCAACCTTACTGCGATGTGTGGATAAGAACGAAGCAGAAAGGATCATGACAGAGTTACATGAAGGTACTTTCGGAACTCATTCCAGTGGACACACCATGGCAAAGAAAATCATTCGGGAAGGATACTACTGGTCCACTATGGAAGCCGACTGTTATCAGCATTCTCGGACCTGTCACAAGTGCCAAGTCTATGCTGATAAGGTGCACATACCTTCAGTTCCTCTGAACGTCTTGACAGCTTCGTGGCCTTTTGCAATGTGGGGCATTGATATGATCGGCGAGATAAGACCTACAGCATCCAATGGGCATTGTTTCATCCTGGTAGCGATTGATTACTTTACAAAGTGGGTTGAAGCAACTTCCTTTGCTACCGTAACCAAGAACGTCGTGGAATGGTTCATTCGACACAATCTGATCTGTCGATACGGTGTACCAGAGAGGATCATTACGGACAATGGTACGAATCTCAACAATAAGATGATCACCGAGCTCTGCAAGCAGTTCAAGATACATCATCACAACTCTTCTCCCTACCGGTCGAAGATGAATGGGGCTGTTGAAGCGGCTAATAAGAACATTAAGAAAATTGTGCAGAAGATGACAGTGACATACAAAGATTGCACGAGATGTTACCATTTGCTCTTCATGGGTACCGTACCTCAGCACGGACGTCAACAGGGGCAACACCCTATTCCTTGGTATATGGCATGGAGGTCGTATTGCCCATTGAAGTTCAGATACCCTCTCTTCGGATTATGAAAGATGCAGGTTTGAGCAAAGATGACTGGATCCAGACCTGGCTTGATCAGTTGAACTTAATCAACGAAAAGAGACTTACTGCTATTTCTCATGGTCAGACGTATCAAAAATGGATGATCAAGGCATTTAACAAGAAAGTTAGATGACAAGAGTATCAAGTTGGGGACCTGGTTATCAAATGCATCATACTACCTCAAGGTGATCCTAGGGGCAAATGGACACCTACTTACAAAGGGCCATTTGTGGTTAAGAACATTTTCTCAGGAGGAGCTATGATTCTAACCACCATGGATGGTGACGACCTTCCTCACCCCGTCAATGCAGACATAGTGAAAAGATACTACGCATAATCAAAGACCCGCTAGGTCGACTGGCCTAGGAAAAAATAAGGGCTTCCCGGCGAACCAAAAGGGTTCAGGCAAAAATAAGGGTTGAAAATGAAAAATTTGTACACCCGGTAAGTCGAAAACCTGAAAAGGCGGCTTGGGCAAAAAAGGGTATCCCGGTGGACAGATAACCCGAAAGGGCGGTCCAGGAAAAAATTAGGGATCAAAGCGTAACACTATGCCTCATTGGATCACCTTGCAACCAGACTTCAGTATCGACTAGAAAGCTCGGACGGCGCTAATCAATCTGATCTACCTTCAACCAATAGCAAAGTGATGAGACGCTCGAGGACATAAAGGCAATGGCAGAGTTGGAACCCAGTGGGATTATTCATATATCTGTTTTGTTTTCTTTTCACAAATTGTATAAACTATATTTGTTCAGCGGCGTTCTCTTACTAGGACGTCAGCCTCTTGTACAAAAAACGCCAATTTACAGGCCAAATTTCAAAATCAATACAATTCATTTTCAAAGAAATTTCAAGCTATTTTTCCTTGATCTGTTTTGTTTTGTAAAGAACGTCCAATGTTCATTTTTGATATTTGCACTTGACATTAATTTTTGCTCATAAATGTTTGCATCCGAAACAAAAGATGATTACTGGTAATATCAGAAACAGTGGCAAATAAGAATTGTCCAAACTGTACAGTGGCTTTGTCCACCAGGTACAATGTGGATTCAGCTGAAGAATATGACCAAGATACTTTCACTCCCTGCAAAGTAAGACGGTAATGATAGCCCTCCTCAGCTGAGACTTGCAACCGTGAATGAATCGGTAATATGCTCCCCAAGCAGAGTTCATTCACCATCATACTGAAAAGGCTTAATATCCCCGGCAGTCTTAATATTCCCCAGCGGAGTATAAGAATGTTCCCCGGTAGAATACAAGATATCCCCAGTGGTGTTAAAATTTTCCCAGCGTAGTTTGAAAAAGCTTCCCCAATGGAGTTGAAGAATCATCCCCAATAGACTCCGGAAGTTCGTCCCCGGCCGAGTATAAAAAGGAATATCCCCAGCCGAGTTCAAAGGAAGATTATCCCCAGCAAAGCTCAAAGGATTATCCCCATTAGAGACTAAAAGGTTATCCCCAGTGAAGTCGCAACTGAAAGATCATCCCTGTGATCGGTGGAAATAGAACTGACTGTTTTTTAAGCTGGTTCGCGAAATGTCGCGGTAAGCAAGAGTCGCCACCGTATTTTATGTTCTCCAACAAGGAAAGGACAAAAGCACAGCAAAATTCCTTTTCGAGAATGTTTCTCGGTTCGGGAGGTAGATTTATAGAAAGGGAAGGTGTTAGCACCCTTTCTATCCGTGGTTATCCACGGGCTCTTAGGTACTTGCTCACTATGTTTTCAAAAATTGTTTGCTTTTCATGTGTTTGTGGGTTTGGAAAAAGTTTAGTTTGAAAGACTTCTAGGTAACTCTTGTATCAGTCCTCAAGAGTGTATGAAGTATTTGTTTGAAAACTTTTTGAAAGTGTAGGTGCGAAAAGATGTTTTTGTTTTTTGAAAGAGCAAGTACCCAGGAGAAATCTACCTACTCTAAGGAATTAGGCTGTGTAAGAGTCCTTTAGACAGTACTATCCCACTATTGAGAAATAGGTAGCACCGTCGTTGGAGGTATTCGGGTCAATTCGATTAAGGGACAATGTGGTCACCAAAGCAATGGTAGGACGCCTTAGCGGTAACCCTAACGTCCTAGATCCTTTTTATCTGAGGCAACCATTTCGAGGCAACTGGATCTTTAGACAGGAGGGCGACCTCTAAAACACCCTATACTTGACGACCACCTCGAGGAAACCAAGTGAGGCGTACCCTAAGAGTGGCATGTGCATGTGCGTTGTTTCAGTTTATGTTTATCTTTGAACATGCATTTGTGAGCTACAGATCGATTTATTTTTCATACAAGTCTTTCATGCATTTTTAACAGTTAAGAGTGCGGAAAATAAATTGCGGAAAGGTAAATCTAAGCTATTACAAGGCGCGGGTCTATACATCTCCAAAAACAAAACCCGTTTGGAAAATAAATGCGAGAAAAAGTAAATAAAGCGATAAAAGCCTAATTAACTATTACATTTCCGGAGCAGTTACATAAATATAATGAATTAAAATAAACATGCGCGCGAAAGATTGAATCGGGACGTCCTTAGGGTTTTGACCCTTTTTTGAGAAAAGAATTGAAATTGGTCCTTTTTGCAATTAATGAAATATTAAACCTAATTTACTAATTAATTAATTATTTACATAAAAAAATATTTTTTGTGTTTTTTATGTCTTAATGAAAAACAAAAATAAAAGAAATTAAAAGTCAAGAAAACCCTAATTAACTAAATTAATTAATTTACATTTATTTACAAAATAATTATTAAGGTGGAATTACTAAATAATAATAAAAATAAAAATATTAGTTTTTCTGAATTTTATTAGGAAAATAATTAAGTTGTTAATTATATATTAATAATAGTAATAATTAATGAAAGGATTAAACAGAAATAAAAATAGAAAAAGAAAAAGGAACAAGGAAACCAGGGGGGTGTTGGACCCATTAGGAGGTGTTGACTGGAAATCTGGGCCCAATAAGCACATAAGCCCGTTGACTTCTGGAATTGTCTGTGTGTTGCATTGACCAGGAACATGGTGTCCATCCATTTTTGGCCATTGGATTGCTGTTAATGGCCACTTGGCGCCTGGGATTGGAAAGAATATGGTGGACACCACTTGAACAACCTGCACGTGATCCAGTTATGAAAAATAATACAAGGAATTTGGGTGGACCTGGGAATCGAACCCAGGTCCCAATGGTTCTTGGACAGATCACCAACCACTAGGCCATCACGCTACATTTGTTAATAAGATAAGCAATTAAAATAATATATAATACAACGACATGTGCTGGAAACAAACATGCACGCGCCATTATGTTTGAATGGACCAACCAAAGATCAGCACGTGTTCATCCCCTTTCACTGAACCTGTAAAAAAGCAAAGAGATAGCGGGGGTTTTTAACCCCCACAACCTGCATCCACAGAAAATAGCGATTAGGCGTACGCTAAATATAAATAGGGTGCGATGTGTCAACATGTTCGTCTCAATCTCCTGAGTTCAACCATATGCGTGAGAAGGTCTAATTTTTCCCGTGCTGGAAATCCCCAAATTGAAAGCTTCGAAAACCTAGAATTCGCCAATGGTAATTTTCGTTTCAGGGCGTTATAAGGTAATTAACCAGTACCAAAAGCTTCATGGGAGTTCTAGCGATGCAATACACACAAAAAATCTCATTAATAATGCATGAATATTGGATTACGATTATAAAAAAAATAACCAAACCGTGTGACTGTTTGTGGAGATTTCTTGAGCTTTGGCGTGTGATTTTGATTGCAAATTGCTCCTGGGAGTTCCTGTAATATATTAGAAACAAAAACAAGCTTTGAACCACGTTAAATTATGGAATTCAGTTTTGAATTTTCTTGAGTTTTTTGGAATATTGCATATGGCTTTTTGCAGCAGCTCTCACGTGAATAGCATTAGGGTTAGGTTGTGCATATGTATTGGAGGGGAATTAGGTCAAGTCTTGGCCCAAATATCCATTGCATTGATGTTTCAATATTTGATTTCCAATCAAATCTTTTTTCCTCTTTTTGATTGAAAAATCTTGCCAATTTTGGAGTTTTTGACATCTTTGATTGGCACACGAATTTGCCAGCTTGCCTTGAGCCTATTTGCTTCATAAAAAGATTTGAAAACCATATCTTTATATTTTCTACATTTTAAATCAATTAAATGAATTAATATTAATAAAAAATTCAATTAATTAATTAAAAATAAGAAAATAAATCAATTTAAGCTGAATGGGTCGTGCAGAAGCCTTGGACAATGTTTCAAGAATAAATTTGAGGCTCGTTAGCAAAAATAAGGTATTTTGAGCAAAGTTGACTTTTGCACATTCCCAAAAATTTCCCAACTTCTCCAATGCATATCTTGCTCAATTTTGATCATATGAACATGTTCTTGGACATTTTTGAAAAGTCTTGAAGTCCTCTAACCAATGCCTTTGGTCCCATGTCATTTGGATTTACCAATCTCAAGTTATGGTCTTTGACTTAAAATGCCTTTTTGTTGACTTTTGAAATTGACCTATAATGTAGAAATTGATAACTTTCTGTGAGAGCATTTCTTGGACTTGGAGTGTGAAGATGAGTTGTAGGAAATGTCATCCCCTTCAAAATGAGCATTGGATGGGATTTTTCTGATGAACCATGAAAAAGTTATGCCTTGGTCAAGTTACAGTTGACTTTTCAACTGTCCAAAAATAGCAACTTTTGCATCTTTGATGATTTTTGAGCCATTCTTGTGGAATCATGATCAATACTTGATCAAATGATGATTGTGGCTTCAAAATAAGATGTTGACCAAAAATTATGACTTTTGACTGCAAAATGACCATTTTGCCCCTACAGTTGATTGTGAAGCAAATGAAGCTATTGACTGTGCAATTTGATGCTGTGAGTCTTGAGGCTTGACATGTAGATGCTTGACAATGTATAGAGGCATATGGGACTTGATTGCACCATTGAAAACCTCAAATTCCTTGGGGGAACCAAAACCCTAATTTTGACTGGCTTAGGAGGATGTTTGATTGGGCAACCCCTTGATCTATTTGAAGATTGATCTTGACAAATCTTGAAGAATATGGGAGGGCAAATTTTGGGGTACAACAGTTGCCCCTGTTCAATATTCTTAGCATGGCATCTATAAGCCCATCATCCTATCCATCAATCTCCAAATGGCATCTATAAGCCCATTCCGCCATCACACTGCTACTATGTGAGCGCAAATTTCTGGGCACTCTAGTGTTCAATCATCTTCCACCTTCGGATTACGAAAGGCACGTCAGCCAATCTGCATCCTCAGGTCTAAGAAGATTGAACAGGGGCAACTGTTGTACCCCAAAATTTGCCCTCCCATATTCTTCAAGATTTGCAAAGAGCATGCTTCAAAATCTTCCCAAGGGTTGCACAATTCAAGGGCCTCCTAACAGTCAAAAAACTAGGGTTTTGGTTCTAGCAAAGTAACTGAAGTTTCCAAGGGTCCAATCAAGTCCCACATGCCTATAAACATGGTCAAGCACCCTCATGCCAAGTTTCAAGACTTACAGCACAAAATTGCACAGTCAAAAACCCTAATTGCTCTACAGTCAACTGTAGGGGCAAAATGGTCATTTGACAGTCAAAAGTTCAAATTTTTGGTCAACATCTCATTTTGAAGCCATAAAAATCATTTGATCAATTCTTGATCATGATTTTCAAGGCATGGCTCAAAAAGTCTCAAGATGCAAAAGTTTCCATATTTGGACAGTTGAAAAAGTCAACTGTAACTTGACCAAGGCATAACTTCCACATGGTTTATCAGAAAAATTCCATCCAAAGCTCATTTTGAAGAGAAAGACATTTCCTACAACTCCTCTTCACACTTCAAGTCCAAGAAATGCTCTCACAAAAAGTTATCAATTTCAACATTATAGGTCATTTTCAAAAGTCAACAAAAAGGGACTTTACGTCAAAGGCCATAACTTGAGATTGGTAAATCAAAATGACATGGGACCAAAGGCATTGGTTAGAGGACTTCAAGACCTTTCCAAAATGTCCAAGAACATGATCAAAGCTTAAAAATTGAGCAAGATATGCCTTGTGGAAGTTGGGAAATTTTTGGGAATTTTGAAAAGTCAACTTTACTTCAAATGACTTAAATTTGCTAATGGGCCACATTTTCTTCCAAGATTCATCATCCAAAGCATGTGCACGACCATTTGGCCCAAAGGGGATTTATTCATCATTTTTATTTATTTATTTAAATTTTTAATTACTATTAATTCATTTAATAAAATAAAATATGGGAAAAATAATCATCCATGCTTTTTAAATCTTTTTGTGCATGGAATGCCTTCAAGATTTCGTGCCCTATCTAATATGGAAAGAATCAAGGTGATTTGATCATGATTGGAACCAAAAGCACATGAAAAGATTGAAAAAATATACCATTAAAATCCAATATTTGATTCATGATTACAAGGATTTGTGGACTCAAATTTCAACCCTAATCTGATCCCATACATATACTGATCAAAACCTAATGCTAAGGAACCTGAAAAGCTGCGCCTGATCTCAAGAACCAAGTTTACATTTTTGTCAAAAAAATCAAAAACTGAAAACTGCCTTGGAGGACGATTCAAAGGAAAATATTGATCCCAAAAGCTTCCTAAGGCATTACTGAACCTGACTGGATACTTTTCCATGCCCATAGCATCCAGAATTGGTACATGGAGATCAAACTGTGTTATGCTTTTTGCATATTCGTATCTCACGACTCATGCATTATTTTCAATTTCCAATGATTGATTTGTGTTAATCTATTCATTATAAAGCTAACCATGTATTTTAATTGAGTTTTTGTGCATCGTATGAGAAATCACCATTGAAGCTCCCTAGGGTTGCAGAGTTGCAAAATTAGGGGTTTCCTCGTCCAGAAAAATTAGACCACGAGACCAAGGCTATTGGATTCAGAAGCTTCACGTGAATCGAACATACATGTCGCGCTCAATTTATGAGCCACCATGTGCTAATCGCTATTATCCTGTTTATCACTTAGTGGGGGTTTAAAACCCCCGCTATCTAATTGTTTTTTTTCAGGGCAAAACGAATCAACGAAGAAGATGCATGCGTGGAGCAAGGCCATTGGTCTATTCAAAGATTGGTGCGCGTTTTACTGACTCAGACCACTAACTTTTGTGTTTTCTTATAATGATTGTGGTCCATATAATTAACAAAGAAGGTCAGCAGCACAATTGGTCAGGCGTTGCATTGGTAAACTCTGGGACCTGGGTTCGAACCCATGGTCCCCCTCCTTTCTCCATATTATTTTTCTCCTCATGTTTACGTGCAGCGTTCCCCTCAGAGGCCTACCATACACTCAATATCCAAGCACGCCACATGTCTCAGAATATCCATCCAAGGGCCCAGATCTGATGAACATCGTACTCGCCAGTCAACGCGTACACACGCGCCTTGGAAAGTCAACTGAAGGCTTTCAAACATTGGGCCTGATTGCTACCAGCATACCTCCAAGTTGGGACAACAAACCCCCCATTGTTTGCTTTCTTTCACTTTTTTTTTATTTTTCTATTTTTTATTTGTTTAATTTAGTTTTGATTTAATTCTCCAAATTATTTTCATAAAACATAAAAAATAATAAAAAAAATCAGAAAAGATAAAATATAAATATATTTCACTTAAGCATTTTCTTTGTAAATAAAATCTTATTAATTAATTTAGTTTTAAATTCTAGGCTTAATTTTAAATATTTTTTTAATAAATTAAAAAATGTAGAATTAGGGTTTATATTCTTATCCTTCTTTTTTTTTTCTTTTTCACCATATTAATTATTAATTATTATTTTTGTAAATAAATTACCATGTAAATATGTAATTAAAATTAGGTCAAACTAAAAACCTTTTGAAAAAATAGTTAGAATTAGGTTTTAAATTCCATTAATTCTTATTAAAAATCCATAAATACAAAAAACTCCAAAAAAAAAAATCTCTTTTATTTTAATTTAATTAATTTGTTAATCGTAATTTAATTTCATTAAAAAGGGTCCAACGCCCTCGCTTTCGATTATCAGTTCGTTTCACGCATTTATTTCCTTTCTTATAATATTCATGTAATTCTCCCAAAGCCATGTAAATTAGACATTTATATTTCTCGCACTTTATTTTAATTTCAAATCGGGTCCCAGATTAAATTTGGCGATGTGGACCCGCGCCTTTGTAATAACGTAGGACCTTTATATTTCTCGCAACTTTTAAATTGTTAATTAAACTGCATGAAAGAATGAATGTCAAAAATAAAAGCAACGCGTAGATCACCCATACATGACAAGACAAAATATCTGAAAACGACACACAAATCACACACCACCCCTAGGGTACGCTTCACTGTTGCCTTGCCCCTCGAAAGGTGATCGTCGAGTAGAGGACATCTTAGTAAGTCCTCATGATCCAGGAACCTGGCATGAGGGTAGCTTCTAAGGTGTCTTCCTATTGCTCCGGTGATCACCATGTCCCGAACCCTCGAATTGACCCGAACACCTCCATCGGTGGTGCTACCTACCTCTCAATGGTGGGATGGCATTACCTTAAGGACATTTACACAGACAAATTCCTTAGGGTAGGTAGACGACTCTAGATACTTGCTCTAATTTCAAAAACAAATTCAAAAATACTTTTCACACCGACACCTTTTCAAAAAGCTTTCGAAAGCAATTTTTCAAACACTCTTGAGGACCGATACAAGAGTCGAACTGAAATTTTCAAAGAAACTTTTTAAAACCCACAGTTGAAAAGCAAACAAACCTTTTGAAAACACAATGAGCAAGTATCTAAGAGCCCATGGATAACCATGGATAGAAAGGGTGCTAACACCTTCCCTTTCTATAATCTACCTCCCGAACCGAGAGCAATCTCTATAAGGAATTTTTCTGTGCTTTTGTCCTTTCCCTTTGGAGAAAATAAAAGACGGTGGCGACTCTTGCTTCCGCGACATTTCGCGAACCAGCGTTAAACAGTCAGTTCCAGATCCACCGATCACAGAGTGGGAGCAAGGTCGACGTTATACTGGTATTGCTTGTAAAAAGAAGCAGCAAGGTTCTCCCAGTTGCGGACATTAGCTCCTTCCAATTGATAGAACCATTCAAGCTGAGTCCCTGATAGACTATCTTGAAAGAAATGAACCCACAGCTTTCTATCAGCAGTATAAGGTTGAATTTTTCTGACGTATGAGCGGAGATGGAGCTTTGGGAAGGATATCCCATCATACTTAGCAAATACAGGAGCTTTAAACTTGTGCGGGATCACCACCCCAGATGCTAGTCCCAGATCTCCAAAATCTAAACCAGGTATCTTCTGAATCTCCATTGCACTCAGTCCGTCTTCAAGTTGTTTGTACCTATCCTCAGCAGGAGGATATTGTTCTTCATCAAAATTAGTATCATTATCAGAGACCACAGGACTAGGACCCTTTCCTTCTTCTTGATTCTCTCCTCCTCCGTATGAATGAGACATATCAGCTTCCTGTCGCAACCTATTCCCAAATCTGTGACCCATATTCAGCAGAACCACCTTCTTCTTCTTCTTCTTCTTTTTCTTTTTCTCCTTCAGGATGAGAGTCTTCAAATCCTGTTGTCCTTTAGCCAAGTTCAAGAACATCTCTTGGAATTGATAATTCTGTGCTTGAAGAGCTTTGATAGCTTGATCAGTAGGTATTTCAGAAGACATTTCGTGCTGAAATAAACAGCGAAGAAGATAAGAAACTTGTAATGGTACCTGTAATGAGGTGCATGGTAATGGAATGCGTATGAAATGATTTCAAAGACTTTAGGAGATTTAAATTTGTAAACCAAGGGATAAACAAACTTTATTAGATTAAAACTTGTAAATTTTTTAACAATGCCTTTAAGGCGTTATAAATGAAATAAACTGAAAAGCACATCTAAACTAGAAACATTAAAAGATATCAGAAATCCCATGGTCGCTTTCCCTTCGTGCTGACATGATCATTGATTGTCCATTCATTCTCAAGCTGCCTTGTGAGCTTCAAGATCTTCCTTTCCTACTCATGATACTTATCTCGGTAGGTATCCCTTTCTTCCTTTAACTGGATCCAAGATCTCTTCAATGCCCCAAGATCAGTAGGCATATAGGGATAAAGGACTGTATAAGGAACACCTTCTTCATTAGTATGCTCCACAATTACCGGCAAAACAGCTTCATAAGGCATCCCCAGCTTTTCAGCACGGGCTCGAACCCACTAGAGATAAGGTTGCATAGGGAGAGAAGTCTTTGGTTCTAGCTCGTGAGGGTCAGACCTGTTCACCATGCCCCAGGCCCGTATAAACCTTCGGCGATGCTCATCCACATCCCCCTTGTAATCAAAGACAATATCTGTAAGAAGCAGCTCATGCGGACCGTCTCTCCGAGAGTGTCCAAACTGTCGTAAAGCCAAACAAGGACTGTAGGTAATTCCCCCTCTAATTCCAAGCAACGGGACATTCGTTTATTCCCCACATCAATCAATGACAGCTACTCTTTCCATATCCTTAGAACTCCAAAGAATGTCCGTATGAGCAAGGGACATGATTATGTAAGCCCAACCTACACCTTCCTCATTCTTCAATACAGACTTGGGGAGGTGTGAAATAAACCACCTCGCCAGCAGCGGTGTGCAAAACATGAGGGTCCCTCTTCTTCGCACGGTATGAGTATAAAGAGCATGCAGAATATCACCCAGAAGAGTGGGCACTGGATTACGAGACAAGAAGATCTTGACCGCATTCACGTCTATGAAGGAATCTGGATTCGGGAAAAGAACCAAACCATAGATGAGGAGAGCCAAGATGTCTTCAAAAGTTTGAAAGTCTAAGTTATCCCAGAACTGTTGAGCTTGATCCATTAGAAACTTGGCCAAGAAACCTTTAACCCCGCTCCGTGTCTCCCAGTTGGATACTATATCAAACCTTTTTAGATGTAGGGCTGAAGCAATATCCTCTGGCCTAGGGGCCTATTCTAAACCTGTGAAGGGTGTCTGCTCGAGAATGGATATACCCAGTAATTCAGAAAACTCATCCAAAGGGGGAACTAGCTGATAATCTGGGAAGGTGAAACAATGATGCACCAGATCAAAGAACTGGAAAAGCACGTTCATCATCTGCTCATCCAACTTTGAAGTGACCAGGCTGAGGAGATGACCATGTCTTCTAACAAATGAAGAAGTATCAGGAACCTTTGAGACTAACTCTCTGAGTTGAGCAGGCATTTTCACGAAGTTGACTCGAATGGTGTTTCTGCATACGGAAGTCATAACCTGCAAAATAGAACAAAGATAAATCCCCTCAGTCTTTGAAGTGGTTAGTATAACGAAGTATGTATGCTATGTTATGATGTATAATGTCATGATAAAGCATACAACATGTATAGCAAATAGTAGACATGGTAAAGGCAAACAAGTCACACAATAGCCCTTAAGTTTCAGGGTTGTATGGGGTCTAGGCACTACCCTCTTGAAGTTCAGTTAGTTTCAACCTGTCCTAATAATAGTAACCGGGTTCTAGAGGTTCTCAATATCACTGACCATCCTCCATCGGTCATGGTTTCAGCTCACACAATCTTTTCTTGCGGCCGAAACTATCTCGAGAGTATGGTCTCAATGAGTGTAGTATCGAGTATCAACCAGTTCTCAGCTCTATACCTAGGCCGGCTATCTCACTACTTCATATGGCCAAATTAGTCAATTATAGGTTCTAAGGTCAGTTGATGCTTAACGACCCATATAGCAGTCCCGTATTCTCCTTGTTCCTCCACGAGGGATACCGGTACCAACCAATGTGCCACATCAATGTAGCTACTGCTTCAACCTTATCGGTCTATGCTGTACAGTTCCCTCATAGTTTAGTGCTACTTAGATAAAAGGTGTCCCCCATATCCGGGTTAGGATCTATAGTAACTCCAATACAAAGGCCCACAAAGATAAAGCAATCAAATCAAATAATAGAAGAAATATGATGAACTAATCCTAAGGTATACCCCACTTATATTTCCCCATAAGAGTCACCAGTTATGTGATACGGTGGCCATAACCAGACTGTTTTGAAATGCTGGTTTGCGTTTTGCGTTTGTATTTGCAAAATGTCGCGGTAAGCAAGAGTCACCACAGACTTTTATTTTATCCGACAGGAAAGGAAAAAAACACAGAAAAATTCCTTTTTCGAGATATTTTGAGTATTGGGTAGATTATATTAAGGGAAGGTATTAGCACCCTTTCTATCCGTAGTTATCTACAGGCTCTTGGGTACTTTCTCATCATTTTCAAAATTTGCTTGTGTGTGTTTGATTTGAAAAAGCTTTTATTGTACTTCGATTTAACCCTTGCTTCTATCTTCAAGAGTGTTACGAAGTGTTTTTGAAAACTTGTTTGAAAAGAGTGTAAGTATGGAAAAGTTTGATTTGTTTGAGCAAGTACTTAAGAGCTAATCTACCTACTTGAAAAAAGAATTGTTCTATATTCGTTTCCTTTAGACAACGCTATCCTACTATTAGTGAGTAGGTAGCACCATTGTTGGAGTTTTAAAGGGTCAATTCGAAAGGGATGTACGATCACTAAAACAATGTTAGGACGTCTTAGTAATAACTCTAATGTCTTAAGATCAACATTCGAGGCAACATATCCGAGGCAACCTTTCCGAGGCACCTTTTTCGAACGGGACTTTGATCTTTGTTTAGGCAAGAGAGCGATCACTAAAATGCCCTATACTTAATGATAGTTTATCGAAGGCAACCGAAGTGAGAGTATACCCTAGGAGTGCGCATGTGCGAGTGATTCAATTTCAAATTTATTATCTTTGCACATTTATGGTTTGCTAACTGTTTTAATTTTAACATACATTCTTGTCATGCAATCCCTATTATCATACATCTAACAGTTAATATTTTGCGGAAATTAAAGTGCAAAAAATAAAGCTAAGCTATTACAAGGCTTCGGGTATTAATTACATAGCCAAAAACAACCCGTAAAAACGATAAATGAAAAGGAAAAAATCCAAATTAATCTATTACAACTTGTGAGCAATTACATTAATATGGTAAAAATAAATAAACGCGATAAATCGAGAACGGGAGAGAACTAGGGTTTTGACCCCGTTTAACCTAATTGAAAGAAAAAATTGTTTTTGTTGTTTTTTTAATTATTTTGAGAAAATAAAGTTTAAAATTAAATACAAAACCTAATTACTAATTAAATTAAATTAAAGAAAATAATTTACATGGCCTATTTTTTTGTATTTTGGTTATTTTTTAAGAAAAAGAAAATAGAATTAAGTTAGAAACAAAAACCCTAATGGTTCTAATTAATTTTAATTTATTTAAAAAATAATTAAAGTTACCCTATAATTAAATAAACTAATTAAATTAATTTTTGTATAAAAAATAAATTCTAATCTAATTGGATGAAAAATATATTTTTTGATTTTTTGATAAAAGAGTTAATTTTTATGTTAGTAAAAATAAATAAATAAATTAAATAAGGAAAATATAAAAAGAAAAGAAAATAGAAAATGGGCCTGAAATAACAACTTGGGAGGGTGATGATAGCAAGTCTTGGGCCCAAAGGAAATAGATCCATGTTGACTTTCCCGTTCCAGTGCTACGCGTTGACTGGGTTGTATGATGGTTCATCATGTGATGGCCATCAGATCTGGTTCCTGGACGCCTGGTTGGTTGTATGATGATGGTCCATGGTGGACTTCAAATCTACATGCGCGCCTGATCACATGAACGAAAATAATATGAAAGAATGAGGGGACCTGGGATTTGAACCCAGGCCCCAAAGCCTTTTCCACCTGCACCATTACCAACTGAACCACACATTTTTATTGTACATGGAATAACAACTAATCAATATATTGAAAACAGACAAAATAAAAAGCATCACGCGTGAAATTTCAAATGGGGAAATCAGGGCTTGCCACGCATGTTATCTTCTTCCCCTCTCCATTGGTAAAAGTCACTGACTTTTACCTACGGACAAATGTCCGTCACTACAACCCTTGCTTGTTTCCAAATCTCCCATGGGCATGATAAATGGAGTCTAAGGCCATGGGTTGATTCATCTTGGCCTGCTGAGCACGATGGTGCCCTTCTTGAGGGCCAATTTTACCTGTACCAAAAGATCCTAAAACGAGCCAACAAAACCTAGCAATGGTGAATTATGATATAGTCCACAAAAATGCAATTAAATTATATAGATAGCTTGCAAATGTGTTAAGGAACAAGAATATACTATTGAAACATGATGAATGTGCAAGAATAACAAGATTTAGTTTTGGAAATATGGGAAAACTGTGGGAGTCGTGGGGATGAATTCTGGGCACTAGCGCGCTTGCTTTCGATTGGTACAGCTTGCTTGCAATCCCAGGAAGTGAATGAGATGGTCAGGGAGCCTTGTAAGCTCCTGGAAGTGTGAAATCAAATCAGCACTTTTTTGTGATTTTTCCAAGTTTACTCTGCCTTTTCACGCCTATAAAAGCTTGTGTTTTAGGTCTGCAAATGTTCACTATATACCAAGGATTGGATTAGGGTTGAAATTATGCTCTCAATCTTTATCCATTATAGCTTTTGATTTTGATTTGATTCTCTTGAAAATCTTTCAAAAATAGGCCAAGCTCAATCTTTTTGTTCCCACCTATGCCTTGCATGAATTGGTTCACTTGCTAGCTGGATATAGGACCTGAAATATGCACAATATCTTGAGGTTTCAATGATTTGGATTTTTTCATGATTTGTTTTGATTTAAATTGATTTAATTGCAATAAAAATAAAAATAAAAAATAAAAATAAGATAAAGACAATTGGAAAGAGCTAGGGCTCGTGGACCATGCTACCAACTCAAAACAAGTGCAAAAAGTTAGGCCCATTTAGCAAAAATTGCAATTTGAGGCATAGTTGACTTTTGACAATTTTGCAAAAAGGGTCAACTTCACCAATGCATAACTTCCTCAATTTTGAGTATGTGTAGGTGTTCTTGGACTTTTTAGAAAGCTTGAGATGTCCTCTAAGCAACCCTTTTGGTATCATCTCAATTGAGTCTTCCATTATCATGTATGAAGCTTTGACAAAGAAGGTGTTTTTGTTGACTTTTCAAAATGACCTATAATGTCCAAATTCATAACTTCTTGTGAGTGCATATTTTGAACTTGGGAGCTGAAGATGAATTTTAGTGCATGGAATCCTCTTCAAAATGAGATTTGGATGGGTCATTTCTCATAAAGTATGAGAAAGTTATGCTTGGTCAAAGTTGAGTTGACTTTTCCTACAAAACCTTAATTTAACAATTTTTCGGTTTTGATGAATTGTGAGAAATCCTTGATGAATCATGATCAACCCTTGATCAAATGATGAATGATACTTCAAAATGACGATGTTGACCAAAAATATTGAAGTTTGACTGTATGTAGGCCACAGTTGACTTTTGCCCTAGCACGGTCGATTTTCAGGCCTTTGAGTAATTGACTGAGCAAACTTTCTCTATAGGGCTTGAAACTTGACATGGATAATCTTGAGAACATATTAGGACAATGGTGAGAATTTGGGATCCCTTGGACTCAAGTATCTTGATGCAACATGGGACCCTAATTTGAGGTAGACTGCCTTTAGGAGAGAGCTTGTCTGGTCAACCCTTGGACTTCCTTGAGCAATTTGAGGACCTCACTTGAAATGTTTTGAGAAATATGGGAGGGCAAATTTTGGGGTACAACACTGGAGAACCAAAAAGGTTCGGGCCAAAATTAGGGATAAAACAAAAAAAAATCTGTACACCCGACAAGTTGAAAACCTGAAAGGGCGACTTGGGAAAAAAAGGGTTTCCCGGTGGACTGAAAACCCGAAAGGGCGGTCCAGGCAAAAGTTAGGGAATTAAAACGTATGAATATGTCCCGTTGGATCACTTTATGGACAAACTTTGGCTTCCACTGACAAACTTTGAGGGTCTGATCAATTCAATCATCTTCGAACAAGGCAACAAATAGACAAGACACTCAGAGATACGAAGGCTATAGCAGAATGGAAACCCCATGGGATTTTTTATACACATAGCTATCTTTTCTTTGTATAAAAAATTTCATTTTTTTTACGACATCATTCTCTTAATATAATGTCTGTCTCCTTGTACAAAAAATACTTATTCAAAATCAATACAAAATATTCTTTTGAAAGTGCAAAAAACTATTTGTCTTTTCTTTATGCTTGTTTTGTTTACAAAGACGTCCAATGGTTCATTGTTGAGCATATGCATTTGAACATAATTACTGTTTACAAATAAATGAAATAAAAAGAGGCGATTACTGATAGGCTGAAAGGATAGAGAAATGTCTCTAGGCTATTCCATAAGTAATCCCCGACAGTGCATCGTTCAAATCCCCAACGGAACGAGGTTTCAAATTATTGATCCCCAGTAGAAGTTGTCAAATTTCTTAGGGCTCCCCAACAGGTCTTACAAGCAGCACATGGCATTTACAATAGAGTTTATTTCTCAAAACATAAATTCATCAACATGAAGATTTACACTCCATATCCTCAACAGCAGTCAGGGATTTATTTTCCATAAATCAAACAGCAATGCAGCAAATCAACTCACATACACATACATCGCATTCATATATCATAAACATGGATAAACATGAAGGCATACAATATAATCCCATTATGCACATATTTCATGTATCATGACTTGGCATTTTAAGCTAACATTTTACCCTTTTCAGGATAAGATCAACAACTTTCATTAACATTGTTCAACCTTTTCGGATACAGTTCAGACACGCTCCAAACACGAATTCCATCCTGATACTCATTCAGATTCAAAACTTTTGATACAATTCAAATACGCTCCAGACACGAATGCCATCCTGATACTCATTCAGATTCAACCTTTTCAGATACAGTTCAGATACGCTCCAAACATGGATGCCATTATGATATTCATTCAGATTCCACCTTTTGATACAGTTCAGATACGCTCCAAACACGGATGCCATCCTGATACTCATTCGGATCTCAACTTTTGATACAGTTCAGACCCGCTCCAAACACAGATGCCATCCTGATACTCATTCAGATTCAAACCTTTTGATACATTTCAAATACGCTCCAGACATGGATGCCATCTTGATACTCATTCAGATTTGAACCTTTTTAGATACAGTTCAGATACGCTCAAAACACGGATGCCATTCTTATATTAATTCAGATTCAACCTTTTGATACAGTTCAGATACACTCCAAAAACGGATGCCATCCTGATACTCATTCGGATCTCAACTTTTGATACAGTTCAGACATGTTCCAAACACGGATGCCATCCTGATACTCATTCGGATCTCAACTCTTGATACAGTTCAGATACGCTCCAAACACGGACGCCATTCTGATGCTCATTCGGATACAACTTTTAGATACAGTACATATACGCTCCAAACATGGATGCCATTCTGATATTCATTCAGATTCGAATTTCAGATACAGTACCGATACGCTCCAGACACGGATGCCATTCTGATATTCATTTGGATTTGACTTTTAGATACAATACAAATACGCTCTAGACGCGGATGCCATTCTGATACTCATTCTTCCAGCTTACAAATTACAATTCAACAATCACCTTTGATGGAATCTTTAAGCCCATCTCCTACAACTTTCTGTCACCTCTTCAAATGGCATATGTAATCCCATTCCATCTATCATTACATCATCGAGTGCAAATTTATGGGCACTCTAGTGTCCAATCATCTTCCACCTTCGAGTCACGAATGGCAAAACTCGTCAGTCTAACTCTTCAAGTTTAAGAAGATTGAACAGGGGCAGCTGTTGTACCCCAAAATTTTCCCTCACACTTATCAAGAATTTTCTCACAAGATCTCTTTGACTCAAGATTTCATTAGGGTTTGACCAGGTCAAGACACCTCCTCATGCATTGATGACCAAAACTAGGGTTTGAGTTTGCACAAGGATTTTTGGACTATCAATGCTTCATTTGACTTTCAAGGATCATTATAGACCCCCAAGATTACTCATGTCAAGTTTCAAGCCTTGAATCACATTTTGATCAGTCAATTAGACAATTGACCTAAAAATCAGTTGTATTGAGGAAAGAGTCAACTATGGCCAATTTATAGTCAAACTTCATAATTTTTGATCCACATCAACATATTAGACTCATATTTATCATTTGATTAAGTTTGGACTATAATTCCCCAAGAAATTTGATCAAATCATCAAAAGGGCAAAATGGTCAAAATTAGGGTTTTGACTGAGAAGGGGAAATTTTTTATTTTTGACCTAGAAAATGGTCAATTGGTTTAAGTCATGATCTCAAGAGTTCAATTTCATCATCTTTACCTAATGAAATGGTTCAAAACATTGCAAATCCATTGGATTGATAGATGAATTTTTCAGTCAACTGATCGAAAGTCAACTGTTCACTGAAAAGTCAAACTTTAACTTTTTGATCAAATTAAAGTTCCAAGGATCATAATTCATCAAAACATGTCAAAATGTGAAAATTGTTCATCAAGAAACCATAGATTTAAGATTTGGATTTGAAAAGTTGAAAAATTCTAACTTGGAAAATTTTCCAAGTATAGAAAATTTCTTATTTTTTCTCAACTTTAGGCCAAATTTTCACCATGATACAAAATGATTCAAAGGAAGTTCCCAACATGAAAGTTGTATATCTCTATGAAATCTACAACTTTGCTTCACATAATTTTTCCTAAAGATGCTTGGATTTCAATATATGATTTTGTGAATACATGCTCATGAACTAAAATACCTTAGTGAAATTTTGCCCTAGTCAGGCAGCTTTTTGACCTAACTTCATGGCAACTTTTCACCTAGTTTCAAGAGGAATCTTAAAAAGAATTTCAAATATGGGTTGTAGATAACATTAAAAGATTTCCAAAATGTCAAAGAACTCCTTGAGATCATTCTTGAGTAGGGAAAATCGAAGAGATGAAGTTGGCAATTTCTCACTTTGATTTCAAACCATTTCATGAAGAACAAGTTTTCAAATTTGCAAATTGGATGTACAATCTTCACTTTTAAGGCCTCAAACTCATTTCTCACTCCATCATTAATGAATTTCACAAGGTTTCATTCCCTAAAGACAAGCATTCAATGTATTGTACAAGGAAATAGCCATTTTTGGAAGAAAGGAAACATTGCCATTTTAGAAAAGCATGCTTTTTGCATTTTTTCATTTTCTTGAGCCTTGGACTTGTTCTTTCTGCACAAACCAAGTCTCTAAACCTAAGCAAAACGTGTTTAGAGCTTCAATCCACCCTTGAAACTCAGATTGATGCCTTAAGAAGTCACTTCTCACACTTGCTTCAAAAACAAGAAATGTAGCAAGACATGTGATCTTGTACTTCTGAGCAAGCACAAGTCCTTTAACCTCTTGCTCTATATAAAGCCATCATTTTTCAACTAAAACCGCACATGCCCAAGCTTTGAAACACCTTAGAATCATAAATTGCATAACAAGCCTCCAAACATGCAATCCTGACTTGTGAACTGAATCTTCCATTCCACTCGTGCGTTTTCAGGCCTTTTGGTTTCCCAAGCTTCTTTACCATACAAGTAAACCATCCCACATCCTGAAACATCACTGTAACTCCATCTTCCACATTGTTGAAAGTCAAAAACAGAGCCACACAGGTGGACTTCTCCAGACCATTCCAGCCACCCTAAGCTAAGCATTGCATTAGCTTCCTAGAAGTTCAAGGAAGCTAACCTGATCATCATAGCATCCTAAAGCAAGCTCATTCTCAAAACACGATTTCCATTTTCAAAGTGAGTTTTCTGTATTTCTAACTCTTGATACATGCATAGTTAGCTTACCATTTGTGAATATAGAATGTAGACATCATTGCTACGAAGCTGTACATATCCATAGCTTGCATTTATTTGGCCTGAGTTTAGAGAATTTTAAGTTTGAAGTTTCTAAAAAAATTAGGTTAAGAATTAGGGCCAACAAAATTCTCTCTGATCATGGACTTATAGGTTTAGCTATGCACATGGTTAGAATCGTGAGGTAAAATGCTATAATATTCATGTTATCACTTTCCATTTTTATTGGAAAATGAAAAAGTTACAAGTGGTCTGGCTGGCCAAAGGTTGAAGATGAAGTACAGGGCAAGGAAGCGTTTCATGTTATGTATTTTTGTTTTCATTTAGACTAACGGATGTACAGCCACCCCAGTGGTAAGGCAGCACACAAAAATTCCCTAGGTCACGGGTTCGAGCCTTGGCACTGGCTTTTGCAATTTTTCATACTTTTTTCCACTTTTTTTGTTTGTTTGCAGCACGGGCTTCTGGACATTGGGCCCTATATTTTTGCTAACTTCCTGCCTCCAGTTTACTCATGGCACCCCTGGCCCATATGTTTTTATTATTCATTGTATTTTCATTTCTATTTTATTTAATATATTTTCCTTAATAATAAAAATCATAAAAAATATAAAATGATCAATATTATATTTTTGTTTTTTCTTATTTTATTTTATCATAAAAAATATTTTTATTTAGTTATATATTATCTATTTTTGTTAAATAAATTTGTAAATTAAATTAAATTAGGTTAAATACTTTTTTTTTCTTCACACCTATTAAATATTTATTTTAACATATAAAAAGGCCAAAATACTTCATAAATACCATATATTATTTTCAATACAAAAATACAAAAATACTTAAAGAAATTTATTTTCTTTTAATAAATTATAATTAGGGTTTAATCAAAATCTTTTCTAAAAAAACAATTTCCTTCCTTAATTAATTTGAAATAATCTTGATTTACTTATTAGGTTTAGTATTAGAACTTTTTCACATAAAAACCAAACAAAATCTTCTCTGCATTCATACATATTTACATATTTAATTTATCTTGTACATTATTTATTCCAATATTTGTACATATTCAATTTGGTTGTAATAGCTTAATTAGGTTTATATTATTGCAATACCCATTCATGAATTGTATACCCCCCTCCCTCAATTAGGTTTATATTATTTCAAATTTATTATCTTTACCCATTCATGAATTGTAATCTTTAAATTTCGCAATTTATCGCTTTACATAACATGCTAGTAATTAGGGTTTGTATGGTAAGATAAGATCAATCAAATAGAAAACCCTAATCCAAGACAAAATCAAGCATGAAAATGGCACACTTGCACACAAGACACCCTTAGGGTTATCCCACTTGGTTGCCTTATACAAAATGGTCATATTATGCATGTAAATTGTCTTAGCAAAAACAAACAAATATAAGATCATAGACCCTCGATGACGCTATTCAAAGTTGCCTTACAAAAATGATCTTAGTCCCTCAAAAATACTAAGATACTTTACAACATTGCTAATTGTGATCGGTGGATTTAGAACTGACTGTTTAACGCTGGTTTCGCGAAATGTCGTAGGAGCAAGAGTCGCCACCGTCTTTTATTTTCTCCAACATGAACAGGACAAAAGCACAGCAAAATTCCTTATGAGATAGTTTCTCGGTTCGGGAGGTAGATTTATAGAAAGGGAAAGTGTTAGAACCATTTCTATCCATGGTTATCCATGGGCTCTTAGATACTTGCTCTTATGTTTTCAAAGTGTTTGCTTTTCAAAATGTGCGTGGGTTTGAAAAAGTTTCATTGAAAGATTTCTGAATGACTCTTGTATCAGTCCTCAAGAGTGTTTGAAAAATTGTTTTGAAAGCTTTTTGAAAGTGTCGGTGTGAAAAGGTTTTTGTTTGTTTTTTGAAAAGAGCAAGTATCCATGAGTCATCTACCTAACCTAAGGAATTAGGCTGTGTAAATGTCCTTAAGATAGTGCCATCCCACCATTGAGAGGTAGGTAGCACCGTCGTTGGAGGTGTTCGGGTCAATTCGAGTGTAGGCACAGTGTGGTCACCAGAGCAACAGTAGGACACCTTAGAAGCTACCCTTATGCCATTGATCCTTTTTATTCCGAGGCAACCGTTTCGAGGCAACTATTCCGAGGCAACCGTTTCGAGGCAACTCGTTTTGAGGCAACGGGATCAATGAACATAAGGACTTACTAAGACGTCCTATACTCGACGACCATGTTTCGAAGGTAAGGCAACAGTGAGGCGTACCCTAAGAGTGGTGTGTGAATTTGTGTGTCGTTTTCATGTTAATATTTGTCTTTGATTATGCATTTGTGGTGATCTACGCTTGTTTTTAATTTAGGTCATACATTCTTTCATGCAATTATAATTTAAAAGTGCGGAAATTTAAATGCGAAAAGATAAATCCTACGTTATTACAAGGCGCGGGTCTATACATCGCCAAATTAACAAAGACCCGTTTTAATAAAAAAATGCGGAAAATAAATAAATTCCTAATTACTATTACACGGATTGAGCAGTTACATAATATTCACAAAGAAAAAATAAGAATAAATGCGCGAATGAATTAAAGTTGCACGTTCGAGGGCGTTGGACCCTTTTGAAATTAAATTGAATTAAAAGTTGATTAATTATTTTATTAAAAAAGAAATGTTTTTTTAGGTTTTTTGTATTTATGAAATAAAGAAAAGAGAAACCCTAATTCTAAGTTGTTTTTAATTATTAAAGAAAAATATTAAAGTTTAACCTAATTTACTAAATATTTAATGTACATATTTATTTACAAAATAAATTAGTAATTAATAATAATAATAATAAGAAAAAGTTATTTATTAAGAAAAGTGATAAAAAGTTAAAAACCCTAATTTCTACATATTTTAATTTGTTAAGAAAAATATTAAAGTTTTGAAACCTAAATTAATCTAATTAATTGTTTAAAGTTTATTTACAAAAATAATGGTGAAATTAATATTAATAACAATAAACATTTTTTTTGATTTTTCTGTAGTTTATTTTTATTATGAAAATTATTTGATGGAATTAAAAGAAATAATTAAAACACTAAAAGAATTAAAAGAAAATCAAATAGAAATAAAAAATAATGCAAACCGTGGGGGGTATTCAGACCCAAAGGAAGGTTTTTTGGAAGCAATTTGGCCCATTAGACAAAAAGTCTTGTTTGACTTTCTGGCATCACGTGCGTGTTCATTGACTCCTGAGTACCGTGGTCTGCATTCTTTGGCCATTGGATTGAGTTTCATGGCCATTTGTGTTCTGGTTGTTGGCCATTTGTGTTCTGGCCTCAACGTTCCTTAATCTTCTCAGGATCTCTGTCTCGCCATGTATTGGTGTCATGCATAAGTTGTTCTTTTGGCCATTTGGCTTTTGGCTTATGACTTTTGGCTTTTGGCCATTTGGCTTTTGGCTTTTGGCCATTTGGCTTTTGGCCTCAACGTTCCTTAATGAACCTGCATGAGATCCTGTCTAAATCTGCAGTGTTGAATCTCATGAACACATTAAATAAAATCATAAAATGCAAATAAAGCCAATATATGAAGAAATTTAATGTTTAGGCACAATATGGCATGTATGAATGATTATACCCTTTTGATCATGGAGATCAAATCAATCTTACCCTTACTGGAAAATTAGTGACGTGAATGCTTTTATGCCTTTTGGATCATGGAGATCAAGCCAGCCTTACCCTTACTGAAGAAGTAGTGAGGTGTTGGTTTGTAACTGTGATGGCTTGTTTGTAGTGAGA
Organism: Vicia faba; assembly: GCA_948472305.1. Classification (NCBI taxonomy): domain Eukaryota; kingdom Viridiplantae; phylum Streptophyta; class Magnoliopsida; order Fabales; family Fabaceae; genus Vicia; species Vicia faba. The sequence continues at coordinate 1,279,632,328 of OX451740.1, read as the reverse complement.
GAGGGATTTGTAATAAGGATTTCAAGGTTTTAGGGTTCTTGAAAGAATTTAATATTCTAACATTGTTGTGGCAAGGTTTTTTCTCTCTTTTTTCTCCTCTCTGGTTTGTGTGAAAAGAAGGTGATTATATAATGGAAATTAGGGTAAAGAAAATGGACTTTGAATGTGCAATTGGGCCTCCAATGTTCACTTGAGTTCGTCACTTTCCAGGCTAAATCGCAGGGACTTAAGTGCAATTTTTGAAGTTGAAATGTGATAACAAAATTTTACCGACATCGAGAACTAACTTCTGTCCGAAAATCGGCTCAATCGGATAAAAGGTGAATTAGTTATGAATTTTTGAAGTTTCAGCTCAGACAAACTTATTTTGGGCTCCAATGTCGACTCTGACACGTTCTTCAATAAAAAACTGGTATTGATCGGAGCATAATCCGGTCTCTACTTTTGAAGCAAAGTTGTAGATCTATGAGTCAGTGACCTTGTGTAAAAATATGAGCCCAATCCGATAAAAATTGACCGAGTTATGAATTTTCGAAGTTTCGGCCCAGATGAAATAATATTCAGCATTCAGGATTTTCAGCGTGTTACGCACTCTGAGCAAGAAACGAAGGCCTTTTGAATACCGTTTGAACTCAATACCTTCTGTGAAAATGTAATCACCTCAATTTGTGAAATTTTGGCGCCGGAACCAGCTCGATACGATGAAAATCGACCAAGTTATGATTTTCTGAACATGACGCAAATAAACTTCTGTCACAAATTTTGTGCAAAAATACTTGATAAATCCACATTTTTGAAGACCTTCTAATCGAAATTGGCTTCCAGCCGTGAGATATGAAAACGTAGATAATGTCAAGACGAAATTTTGGCCACCGGAACGGGTTCAAAACGAGTCGCGATCTTCAAGTTATGAATTTTTTAGCGCGTAAAAACTGCACTTTCAGCACACTTTTTCACCATATTTCTTCAAGAAAACTCGCACATTCGGATACCTTCTTTAAAGAATTGACTCTTGAGCCGAATCTGAATTTGAGAATACGTTATCAGAGATATTTTGGTGAAAGAACACCTGAATATGACGCGCCGGGTTGGACTTGTGAATTTTTCTTGAAATGTTTTGAGAAATATGGGAGGGAAAATTTTGGGGTACAACAGTTGCCCCTGTTCAATCTTCTTAAACCTGAGGATGTAGATTGGCTTGCGTGCCTTTCGTGATCCGAAGGTGGAAGATGATTGAACACTAGAGTGCCCAGAAATTTGCACTCGCATAGTAGAGTATCAGCAACGTGATGGCGGGAATGGGCTTACTGATGCCATTTGGAGACTGGTGGATAGGAGGATGGGCTTATAGATTCCATCTAGGTGTCGATCGCGTAAGATATTCCTTAGCGAGAACTTGCGTACCTGAGAAAGAAAAATAATTACCTGGCCTGTTACAGGAGCTGATCTTCAAACCCTTTATGTAGATGTGCCCTGGCTGGATACAGGAATCGAATATGGAATATAGTCGTCAACAGATACACCCTGGCAAGATACAGGAATCAGATCTTCGAACTCTTCAGACGTGCCCTGGCAGGATACAGGAATCGAGTCTGGAACTTTAAAAGGTTTTTGTTGATAATGATGTGATGCATGAATCCGGGACGGTTACTTCCTCAACGGGACGATGAGAGAACCTTGGACGATTACTACCTCAACGGGACGATGAGAGAACCTTGGATGATTACTACCTCAACGGAACGATGAGAGAACCTTGGACGATTACTACCTCAACGGGACGATGAGAGAACCTTGGACGATTACTACATCAACGGGACGATGAGAGAACCTTGGACGATTACTACCTCAACGGGACGATGAGAGAACCTTGGATGATTACTACCTCAACGGGACGATGAGAGAACCTTTGGGCGATTACTACCTCAATGGGACGATGAGAGAACCTTGGACGATTACTACCTCAACAGGACGATGAGAGAACCTTGGGCAATTACTACCTCAACGGGACGATGAGAGAACCTTGGGCGATTACTACCTCAACGGGACGATGAGAGAACCTTGAACGATTGCTACCTCAACGGGACGATGAGAGAACCTTTGGGCGATTTCTACCTCAACGGGACGATGAGAGAACCTTGGGCGATTACTACCTCAACAGGACGATGAGAGAACCTTTAGGCGACTACAACCTCAGCAGAATGATGAGAGAATCTTTAAGCGACTACAACCTCAGCAGAATGATGAGAGAATCTTTGGCGACTTCAACCTCAGCAGAATGATGAGAGAATCTTTGGCGACTACAACCTCAGCAGAATGATGAAGGAATCTTAGGCGACTACAACCTCAACAGAATGATGAAGGAATCTTGGACGTCTTCTACTTCAAAAGGTAAAGACTTTTATCTATTGATCGTTCTTTCCTGAAAAAGTAACGAGTTAGTTGTATGCAATGTCATAATGTATGACATGCATGATGTCATGATGTTCTCAAAAATAAATGAGATTGGGGTGATATGATTCGTGTATGCATGTGTCATAATGTATGACAATGTGATGTTTATGAATGTATTTTCGTCTAGGAAAATAAATCCTTGACGAATGTCGGGAGCTGAATCCTGGGCTGATGTTGAAGAGAGTTCTTCATTTTCGCTGGGGATGATGGTTGCAAGAATATCGGTAGGAGAAGATGACTCCGTTGGGGAATAAACTTGGCGAATAGATTACTCTGCGGGGAGATGCTCTGTGGGAAGAGATGTACTTTGCTGAGGTTTGATGATAACTCCGCTGGGGATACCATTGTTGAGCTTTGTTGGAAGATTGGATGAACTCCGCTGGGGATAGGAAGACTTCGCCGGGGACGATCTTTCCGTGGCAATTGGCTGAGGATAACCCAGGTATATCCTGGTGGGGAAATAACCTTTGAATAAAGCCGGGGGAAAGCGTTCGTACTCTGCAGGTGATAAGCTTCCAGAATCTACTGGGGATAAGCTTCCTACTTGGGAGATTGATTCAACTTTCCTGGGGAGGCTTTTGAGACTGTATTGGGGAAGTGGCTCCACTGGATGTGCGGTATTCCGCCGGGGAACAATCTTAGATCAAGATTGCTGGGGATGCTTGTTAGGAATGTTTGTACACTCCGCTGGGGAATGTTGAGATCTTCGGGGAATAATCCAACTTCCTTAAGGCTGACAGTAAGCTAACTCTGCTTGGGGAGAGTGTTGCCGACTTGCTGGAGGTATGGGCCTTCTCAGGACTGATTGGAGACCCACTCTGCTTGGGGAGAATTGTTGGATCTTGTCTCACTCTCTGGGGAATTAAGGTATCTTGGTTACGTTCTTCAGCTGACCTTACCTTGGTGCCTGGAGGACAGAGCAGCTTGATCGTTCAGACCATTCTTATTGCCCCAGTTTCTGTGGGAGAGGGAGGCCTGTGAGGTGCTTGATGACTGCCGATTTACGAATCTTCTTCTGGTAGGCAAGGGACGAGATGACGGAACATAGTCGTACGCTGTGATCCCTAATTTTTGACTGGACCGCCCTTTCCGGTTTTCAGTCCACCGGGATACCCTTTTTTGCCTAAGCCTCCTTTTCAGGTTTTCGACTTGCCGGGTGTACAGATTTTTTTCATTTCATCCCTTATTTTGCCCGAACCCTTTTGGTTCGCCGGGAAGCCCTTATTTTTGCCTAGGTGTGTCAACCTAGCGGGTCTTTGATTTTGCGTAGTATTTTTTCGACTATGTCCACGCTCTCAGAGTGTAGGGAGATGCCCTTGTCAGTAGTATTGCGTTGCCGTACCACTAGAAGATGTCTGATCAGGCAAGATTCGTTGTCGGAATGCCCCAGGTGATCCAGATGGAGATTTGCCCCAAGCTGGTTGGCCTTTTGAGAGATTCTCCGAATCTTGGCTGGACTGCCCCAGATGATGGACACTGATCATGCCATGCCCCTTGATTGGATGTGTTTCTTCCACTGGAGGTGACTCTTTTGTTGAGAAGACCTTTGTTCATCGGATATTCGTTGTGCGAAGTTCTCTGCTGTTCAAACAAATAATCATATGCAAACAATGTTATCTTAAGAATGCAAAGCTTATGTCTGTCTTGAAATTTTTGAAAATGCATTTTTCAATAAAAACAAGTGAATTTTTTGTAAACTGTGATGTCAACTCGTTATCTTACCGCAAGCCTTAAGGAGTCAGGATACCTTTCGTAACAGTATGCTTTCGAACTAACCCATGCTTCAGCTAGGACTTTTAAAGGTTATAACGTGGCCAGGTTCACGGTTTAAGAAACAAAGGGTAAAGGCTCAAATTTTATTTGTACCCACCCACTCTTCGTAATGTTCTTCAAACCTAAACTCAGCTGATCGTGCGTTAGATCTTGTTGAGTCTTTGCTTTGATATACCAGTGATGGTTCGGATGTTGATGATTTATTTTGATTAGGCAGTCATTTCCTTTTTTGTTAAGGGTTTGTAGGACCTCTTTCTTTTTGATTTCATTATCCCTGTTTTTTGCCTGAACTGTTTCTTTTGGAATTACAGTCAGCGGGATGCCCCAGTTTTGTAAGTCTCCTTCATAGGTTTTGACTTATTGGGCTTTTATTTTGAGAAGTAATGACTGCTTGTCTTTATGATTGTTCGAAACCATCACTGTCTTTCTTTTTTTTGTAAAGACCTCTTTGGTGCTATTCGTTGTGCACTTGGATCAACTGAGAAAACTACCCTGCACCAGGTTATGATTAAGGGTTTTAATTTTCGAAAAGAAAAACTCCTACTTCTTTGGCTCAAAGGGGTTAACGAGGGACTATCTTCCTTATAACTCCAGTGTTTAGGAATTGAAACAATGCTTGTACCTCATCAGCGGGGTCTGTTCAAAAGCATACTGTATATCGTGGTATCGTTTTCGTCATCCTCCCTCAAAAGGCTTAGAATTGTTAACGGAGTGTTGAACATCACAAAAATATGAAAACAGTTTTAAGCATAGTAAACATAATTACTTCAAAACAGACACGTGTAATGCATTAATGAAATAACAAAGTTTGACATGAATAAAATGTTTGAACAATCAAAGAAAAATACAACTTGAACATTCGAATGAACAAAAGACATTCTCGATGACTTGGTGTAGGATCAGTGTTCAAACTTGACCTCCTTGGCATCAATCAAATCCTGGATCTTGTTCTTCAAGGTCCAACAGTCGTCGGTGTCATGTCCAGGACTGTCAGAATGGTAGGCACATCTCACACCCGGGTTGTACTTGGGAGAGGAAGTGTCAGGATTTTGAGGAGGATCCTTTAGTGTGATCAGTTTCGCCTTCAACAATTGTTGTAGTGCCTGAGACAAAGGCATGCTGATGTCAGTATACTTCCTATCTTGATACTTTATCCTACGCCTATTGCTCTTTCTTTGTTGAACAGGCGCGGGATCAGAGATCTGGATTGCCCCTACATCATGACGACCCTTTTTACCATGTATAGCATTGGACTCCTTCTTCCCACTGTGGGGCTTTTTCTGAGCATCAGCAGGTGCGGTTTCTTGAATCTTCCCCGACTTGATACCAGCTTCAATTCTCTCCCCAGTCAAGATAAGATCTGTGAACCCAGTAGAAGAATTCCCAATCAGATGGTTGTAGAATGGACCAGACAAAGTCCCCAAGAACATGTCAACAAGCTCCCGGTCAGTTAGAGGTGGTTGTAACCTTCCAGCAAGGTCTCTCCATTTTTGGGCGTACTCCTTAAAACCTTCACCCGTCCCCAGTGACATACCCTGGAGTTGGGTACGCGTAGGAGCGAGGTCGGCATTATACTGATACTGCTTATAAAATGTAGTGGCCAAGTCCTCCCAGCTGCGGATGTTGGCTCCATTCAGTTGATAGAACCAGTCGAGTTGAGTTCCCGACAGACTATCCTGAAAGAAGTGAATCCACAAATTCTTGTCAGCCGTGTAGGGCTGGATCCTCCTTGTATAAGACCTGAGATGCAGCTTAGGACAAGAAGCCCCGTCATATTTTGCAAAGGCAGGTGCCTTGAATTTGTGGGGGATTACTACCCCAGAAGATAGACCTAGATCTTCGAAGTCCAGGCCGGGCACTTTTTGTATCTCCATGGCACTTAGCCGGTCTTCCAACTGTTTATACATGTCCTTAGCTGGAGGGTACTGCTCGTCATTATACTCGGTCTCGTTGTCGGAGACCACTGGACTAGGAACCTCCCTTTCTTGGGGACTATCATTCCCAACAGATGGGGTAGTCAACTCAACTTCATTTTGTGATCCATTCCCAGATTTGCATCTAGGGTTGAACAGCACCGTCCTCTTCTTCTTCTTTTTCAAAAGCAGGGTCTTCAGATCTTGTTGCCCCTGGGCCAAACTCATGATCAACTCTTGGAACTGGGCATTCTGAGCCTGGAGAGCCTTGATAGATTGCTCAGTAGATGATTCAGGATTCATGACGATCGGCTGAAATAAACAGCGAAGAAGGTAAGCAACCTGTAAAAAGGGATACCTGTAATGCAATGATGTGTATGTATGCATGCAATGTTTTCAAGGATCTCGCGGGGTAAACAAGAAAATTGTTAGAGTTGGGATCTGATAGCTTGATTGAAGGAACTTCATGTTGTTGAGAGTCCTTCTTCAAGGGTCAAGGCTCACCATATCAAGTGGGTCATAGCCCCTGACAACCTTGTCTAGAGGAAAATAAATCCCCTTTGCCCCTTGCTGGACAGTTGGTTCATCATGACCTGCATCACAAGCCCTTGAGATCCTTGAAATGGGTTAGCCCTTATGTAGGATGCATGCAAGGGTATGATGTTATGCTATGCATGGAATAATATAGGTGAACCCTGTTATGAGTCCAGATTAAGGACTGTAAACAAAACCTGTAAGAAACTCAAGTGTCAGATAACAAGTATGCAAGTAGTCAAGTTTGAAAGCACACAAGTCACACAAAGAGCCCTTAGAGTTTAGGCAAGCATGAAGTTTGGGGTACTACCCTCTTGAAGTTGGTGGGCTCAAAACCTGTCCTATCTTAAGTAACCGGGTTCTAAGGATCTCAATATCATTGGATTGCTTTCATTGTTCATCGTTTCGATTTAGCCACTGAACTGGCGACCGAAGTATTCCAAGAAAACAACCCTCAATTGAGTGTAGCATCGAGTATCAACCAACCTCGGACTGCACCAAAGTCAGTTATCTCACTACCCTAAAGAGGCCAAGATGGTTCAATTAAGGTTCCTAAGGTCAGTTGATGCTTCACGACACCACGCAGAGGCCTCGTACTCTCCTTGACTGAACTCAAGGGTTACCGGTACACACCAAAGTGCCACATCAACGTAGCAGACTGCTTCAACCATGTCGGTATACCCCACACAGTTCCCTCACAGCCTTGTTGCTACTTTCTAAGATTGTATCCCCAGATCCGGGTTAGGATCTATAGAACTCCAAAGACAGTGCCCACAATTTAAAGCAAACAATTCAGACAATTGAAAACACAAGTGATCTTAGTCCTAAGGTACACCTCACTTTTAAAATCTCCCCAGCAGAGTCGCCAGTTCTGTGATCGGTGGATTTAGAACTGACTGTTTAACGCTAGTTTCGCGAAATGTCGCGGAAGCAAGAGTCGCCACCGTCTTTTATTTTCTCCAACATGAACAGGACAAAAGCACAGCAAAATTCCTTATGAGATAGTTTCTCGGTTCGGGAGGTAGATTTATAGAAAGGGAAGGTGTTAGCACCCTTTCTATCCATGGTTATCCATGTGCTCTTAGATACTTGCTCTTATGTTTTCAAAGTGTTTGCTTTTCAAAATGTGCGTGGGTTTGAAAAAGTTTCATTGAAAGATTTCTGAATGACTCTTGTATCAGTCCTCAAGAGTGTTTGAAAAATTGTTTTGAAAGCTTTTTGAAAGTGTCGGTGTGAAAAGGTTTTTGTTTGTTTTTTGAAAAGAGCAAGTATCCATGAGTCATCTACCTACCCTAAGGAATTAGGCTGTGTAAATGTCCTTAAGATAGTGCCATCCCACCATTGAGAGGTAGGTAGCACCGTCGTAGGAGGTGTTCTGGTCGATTCGAGTGTAGGGACAGTGTGGTCACCAGAGCAACAGTAGGACACCTTAGAAGCTACCCTTATGCCATTGATCCTTTTTATTCCGAGGCAACCGTTTCGAGGCAACTATTCCGAGGCAACCATTTTGAGGCAACTTGTTTTGAGGCAACGGGATCAATGAACATAAGGACTTACTAAGACGTCCTATACTCGACGACCACGTTTCGAAGGTAAGGCAACAATGAGGCGTACCCTAAGAGTGGTGTGTGAATTTGTGTGTTGTTTTCATGTTAATATTTGTCTTTGATCATGCATTTGTGGTGATCTACGCTTGTTTTTAATTTAGGCCATACATTCTTTCATGCAATTATAATTTAAAAGTGCGGAAATTTAAATGCGAAAAGATAAATCCTACGCTATTACAAGGCGCGGGTCTATACATCGCCAAATTAACAAAGACCCTTTTTAATAAAAAAATGCGGAAAATAAATAAATTCCTAATTACTATTACACGGCTTGAGCAGTTACATAATATTCACAAAGAAAAAATAAGAATAAATGCGCGAATGAATTAAAGTTGCACGTTCGAGGGCGTTGGACCCTTTTGAAATTAAATTGAATTAAAAGTTGATTAATTATTTTATTAAAAAAGAAATGTTTTTTAGGTTTTTTGTATTTATGAAATAAAGAAATTAAAATTGAAGAGAAACCCTAATTCTAAGTTGTTTTTAATTATTAAAGAAAAATATTAAAGTTTAACCTAATTTACTAAATAATTAATGTACATGTTTATTTACAAAATAAATTAGTAATTAATAATAATAATAATAATAATAATAATAATAATAATAATAATAATAATAATAATAATAATAATAAGAAAAAGTTATTTATTAAGAAAAGTGATAAAAAGTTAAAAACCCTAATTTCTACATATTTTAATTTGTTAAGAAAAATATTAAAGTTTTGAAACCTAAATTAATCTAATTAATTGTTTAAAGTTTATTTACAAAAATAATGGTGAAATTAATATTAATAACAATAAACATTTTTTTTGATTTTTCTGTATTTTATTTTTATTATGAAAATTATTTGATGGAATTAAAAGAAATAATTAAAATATTAAAAGAATTAAATCAAATAGAAATAAAAAACAATGCAAACCATGGGGGGTATTCAGACCCAAAGGGAGGTTTTTTGGAAGCAATTTGGCCCATTAGACAAAAAGCCTTGTTTGACTTTCTGGCATCACGTGCGTGTTCATTGACTCCTGAGTACCGTGGTCTGCATTCCTTGGCCATTGGATTGGGTTTCATGGCCATTTGTGTTCTGGCTGTTGGCCATTTGTGTTCTGGCCTCAACGTTCCTTAATCTTCTCAGGATGTCTGTCTCGCCATGTATTGGTGTCATGCATAAGTTGTTCTTTTGGCCATTTGGCTTTTGGCTTTTGGCTTTTGGCCATTTGGCTTTTGGCTTTTGGCCATTTGGCTTTTGGCCTCAACGTTCCTTAATGAACCTGCATGGGATCCTGTCTAAATCTGCAGTGTTGAATCTCATGAACACATTAAATAAAATCATAAAATGCAAATAAAGCCAATATATGAAGAAATTTAATGTTTAGGCACAATATGGCATGTATGAATGATTATACCCTTTTGATCATGGAGATCAAATCAATCTTACCCTTACTGGAAAATTAGTGACGTGAATGCTTTTATGCCTTTTGGATCATGGAGATCAAGCCAGCCTTACCTTTACTGAAGAAGTAGTGAGGTGTTGGTTTGTAACTGTGATGGCTTGTTTGTAGTGAGAGAGGGATTTGTAATAAGGATTTCAAGGTTTTAGGGTTCTTGAAAGAATTTAATATTCTAACAGTGTTGTGGCAAGGTTTTTTCTCTTTTTTTCTCCTCTCTGGTTTGTGTGAAAAGAAGGTGATTATATAATGGAAATTAGGGTAAAGAAAATGGGCTTTGAATGTGCAATTGGGCCTCCAATGTTCACTTGAGTTCGTCACTTTCCAGGCTAAATCGCAGGGACTTAAGTGCAATTTTTGAAGTTGAAATGTGAAAACAAAATGTAGCCGACATCGAGAACTAACTCCTGTCCGAAAATCGGCTCAATCGGATAAACGGTGAATTAGTTATGAATTTTTGAAGTTTCAGCTCAGACAAACTTATTTTGGGCTCCAGTGTCGACTCTGACACGTTCTTCAATAAAAAACTGTATTGATCGGAGCATAATCCGGTCTCGACTTTTGAAGCAAAGTTGTAGATCTATGAGTCAGTGACCTTGTGTAAAAATATGAGCCCAATCCGATAAAAATTGACCGAGTTATGAATTTTCGAAGTTTCGGCCCAGATGAAATAATATGCAGCATTCAGGATTTTCAGCGTGTTACGCACTCTGAGCAAGAAACAAAGGCCTTTTGAATACCGTTTGAACTCAATACCTTCTGTGAAAATGTAATCACCTCAATTTGTGAAATTTTAGCGTCGGAACCAGCTCGATACGATGAAAATCGACCAAGTTATGATTTTCTGAACATGACGCAAATAAACTTGTCACAAATTTTCTGTGCAAAAATACTTGATAAATCCACATTTTTGAAGACCTTCTGATCGAAATTGGCTTCCAGCCGTGAGATATGAAAACGTAGATAATGTCAAGACGGAATTTTGGCCACCGGAACGGGTTCAAAACGAGTCGCGATCTTCAAGTTATGAATTTTTTAGCGCGTAAAAACTGCACTTTCAGCACACTTTTTCACCATATTTCTTCAAGAAAACTCGCACATTCGGATACCTTCTTTAAAGAATTGACTCTTGAGCCGAACCTGAATTTGAGAATATGTTATCAGAGATATCTTGGGGAAAGAACACCTGAATATGACGCGCCGGGTTGGACTTGTGAATTTTTCTTGAAATGTTTTGAGAAATATGGGAGGGCAAATTTTGGGGTACAACACTAATCATGGCTATACGATGACCCGCGCCTGTCCCGTTTACATCCAAATATAGGGTTTCTTACAATATCTATAGTAAGACAACAATATCAAAGGAAAAGAAAATGAACAAGAAAGACATTTGAGTAGGTATATTACTTTTAGTTACTTGCTCCATTTCAAACAAATATCCTTGCTATTTTCAAAACAAACACACATATTTCAAAACATCTTACAATCTTGAAAACATTTTCAAAAAGACAAGGATCTTTGTATACATTCTTACGAACGAGAATCATTACAAAGATTGCCTAAACAATGGCCTCTTTTTCAAAATACTTTTAAAACCACACAAAACACAATTTCAAACAAAAGCAAGTGATCTAGCAAGTAACTAAGAGCCCATGGAAAACCATGGATGAAAAGGGTGCTAATACCTTCCCTTTTCATAATCTACCCCCCGAACTCAAGAAACAATCTCAAAGGTCTTTCCTATGCTTTTTCACCTTTCCTTTTGGATAAAAGAAAATTCGATGGCGACTCTTGCTAACCGCAACATTTGCGAAAACGCAAAACAATCAAGTCAGTTCTCCCACCGTATCACAATATGAGTTCATTGAAATATTAATAATAATCAATAAATCATGTGCATTACATATCATGCATCATCTTATACATATTTCTTGCATTTCTGTTCATACCAGGTGTCTTACTGTGTTTCTCTGACTTTATTCAACAAGTTGTCTCACCGGTATAATACTCAGGCTAATTCCATGAAGAAAATGGAGAATCTTGAACAAGAAAATCTCGAGTTGCACGAAGAGGTTACTGCTTTGAAGGCCGGTATGTCCAATCTGACTGCTTCGATAGAATCATTGGTGGTTGCTCAAAATCATCTACCACTTGTTCCTCCTTCTGCCCAGCCACAACAAACGATGATTGCTTCTGAAGGTCCATCAGTTCCCGTTTCTGTTACTCCAGGTACTATGGCTCAGAATCGTATGCCTCAGTTTACCCGTGGGGAATGCCTGAAAATTTCATTCCAGAAGGTTATAATCTTGATGCTCAAGTTGCTCCAGTTGTTCAGGCTGCTACTACTCCTGCATCTCCTGTGGTGCATATTACTCCTGCTTCTAGAAATGAGATCCATTATACAGCACCTCCTACAGTGAATGCAATGTCGTTTGTTAATGATGAAGTTTATCGTTATGTTCCTTCACCGAGTGAAATTATGGGTTTCTATGATCGATTGGATGACTTTCAAGACTGGTTCAATAAGCCGAAGAAGGAAGTGAAGGCCCTCGAAGAAAATAATTATTTGGATAGAATGTCAGTGAACTTTGCCTAGTTCCTAATGTGAACGTGCCAACAGAGTTTAAAGTGCTAGAATTTGAGAGGTATAAGGGTAACTCTTATCCTCATGACCACGTCGTGATGTATATCAGGAAGATGTCTACCCATATTGATGATCAACATTTTCTTATTCATTTCTTCCAAGATAGCTTGATTGGTGCCGCTCTGAAGTGGTATATGAGTTTGGACAGTAGTATTATCCGTACCTTCAATGATCTGGGAGAAGCCTTTATCTAACAATATAAGTATAATATGTTCATGGCACCTGACCCTGACCAGTTAAGGGAAATGACTCATAGAGACAAGGAGTCGTTCAAAGAATATGTGCAACGTTGGCGTGAGATAGCTGCCTAGGTGGTGCCACCTATGGGAGAACAAGAAATGACCAAGATCTTCCTGAAAACCCTTGGATTATTTTATTATGAAAAGATGGCCGCCAGTGCACCGAGGGATTTCAATGAGATGGTGAGCATGAGTGCTTGTTTAGAAGAGACTGTTAGAGAGGGGTGCTTGACGAAAGATGAAGGGACAAAGAAGGTCGTCATACAGGTTCTCTCAAAAGAAAGAAAGTGAAATAAATGTTGTTATTGGGGAAGGTAAGATTAGGCCACCTAGAAGATATCATCGGTATCGACAACAGGTTACTTCTATGACTCCAGTTGTCAATATCTCTCCAACCAATATTCCCTATCAGAGACCACCTCCTCAAGGGAATCAAGGGAAATTCAGAAGAGAGATACTTTTGCCTCCATTCTGATTAGCTACATAGAGTTATTCCCGACTTTGGTTCAGAATAAGTTGGTTCAGGCCATACCACCTTCTTTTATACCTTCACCTTTACCCTTGTATTATAAGGCAGACCAGACGTGTGCTTTTCATTAAGGAGCACCAAGGCACAACATTAAGAATTATTATCCTTTAAAATCCGAAGTACAAAAGATGGTGGGGTCTGGCCTCCTATCCTTTAAAGATGTTGGAGCTAACGTGAAAGATAATCCTTTTCCTAAGCATGGAGGAGAAAATGTTGTATAATGGTTGCTGGTTGTCCTGGGGACTTCTAGATTTTTTATATCAACCTGGTTAGAGGGGATTTCGTAAAAATGCATGCGGATCTCTGCAAATTCAACTACTATACGCACAACCATGTTGGTTGTATTATTTGCAGTATAGATATCCAGGGATGTGATAAAGTAAAAGCTGATCTTCAGGAAATGATGGACGAAGGCCTCATTCATATAATCAAGCCAAGGGAAGAGGACTAAGAAGATGTGAATATAGTCTTTGGATGTCCTGGAGAATTCCATATTTTTACGTGAATCATATGAATTACGATTTGCTGCAGTTACACGTTACCTTCTGTCACATGGATGGTCAAGAAGAACACCATTACGGGTCTTGCCGAATATGCTGTAGAGATTCTCGTGGTTGTTCTATCGTGAGAAGGGGTATTCAGTTGTTATTAGACAATGGTACTATCAAAGTCTCAGGAAATAGAGATGACTACAATGGGATTAACGTGATTGAATATTGTTTGTCCGAGATTGTGTCAGATGATGAGTATGTTTCTGCAGATGAATTATTTTCCTCAGATGAAGATGTGTTCTCTAGCAATGATTATATGATGTTTAAATATTCTGAAGAAAGGGTGAATGTTATTGTGCCTTGTTTTGGTGTTCCTTCCCGTATAGAGATTGAGCAGCATAGCAAGCCAGTCGTTGCTTCAGTGGTGATTGGCTTGACGAGTCCTATTCCTTACGAATAAGACAAGGCCATGCCGTATAAATACAACACTATAATATTGGAGGATGGTGTGGAAGTTCCCATCCAACCTTTGTCTGATGTAAGGAATATTGTTGAAGCCAGCCGAGTAACCCACAGTGGCCGTGTTTTTGCACCTGTGATTTGAGGGAATGTTAATGCTGATAAAAGGGTTGTTGAAAGTACTGAACCTATGAGAACAGTGGGGGATCTAGTGGTACTACTCTGGAAAACTATGTTGATGATATATTGAATATTATCAAGATGAGTGACTATAAGATTGTAGATCAATTGTTGTAGATGCAATCTAAGATATCTATTCTAGAGTTGCTAATGAACTCTTCTGCCCACAGGGAATCTTTGATGAGAGTATTGGATCAAGCTTTTATGGAAAGTGATATGTATTTGGACCAATTCAGTAGTTTTGTAGGGAATATTACATCCTATAATAACCTGAGTTAATGTGATGATGAGTTTACCGTTGAAGGAAGGAATCATAATCTAGCTCTCCATATCTCCATGAATTGTAAGAATGACTCGTTGTCAAACGTGCTGATTGACAATGGGTCCAATTTAAATGTCATACCGAGGAGCGTGCTTATGAAGCTGAAGTACCAAGGAACTCAAATGCATACGAGTGGCATAATTGTGAATGCTTTTGATGGATCAAGGAAATTTGTCATTGGGGAAGTAGATTTTCCTATTCACACGGGCCCGCCCCTATTTCAGATTACTTTCCAAGTTATGGATATTGTTCCCTCTTACAGCTTTTTACTAGGGCGATCGTGGATCCACGAGGCAAGAGCTGTTACTTAAACTTTGCACCAAAAGCAAGCTTTGTTAATATCTCATTTATCTTCTTTCAGTATTGTGGAAGCGGATGAAGCTGCTGTTGGAACTTAGTTCCAAGCTTTATCCATTGATAATGTAAGGAAAATGAGGATTCTATAGCCTCATTTAAAGATGTTCAACAGGTAGTTCATAATGGCCCTAGCAAGGTGTGAGGGCAGATTGTTGATCCGCCTGTGAATAAGAATAGAGATGGTTTGAGATTCTCTATGAAGAATAGTAAATATGAGAATATGAAGTCGAATTACGCTTTGTAAAAATATCAAGACACTTTTGGAGCGGAGGTTACCTTCATCCAACTTTTCCTAGGATCAATGTTATTCTGGAAGGTGAATCAGAGCAACAGATGCCAAACCACGTGACACATGGAGTCAGAGTCCAAAACTGGATCACTATTGATGTTCCCTCTTGCATTCATATTTCAAAGTAATTTGTTTTTGTTAATCTTTTCAAAAATCATTCACTCTGCCCAAGGTGAAAGTATTGATATTGGATAGGTCGGCACATGTGTTTGCAACAGAGGAAATGTTATACGAAAAACCTTGGTATTATGATATCAAGCATTTTCTCCAAACTCAGGAATACCCGGCTGGTGCATCAAATAAAGATAGAAAAGGCAGCTTTTTCTTCAATGAAGATGTGCTATACAAAAGAAATTATGACATGGTCTTGCTCAGATGCGTGGATAAACAGGAAGCAGACATGTTGATGCATGAAATCCATGAAGGTTCCTTTGGCACTCATAACAATGGATATTCGATGACAAAGAAGATGCTTAGGGCAGTTTACTATTGGTTGACAATGGAATCTGACTGTTATAAATTTGCAAAGAAGTGCCATAAGTTCCAGATTTATGCTGACAAAATTCATGTGCCTCCAACACTTCTCAATGTTATTTCTTCCCCGTGGCCTTTCCCTATGTGGGGTATTGACATAATTGGAATGATTAAACCCAAGGTGTTGAATGGTCATCGTTTTATCTTGGTGGCAATTGACTACTTCACCAAATGGGTGGAATCAGCTTCATATGCTAATGTTACTAAGCAAGTGGTAGTACGCTTTATCAAGAACAATCTTATATGTCGGTATGGTGTGGCAAACAGGATTATCACTTACAATGACTCGAATCTGAATAACAAGATGATGACAGAATTTTATGGTGAATTCAAGATTATCCATCACAACTCATCTTCTTACATGCTAAAGATGAATGGGGTTGTTGAAGCTGCCAATAAAAACATCAAGAAGATCATCCATCAAATTGTTGTTACCTATAAAGATTTGCATTAGATGCTCCCTTTTGATTTGCATGGATATCGTACATCCGTCCACACTTCTACAGGGGTAACTCTGTTCTCTGTTGTGTATGGTATGGAATGAGAGAAAAATGATAGAAGAATCAGAGAAGTATAAGAGAAGATTAAGATGAGAATTAGAAAACAATGACATAAGTGGTAGTATATATAATGATTTGTATAACGACTAGTTTAAATAATGTTTAGTTTGAATAACGGCTAGTTTGAATAACGGCTAGTTTGAAGAATATAATTTTTATTATAATTTAATGTGGTACTAATGACTATTTTACATAGGTGTTGATAATTTAAAGTAGTACTAATGGCCATTTTACATAAGTGTTGATAAATTAAAGTGGTACTAATGACCATTTTACATAAGTGATACTTACTACATCCCATTTTTTTCTTCTTATTATAATATTTTTCATGAAGATCTCGTTGAGTATCATTCATAGTAGAAGTGTCTTTCATGATGATATGCCTTGCCTTTAATTTTAGCTTGTCCTCCTTACATTGAGCTAGTCTTTCCATTATTGTTGCTCTTTTAATCCTTGCATCTTGCATTACATTTGGAATCTCCTTTGTCTTACCCTTCCTTTTTTTATGCTTTTTGTCCCATTGGACGCTCTATTGATGATGATGAGTTAAACTCATAACTTGAAGGTGTATCTGGGTTAACTGATGATGCCCCACTAGCATAAGTCTTTGTTATTTTTGAAGAATTTTCCATCGATTCTCCAATTCATTTAGGTTCATCTTTTAACAATCGCCATGCGTACTCAAGATTAAATATTGTACCTTCATCCTAAGAAAAAAAAATTATGCAGCGGCCATGATATCGTTCTCAGATGTCCCACTTTTCTTTCCAATAACATCTTGTTTGTAACACCAAATAAATTTTTGAACCAAGCCATTTATTCGATGCCAACGACATTTTGATTGCCCACCTAACTTTTCCCACAATTGCCCACGATACTGGTTATAATTGGTAGCGATTCTCAACCAAAAACTCTCAGCTTTTTGATCAACTCCCACAACTGGATCCTTTGAAACATTGATCCATGATTGAATAATAAGTATATGCTCATCCCTTACAAATTGCTCTCGAGATATTTTTTAACGACAACCGTTTCTTCTTTTTTAGTATCAATTTGAGTATAAAATAATGGAACTTAACATCCAGACATAAACTCAATCGGTGTTTCCGGTTCATGAAGAAAAAATTTCATACTATTAGAATTCATTTGAGGTCTACGATACATATTTGAATTGTTTGGTGACGTAAAAATTATGGCGGGGTTTGTTGGCACCGATGGAAATTGAGAATTTTGAGGATTAAGATTTTGATAATTTTGCATGTAATTAAATAAAGCTTGTTGATAATGAAAATAATTAGAATCTATTTGGCCTAAACAATTTAAATTTGAAGAGAAAAATTGAAAATTTAAGTTAAATATTTTATCAAAAAAAGGCTAATGAGAGAAAACTTATGTGAGAAGTTTTTTTAAATAAGATGTATTTATAATAAACTAATAGTGTTAAAAGAAAAGAAAAAAAAAAGAAACGTTGAAACACATAACAAATTTAATTATATTTATTTTTTAATAATAAATACTGCTATAATAAAGTGTTACGATTGGTCAGTCTGACCAACTCCAACAACTTAAAATTTGATACTACGAAGGCTACGCTGGAAAATTCTCGAAAAATCCTCCATTGGAAGTACTGTAAGGAGAAGCTCTAAGGCGGTGAAAAAAAACGGTATGGTCGTGGTACTAGTTGAATCCTATTTTACTAGCTAAACATATGTTTATCTATTAAGAAAAACACCTAAGACTTAGTAATGAAGAAAAATCTAAATATATTCCTGTAATATTTTCAATTGATTTAATCACTACAAAATAACTTGTGTTTTGCCACGTGAAAGCCACGTCGCTAACACCCAAATCACGCCACTATTCAAATTTTGCCACCTTAAGAAACACGTCGCTAAATAGCGCGTGGCAATCTTGTTGCAGCGTGAAAAGCATGTCACAAAGTTGCCACGTGAAATTCACGCCGCAACAGACTGTATAGGATGAAAGTGTGCAGAGCAGAGCAGGCAGTTCACATTTATATTTACGTTTGTTGTTGCGGCGTGTTTTTCACGTCACTAATTAGTAACATGAAAAACACGCCGCAACTTATTTTAAAATATAAAAAAAATTGTGTTTTAAATATATTAATTCTGTTTTAATAATTAATATTATTTTTTGTTTTATTAAATTTATAAATTAAATATTATAATTTATTTATTAAATACAATATTAAAAATCAAATTATCAAAAACAAAACTAAATATATCTAAATGTATAAATAAATATACTTATTATTATAAATTTAATAAACTCAAATTTAAATTTATAATATTTTTAAATATACAATATGATTATAAATTTATATTACACAAATAAAAAACTAAATACAAAATAAAAATAAAACTAAGCAGAATCATTAGAGTCGTCGGAAAAGTCGGGAAGAAAGTCATCATTATTTTGGAGGTTATTATTTTGGCCACCACTGTTGGGATTTCTTCCAAATGCTTGCATAAATTGTCGCATTTGCTCCTCCATATCAACTTGCCTCTTTGCCATTGCCTCAATTTGTCTATTATGTTCACCCCTCATTGCCTCCATTTGGGCATCCATTTGGGCCTTCAATGCCGCATCACGATCTTCGGACTCGCGTCTAGCCATTTGGGCCTTCCTGGATATAGTCTATCGTACATCCAACTACGATAATACATATAATATTCCATTTACTGCAAATTTATATAATCAAAACCTATTTAATTAGAAATATTAATTAATCAACTTAATAATAATCATAAACATATATAATTAAAGATAAATATATGCTTTCAAAAATATTTATAAACTCCTAAAAATATTTATTTATTTTTAAATAATTAAAATTTAATTTAAACACCTAAATTTTATAAACTCCTAAAAATTTAAAAACTTATTAAACTCCTAAAAATTTAATTTAAACACTTAAAATTTATAAACTACTAAAAATATTTAGTTATTTTTAAACACTTAAAATTTAATTTAAACACCTAAATTTTATAAACTCCTAAAAATTTAAAAACTTAAACTCCTAAAAATTTAATTTAAACACTTAAAATTTATAAACTCCTAAAAATATTTATTTATTTTTAAACACTTAAAATTTAATTTAAACACCTAAATTTTATAAACTCCTAAAAATTTAAAAACTTATTAAACTCCTAAAAATTTAATTTAAACACTAAAAATTTATAAACTCCTAAAAATATAAAAACTTAAACTCCTAAAATAATTAAACTCATTCATCACAAATTAATAATTAATTATTATTATAAACTAAATAATTAAACCTAAAATTTAACTCAAATACAAAAAATATATATAACCCAAATTCAACAATTTTAACCCAATGCAAATTCATGAAATTCAGAAAATATATATAACCTAAAAATTAATCAAATTCAAAAAATATACTAATTTCAAAAAAAAAAAATTCAAGACATACCTTTTATCTTGTAACTCCTTCAATCTTCTTATCCCTTTTTGCAATCTATACTTCTATCAATATTCTTCTTCTCTATTCAAAGAAAAATTGAAAAAAAAATTATATTCAAATAACACATCAAAAGCTGTTAACAAAGTATAAATAACATTAAATTGAAATTACCTTACAACCGATGTATGGAGATTGTAGGAATTTAAGTGTGGAGAAGAAAAAAATTTGGAGAAGAAAATGGGTATGGAGGAATATGGAAGGTTGAAGAAGAAGGTTAATAAAATCTGAAACGCTACTGTGTGTTGTGGAGCATTTTGATAAAGCAGATAAAGCAAGTAGCGACGTGAAAATCACGCCGCAACGTTGCCACGTGATTTTCACGTCGCAACAATCATACAACTGTTTTCTCTTTCTTCAAAACCTGAACACGCCAGTGTTGGAAGTTGTGATTAATTTATTTTTTATGATATTTTAATTAGCGACGTGAATCCCACGTCGCAACTTTTTTTAACACAAAAAAAACTGACACACTTAATGCTTCTTTATTATATTAGTAAAACACGTTGCCACGTGATTTTCACGTCGCAACTGACTTTATTTAGCCACATGAAAATCACGTGGTAAAATCACGTGGCTGGATAAACATTTTCTTGTAGTGAATTAATTAACATCTCTCAAAAACTTTAATATTACTGTATATTTACGGTTGAGTTAAAATCTAAAACTTTGTTAAATTCAAAAAAAATTAATATCATCTCATACAAATATTCTTAAATAAATTATAATAAAATATTAAATAGTTTAATAAAATTTAAATTACATTAAAAACACAAGAGTAAAAGAGTGATTTTCTCATTAGTAGGTTGCAAGCGTTTCACTTGTTGCCAATTTTTTTAAAATATAATTAATTAATTTTTTTAAATTAATTAAAACTGTTAATTATTAATTTATTTTTTAGAAATAATCAATGATTTATTTATTTTAATTATTTTTATTTTAACTACCATTAACACTATAATTTATTTTAATATATATATATATATATATATATATATATATATATATATATATATATATATATATATATATATATATATATATATATATATATATATATATATATATATATATATATTATTTTTAATTTTATTAAATAATAAATCAATATAGATTAATTATTTTTTAATTATTTTTATCTTAATTACCTATAAACCTTTATTAAAAATAGTTTTTTTATCTTATTTGCAACATTTACAAAAATGGAGAGACTAAAAAATTTTAAGATTTATGAAATAAATTGACCAAAAACTAAATTTTAAAATAAAAATGAAAAAAAATTGAAATCATTAAATAGGGGGATTAAAATGCATTTATGTCACAAAGTAATGATGGATTAATAATAAAAATTATACATTCATAGAATCAATAGAACCCAACATACCAAGAAAGCCACATGACTCTCCCATTTGAAAAAGATGTTCAACATGAAGTGTTGTTAGGCTTTCTCAAATACTCAGCCCCAAATACGGCATTCACGCCCCAAACGAATCTTTGTAAGCACTCAATCGAAGTGCTGCTTTCACCTATTCAAACATATTCGTCTACAACGTTAGCTGGAGACCCATATGCCAACATACAAATAACAGACGTACATTTCTGCAATGGTGAAAGTCCCATTTTACCATTTGTATCAACCCTCATTTGAAAATATTCATAATAATTTCCAAGGGCATCTACAATTCAAAGAAATACATGCCTATGCATTCTGAACCTTGAAATTGAACATCTCTGTATACTGGATTTTTTGAGAAGTAGTCATTGAATAATCGATTGTGCCCTTCATCACGACTTCGATCTACCATTGTTCTTCTCTTTGGCATAGAGGAACTTCCAGATTGATGTTCATTCTCAAGTGGTTGTTCTTCATCACTGTCGTCCATAATTCTTCTTCAACCAACTCTCAAAATTGTTGGTCAAAATCATCTGAATTGTCTGAATCCATTTAAGTGACTAAAGAATGAGAGAAAAATGATAGAAGAATCCGAGAAGTATAAGAGAAGAATAAGATGAGAATGATAAAATAATGACATAAGTGGTAGTATATATAATGGTTTGTATAACGACTAGTTTTAATAATGATTAGTTTGAATAACGGCTAGTTTGAATAACAGCTAGTTTGAAGAATATAATTTTTATTATAATTTAAAGTGGTACTAATGACCATTTTACATAGGTGTTGATAATTTAAAGTGGTACTAATGAATATTTTACAAGTGTTGATAAATTAAAGTGGTACTAATGACCATTTAACATAAGTGATACTTACTACATTCCATTTTTTTCTTCTCAATACAATATTTTTCATGAAGATCTCGTTGAGTATCATTCATAGTAAAAGTGTCTTTCATGATGATATGAATTGACTTTAATTTTATATTGTCCTCCTTACATTGAGCTAGTCTTTCCATTGTTGTTACTCTTTTAATTCTTGCATCTTCTGTTGCATTTGGAATCTCCTTTGCCATACCCTTCCTTTTTGATGCTTTTTGTCCCATTGGACGCTCCATTGGTGATGATGAGTTAAACTTAGAACTTGAAGGTGTATCTGGGTTATCTGATGATGCCCCACTAGCATAAGTCTTTGTTATTTTTGAAGAATTTCCAATCGATTCTTCCATTCATTTAGGTTCATCTTTTAACAATCGCCATGCATACCCAAGATTGAATAATGTACCTCTATCCTAAGCAAAAAAAAAACATGTGCAACGGCAATAATATCTTTCTCCGATGTCCCACTTTTCTTTCCATTAACAGCTTGTTTGTAACACCAAATAAATTTTTAAACTAAACCATTTATTCTTTGTCAACAATACTGGTTATAATTGGCAGTGATTCTTAACCAAAAACTCTCAGCTTTTTGATCAACTCCTACATATGGATCCTTTGAAACATTGAGTCATGATTGATAAGAAGTATATGCTCATCCCTTGTAAATTCCTCTCGAGATTTTTTTAACGACAACGATTTCTTCTTTTTAGTTCCAACATGAGTAGAAAATGGTGAAACTTGACATCTAGACATAAACCCAATCGGTGTTTCAGGTTCATGAAGAAAAAATTTCATACTACTAGAATTCATTTGAGGTCTACGATACATATTTGGATTGTTTGGTGACGAAAAAAGTATGGCGGAATTTGTTGACACCGATGGAAATTGAGAATTTTGAGGATTAGGATTTTGATAATTTTGCATTTAATTGAACAAAGCTTATTGTAATGAAAATGATTAGGATGTATTTGGCCTATATAATTTTAATTTGAAGGGAAAAAGGAAAAATTTTAATTAAATATTTTATCAAAAAAAGACTAATGAGAAAAAATTTGTGTGAAAAATTTCAAATAGGATGTATTTATAATAAACTAATAGTATTAAAATAAAAGAAAATAAAAAAAGAAACATTGAAACACATAACGAATTTAATTATATTCATTTTTTAATAAAAAATACCGTTACAATGCAGTGTTACGATTGGTCAGCCTAACAAACGTCGACGCTTTAAAATTTAAAAGCTATGGAAACTACACTAAAAAAATCATAGAAAAATCGTCGGTTGGAGGTACTCTAGGAAAAACCTCTAGGCAGTGAAAAAAAAACGATGTGATGGTGGTACTAGTTGGATCCTATTTTATTAGCTAAACATATGCTTATCTATTAAGAAAAACACCTAAGACTTAGTAATGAAGAAAAATTTAAATATCTTCCTGTAATATTTTCACTTGATTGAATTAATTAACATATCTTTAAAATTTTTTAATATTACTCCATATTTACGGTTGAGTTAAAATCCAAAACTTTGTTAAACTCAAAAAAATTTAATACCATCTCATACAAATGTTCTTGAAAAAATTGTAATAAAATATTAAATAGTTCAATAAAATTTAAATTACATTAAAAACACAAGAGTACAAGACTGATTTTGACATAGTAGGTTGCAAGCGTTTCACTGTGCTTAGGGGCAGAAGTTTGAATTCCCCTGTTACCAATTTTTTTATAAAATAATTAATTAATTTTTTCAAATTAATTGAAACTGTTAATTATTAATTTATTTTGTAAAAAATATCTATGATTTATTTAATTTAATTATTTTTATCTTAATTACCATTAACACTATAATTTATTTTAATATATATATATATATATATATATATATATATATATATATATATATATATATATATATATATATATATATATATATATATTATTTTTAATTTTATTAAATATTAAATCAATATAGATTAATTATTTTTTAATTATTCTTATCTTAATTACCTTTAAACCTTTATTAAAACTAGTTTTTTTTATCTTATTTGTCACATTTACAAAAGTGGAGAGACTAAAAAATTTTAAGATGTATTAAATAAATTGACCCAAAACTAAATTTTAAAATAGAATTGAAAAAAATTAAAATCATTAAATAGGAGAATTAAAATTCATTTAAGTCCAAAAAAAAATAAAATAACAATGTATATATAAGTCACAAAGCAATGATGGATTACTAATAAAAATTATACATTCATAAAGAATAAATATATTTACAATCTTAAAATTTAAATAATATCCACTATTTATTAATTTATTATATCTACACCCGATGTTGTAATTTATCACTCACACATAAAGGATTTTGTTTATATAATTTTCGACGACCAATCTCCTTTAAATCCACCTTACATGCATGTACTTCAGGATATCTAAGTTTTTTACAAAATAAATTCCCACAACGACAATTAAACCCTAATAGTCCCACTTTTTTGTTGCAACTATTGTTAAATTGTAATCCAATGTACCGAAACTATGTGTCGAAAAGATTTGATTTGTTTTAGATTTAAATAGATTTGATTTAAGTCTAGAATAAATTAGATTTGATTTAGTAACAAAAAGATATTTTGGACTTTGAGTTTAGGGTGTAAGCTCAGTTATAAATAGAGGGAGTAACCCCTATTTTGTAAGCAAGTCGAGCAAGTCATTCATAGTCTTTTGCAGTTGCAAAGTGAATAAGAAAGTTTTCACACTTTGTGAGTAGAGAGAAACTCTGCAGAAATTATTTGTCTTGTCTTCTTTTCTTTGTTTGTCTCATAATTAAATTATCATTATGGTAGAAATTCATCATAGAATTTGGTGGATTTCTAACATCTGGTATCGGAGCTTTGTTTCGATTCAAGGGAAGTGTCAATCAAGAACGATTGAAGAATTCACGATGACAAGTTATGGGAATGCAAATTATCCAGCAACCCTACCAATTCTTAAAGTTGACAACTATGAGAATTGGTGCAAACAGATGAAAGTCTTATTTAGGTGTCAAGGTCTTCGAGGCCTTGTAAAAGATGGAGTCTAAGCGCTTGGAGAAAACGCTTCAGAAGAAGAAAAGAAGAAATACATAGAATCTGAGAAGCTGAGTTATAAAGCATTATTTATAATTCATCAATGTGTCAGCCCAGACAATTTCGTAAAGGTTAGTGATTCAGAATCTGCAAAAGAAGCTTGGGAAATCCTTGAGAAGTCTTTTGGAGGCGCTAAGAAAGTGAAAGCAGTGAGGTTACAAACTCACAAAAGGAATTATGAACTGCTTCAAATGAAAGACAGTGAAAGCATATCTTATTTCTTCACTGGAGTTACAAAACTAGTAAATCAAATCAAGATATATGGAGAAGCGTTAACAACAAGAGTTGTTGTGTCGAAGATCTTGAGATCTTTAGCTCATAAGTTCGACCACATAGTGGTGGCGATAGAAGAGGGGAAAGACTTTTTGAAATTGACAAAGGAAGAGTTTCAAGGGACGCTTGAATCTTATGAACAAAGAATGAACGAAAGAGCTGGAGGAAAATCGAAGAGTGATGTGGCCTTGCAGGCACATTCAGCAAAAGAGACCAAAGGCAAAGGAAAGTGTTTCGACAGAGGTAGAGGTGGCTACAACAAATCGAATGGTAGAGGAAACCAAATCGAAGGAGACGTGTTGAATCAAAGAAGACCATACCAAGGCAACCAAAGAGGTGGTGTTGCAAATAGAAGAAGAGGTGCTGGTCGAAAACATGATAAGAGTCACATTTAATGTTACAATTGTCAGAAGTATGGTCACTATTCAAGTGATTGTTCAAAAAAACGAAAGAATCAAGAAAGTGATGCAAAGCTTGCAAAACATGAAGAAGAAGAAGAGATGATGCTGATGGTCACAACAAGAGATGAAGATAGATTCAAGGACCAATGGTACTTGGATTCAGGATGTTCATCATATATGTCTGGAAGGAAAAACTGGTTCGCCAATATAAAGCCCTCAATGAAAAATTGCAAAAATTTGCAAATGACAATACTCTAGCAGCTGAAGGTATTTGTGATGTTATGATTATGAGGAAATATGGCAAATGGTCAGTAATCTCCAATGTGTTGTACATACCAGGCATGCAGAGCAATTTCCTCAGTTTAGGGCAGTTGGTCGAAAAGTATTATAAAGTGTCAATCAAAGATAAGATGATGAGAGTCGTTGATGCAAATGGGAGATTAATCTTAAAGGCTCCTATGTCTCAGAATCGAACCTTCAAGATTGAACTAAATGTGATGGAGCACAAGTGCCTTTCGACTGCAGCTAGCAGAGACGAATGGATGTGGCATTATAGACTAGGCCATCTCAACTTCAGAGACATCAGACATCTGAAGAGAAAAAATATGGTTTCAGGATTTCTAGAAATTGACATTCCAAACGAGGTATGTGAGGATTGTGTTCAGGCGAAGCAACACAAGAATAACTAGGCAAGGATGCAGGAAGCAGATCGAAGGCTAGTCTTGAAGTCATATACTCTGATGTATGTGGACCAATTCAGGTGGATTCGATGGGAGGTAACAAAAACTTTGTTACATTCATAGATGATTTCAGTCTAAAGCTATGGACTTACCTGATCAAGAAGAAAAGTGAAGTGATCAAAGTATTTACCAAGTTTAAGTCTATGGTCGAAAGACAAAGTGGTCGAAAGCTCAAAGTTTTGAGAACTGATGGTGGTGGAGAATATGTGTCGAAAGACTTCGACAAATTATGTGAAAAGGAAGGGATTGTGCATGAGGTGGTGCCACCCTATACTCCACAAAAAAATGGAATTGCAGAAAGGAAGAATCGAACCATCATGAATATGGTGAGAAGTATGTTGAAAGGCAAGAATTTACCTAAAGAGTTTTGGGGTGAAGTTGTTTCGACTGCAACATACATTTTGAACAAATGTCCTACAAAGAAGCTAGAAGGAATTACTCCAGAAGAATGTTGGTCTGGTGTGAAGCCTAGCTTGAGTCATCTGAAGGTATTTGGATCTATTGCACATAGACATGTGCCAGATCAGTTGAGAAGAAAACTTGATGATAAGTCAAGTCAAATGATTCTAGTTGGATATCATTCGACAGGAGGCTACAAGTTGTTCGATCCAGTGAAAAAGTAGATTGTGATCAGCAGGGACATGATCATACATGACTTTAAAGAATGGGATTGGACTTAAAATATCAAGAAAGATTCAGTGGGAATCGTTCTTGAAGAGCCAGAAGCTCAAGTCGAAAGAAAAGTTCGACAAGAGGAACCAGCAGATATACCAAGTACAAGCAGGCCTCAAAGAACAAGACGCATGCCTGCAAGATTGCAAGATTGTGTGATTACATCAGATGATGTAATAGATAATTAAGGTGAGCTGGTACATTATGCTTTCTATGAAGATGTTGAACCCGTTAATGCAGCTGAAGCATTAAAGGATTTGAAGTGGGTGAAAGCAATGAACGAAGAAGTAAAGTCTATCGAAGACAACAACACTTGGTCACTTGTCGAATTGCCTCAAGGAAAGAAGGCAATTGATGTCAAGTGGGTATACAAAGTGAAAACGAATTCGAAAGGTGAAGTAACTCGACATAAAGCAAGACTTGTGGCGAAAGGATTTCTATAGAAAAAAGGAATAAACTTCGATGAAGTTTTTGCACATATTGCTAGGATCGAAACAATCAGGATGGTTGTTGGTCTAGCAGAAATAAACAGTTGGCACATATGTCAGATGGACGTGAAGTATGCATTCCTAAATGGACCCTTAGATGAAGAAGTCTATGTTAAACAACCAGTTGGGTTTGTGAAACATGACGAAGAAAGAAAGGTGTACAGGCTACATAAAGCTCTGTATGGATTGAAACAAGCTCCAAGGGCTTGGAATAAGAAAATTGGTAGTTTTCTAAGCGAGAAGGAATTTATGAAGTGCACAACTGAACATGGAGTATATGTAAGAAGAAGCAAGATTAAATTGCTTATACTATGTCTTTATGTAGATGATTTGTTGATAACAGGCAGCTGTAAAAGTGAGATTGAAGACTTCAAAGGTGATCTCAACAAAGAATTTGAAATGTCTGATTTGGGTGAGATTTCATATTTCCTTGGTATCGAATTCTACAAGAGCAGTAGAGGTATGATGATGCATCAAAGAAGATATGCAGGAGAAATTCTCAAGAGGTTTGAGATGGAAGAATGCAACTCAACTTCGACGCCTACAGAACCAAGACTGCAACTTTCGAAAGATGCAGACGAAGATGATGTTGATCTAACCCAATACAGAAGACTTATTGGATCTTTGAGATAGATTTGTCATACAAGGCCTGATATAGCATATAGTGTAGGTATGGTAAGTAGATTCATGCAGAAGCCAAATGTATCACATCTAGTAGCAGTGAAGAGGATACTAAGGTATCTCAAAGGAACTTTCGATTATGGCATTTTATTTCTTGCAGTTGATAAAGGAAAAGAATGCAAGTTAGTGGGATACACTGATTCGAATTGGTGTAGTGATGCTGAAGATCGAAAGTCAACAGCAGGATATGTGTTTATGCTAGATGGTGCACCAGTTGCTTGGAATTCAAGAAAGGAACCAGTAGTGGCATTATCATCATGCGAAGCAGAATACATAGCTGCTTCTCTTTGTGCATGTCAAGCAACTTGGATGGTGAACTTGGTCGAAGAGATAACAGGGAAAAATCATGGAGCAATTACCATGAAGATAGACAGCATGTCAGCTATTAATCTGGCGAGGAACCCAATAGAACATGGTCGAAGTAAGTACATCGAAATGAGGTTCTATTATCTTCGAGAGCAGGTAGCAGATGGGAAGATGAATTTGGAACACTGCAGAACTGAGAATCAGATTGTAGACATCATGACGAAGGGGGTGCAAGTCGAAGTATTCAGAAAGCTAAGAGTCATGATGAACATAGACAATTTAGACACAATGAATTAGGTGGTGTGTTAAATTGTAATTCATAGTGTCAAAGAAGATTTGATTTATTTTAGATTTAAATAGATTTGATTTAAGTCCAGAATAGATTTGATTTGATTTGATTTAGTAACAAAAAGATATTTTGGGCTTTGGTCTTAGGGTGTAAGCTCAGTTATAAATAGAGGGAGTAACCCCTATTTTTAAAAGAAAGTCAAGCAAGACAATTCATTGTAATCACAGAATTTGCAGTTGCAAGTGATTAAGAAAGTTTTTCCACAATTTGTGGGCAGAGAGAAATTCTGCAGAAATATTTATCTTGTCTTCTTTTATTTATTTTTCTCATAACTAATCATCACTGTGGTCGAAATTCATCATAGTATTAGGTGAATTTCCAACAGTTGCTAGATGATTGTAACTAATAATACCATATTTTAGGAAACTATTTGCCAAAAAATTAGGAAAGCAATCGTTATCCAATTTTAATTTTAAATATAATTTTTCTCTTACGATTGGAACAAGAAAAAATTTAATTAGGATTGAATCAAATAGAATATTGATTTGATCAAAATATACATTTAAAATATAATTCAATTATTTTATTTTAAATAAAGAATAAAAAAGGGTAGGTCTAATTTAATTTTTGAGAAAAAAACGCAAGATTTATAAAAAAATATAATAAAAAAAAATAAAAGAAGAGAAATGATGATAATTTATTAATTTTGATGGAAAGGAAAATAAAGAGGGGAGAAAATAAATATTTTTATTTATAAAATAACATACACGTCTTAAATAAAAAAATGATACAGATATTTATAAAAATAATAATAATAAATTCAGTATATCCTAATTTTATGTAAATCCTTGATATGACAAACTATTTATAATTTTTGTTTTGTTAAATTAATGATTTTTATGTTCTTATGTTAAAAAGAATAATCATATATTTATGTTCTTAATTCTTTTTTGACATTAAACTCCTGAGATTAAAATTTTTATTTAGAAAATGTTTGATAAACACTATTTAAATTATCTTAAAATAATGTCATTAGAAATCACTATTTGCTAGACATAAGACTATGTTTCAAATGACAATTAGATTTATCCCCATGCAAAAATTATTCATAATAAATAGATAAATAGAGTAAAAATCTAAAATGAATATGATGATGGAAATAAAGTATCCAATTAAATAAGCAGTTATCTGCCTCATAAATATATTTATATTTTTATTATTATGTATTCATGTTAATTTATTAATTTTATTAAATATTATATGTCTAAGTTATTTTAGGCCCGTACCTATTTCAGATTACTTTTCAAGTTATGGATATTGTTTCCTATTACAGCTGTTTACTGGGGAGATCGTGGATCCACGAGGCAAGAGTTGTTACTTCAACTTTGCATCAGAAGCAAGCTTTGTTAATATCTCATTTATCCTCTTTCAGTGTTGTGGAAGCGGATGAAGCTGCTGTTGGAACTTAGTTCCAAGCTTTATCCATTGATAATGTGAGGAAACATGAGGATTATATAGCCTCATTTAAAGATGTTCAACAGGTAGTGCATAATGGCCATAGCAAGGTGTTGGGGAAGATTGTTGATCCGCCTATGAATAAGAATAGAGCTGGTTTGGGATTCTCTATGAAGAATAGTTAAGATGAGAATATGAAGTCGAATTATGCTTTGGCAAAATATCAAGACATCTTTTGTAGCGGAGGTGACTTTCATCCAACTGTTCCTAGGATCAATGCTATTCTGGAAGGTGAATCAGAGCAAGAGATGTCAAACTACATGACACATGGAGTTAGAGTCCAAAACTGGATCACTATTGATGTTCCCTCTTGCATTCATATTTCAAAGTAATTTATGTTTGTTTATCTTTTCAAAAATCTTTCACTTTGCCCAAGGTGAAAGTATTGATATTGGATAGGTCGGCGCATGTGTTTGCAATAGAGGAAACATTCTATGAAAAACCTTTGTATTATGATATCAATCATTTTCTCCAGACTCAGAAATACCCGACTGGTGCGTCAAATAAAGATAAAAAAGACATTGAGAAGGTTGACAGGCAGCTTTTTCCTCAATAAAGATGTAATATACAAAAGAAATTATGACATGGTCTTGCTTAGATGCGTGGATAAACATGAAGTAGACATGTTGATGCATAAAATTCATGAAGCTTCCTTTGGCACTCATGCCAATGGATATTCAATGGCAAAGAAGATGCTTAGGACAGGTTACTATTGGCTGACAATGGAATTTGACTGTTATAAATTTCCAAAGAAGTGTCATAAGTGCCAGATTTATGCTGACAAAATTCATGTGCCTCCGACACTTCTCAATGTTATTTCTTTCCCGTGGCCTTTCCCTATGTGGGGTATTGACATAATTGGAATGATTGAACCCAAGGTGTCGAATGGAAATCGTTTTATCTTGGTGGCAATTGACTACTTCACCAAATGGGTGGAATCAGCTTCATATGCTAATGTTACTAAGCAGGTGCTAGTACGCTTTATCAAGAACAATCTTATATGTCGGTATGGTGTGCCAAACAGGATTATCACTGACAAAAGCTCGAATCTGAATAACAAGATGATTACAGAACTTTGTGGAGAATTCAAGATTATTCATCACAATTCATCTCCTTACAGGCTAAAGATGAATGGGGTTGTTGAAGCTGCCAATAAAAACATCAAGAAGATCATCCAGGAAATGGTTGTTACCTATAAAGATTGGCATTAGATGCTCCCATTTGATTTACATGGATATCGTACATCCGTCCACACTTCGACAGGGGTAACTCTGTTCTCTCTTGTGTATGGTATGGAATGAGAGAAAAATGATAGAAGAATCAGAGAAGTATAAGAGAAGAATAAGATGAGAATGAGAAAACAATGACATAAGTGGTAGTATATATAATGGTTTGTATAACGACTAGTTTGAATAATGACTAGTTTGAATAACAGCTAGTTTGAATAACGGCTAGTTTGAAGAATATAAGTTTTATTATAATTTAAAGTGGTACTAATGACAATTTTACATAGGTGTTGATAATTTAAAGTAGTAGTAATGACCATGTTACATAAGTGTTGATAAATTAAAGTGGTACTAATGTCCATTTTACATAAGTCATACTTACTACGTCCCATTTTTTCTTCTTATTACAGTATTTTTCATGAAGATCTCGTTGAGTATCATTCATAGTAGAAGTGTCTTTCATGATGATATGCATTGCCTTTAATTTTAGCTTATCCTCCTTACATTGAGCTAGTCTTTCCATTGTTGTTGCTCTTTTAATCCTTGCATCTTGCATTGAATTTGGAATCTCCCTTGTCTTACCCTTCCTTTTTGAGGCTTTTTGTCCCATTGGACGCTCCATTAGTGATGATGAGTTAAACTCATAACTTGAAGGTGTATCTGGGTTAGCTGATGATGCCCCACTAGCATAAGTATTTGTTATTTTTGAAGAATTTCCAATCGATTCTCCAATTCATTTAGGTTCATCTTTTAACAATTGCCAAGCGTACTCTAGATTAAATGTTTCACCTTCATCCTAAGAAAAAAAATGTGCAGCGGCCATGATATCGTTCTCCGATGTACCACTTTTCTTTCCATTAACAGCTTGTTTGTAACACCAAATAAATTTTTTAACCAAGCCATTTATTCGATGCCAACGACATTTTAGTTGCCCGCCTAACTTTTCCCGCAATTGCCCACGAAACTGGTTATAATTGGCAGCGATTCTTAACCAAAAACTCTCAGCTATTTGATCAACTCCTACAACTGGATCCTTTTAAACATTGATCTATGATTGAATAAGAAGTATATGCTAATCCCTTATAAATTTCTCTCGAGATATTTTTTAACGACAATCATTTTTATTTTTTAGTACCAATTTGAGTAGAAAATAGTGGAACTTCACATCCAGACATAAACTCAATCGGTGTTTCCGGTTGATGACGAAAAAATTCCATACTATTAGAATTCATTTGAGGTCTACGATACATATTTGAATTGTTTGGTGACGGAAAAAATATGACGCGGTTTGTTGGCACCGATGGAAATTGAGAATTTTGAGGATTAAGATTTTGATAATTTTGCATGTAATTAAATAAAGCTTGTGGATAATGAAAATGATTAGAATCTATTTGGCCTAAACAATTTAAATTTGAAGAGAAAAAGTGAAAATTTAATTTAAATATTTTATGAAAAAAAGGCTAATGAGAGAAAATTTATGTGAGAATTTTTTTTTAAATATGATTTATTTATAATAAACTAATAGTGTTAAAAGAAAAGTAAAAAAAAGAAATGTTGAAACACATAACATTTTTAATTATATTTATTTTTTAATAAAAAGTACTGCTATAATAAAGTGTTACGATTGGTCAGCCTGACCAACTCCAACAACTTAAAATTTGATGCTACGAAGACTACGCTGGAAAATTCTTGAAAAATCCTCCATTGAAAGTACTCTAAGGAAAAGCTGTAAGGCGGTGAACAAAAACTGTATGGTCGTGTTACTAGCTGAATCCTATTTTACTAGCCAAACATATGTTTATCTATCAAGAAAACCACCTAAGACTTAATAATGAAGAAAAATCTAAATATCTTCCTGTAATATTTTCACTTGATTTAATTAATTAACATCTCACAAAAAATTTAATATTACTGCATATTTACGGTTGAGTTAAAATCTAAAACTTTGTTAAATTAAAAAAAATTAATATCATCTCATGCAAATGTTCTTAAATAAATTATAATAAAATCATAAATAGTTTAATAAAATTTAAATTACATTAAAAACACAAGAGTAAAAGAGTGATTTTGTCATAGTAGGTTGCAAGCGTTTCACTTGTTGCCAATTTTTTTATAATATAATTAATTAAATTTTTTAAATTAATTAAAACTGTTAATTATTAATTTATTTTGTAGAAATAATCAATGATTTATTTATTTTAATTATTTTTATTTTAACTACCATTAACACTATAATTTATTTTAATATATATATATATATATATATATATATATATATATATATATATATATATATATATATATATATTATTTTTAATTTTATTAAATATTAAATCAATATAGATTAATTATTTTTTAATTATTTTTACCTTAATTACCTTTAAGCCTTTATTAAAAATAGTTTTTTAATCTTATTTGCAACATTTACAAAAATGGAGAGACTAAAAAATTTTAAGATTTATGAAATAAATTGACCAAAAACTAAATTTTAAAATAAAAATAAAAAAAATGGAAAAAAATTAAAATCATTAAATAGGAGGATTAAAATGCATTTATGTCACAAAGTAATGATGGATTAATAATAAAAATTATACATTCATAGAATCAATAGAACCCAACATACCAAGAAAGCCACATGACTCTCCCATTTGAAAAAGATGTTCAACATGAAGTGTTGTTAGGCTTTCTCAAATACTCAGCCCCAAATACGGCATTCACGCCCCAGACGAATCTTTGTAAGCACTCAATCGAAGTGCTGCTTTCACTTATTCAAACATATTCTTCTACAATTATAGCTGGAGACCCATATGCCAACATACAAATAACAGACGTACATTTCTGCAATGGTGAAAGACCCATTTTACCATTTGTATCAACCCTCATTTGAAAATATTCATAATAATTTCCAAGGGCATCTACAATTCAAAGAAATACATGCCTATGCATTCTGAACTTTCTTTGAAATTGAACATCTCTGTATAATGGATTTTTTGAGAAGTAGTCATTGAATAATCGATTGTGCCCTTCATCACGACTTCGATCTACCATTGTTCTTCTCTTTGGCATAGAGGAACTTCCAGATTGATGTTCATTCTCAAGTGGTTATTCTTCATCACTGTCGTCCATAATTCTTCTTCAACCAACTCGCAAAATTGTTTGTCAAAATCATCTGAATTGTCTGAATCCATTTAACTGACTAAAGAATGAGAGAAAAATGATAGAAGAATCCGAGAAGTATAAGAGAAGAATAAGATGATAATGAGAAAATAATGACATAAGTTGTAGTATATATAATGGTTTGTATAACGACTAGTTTTAATAATGATTAGTTTGAATAACGGCTAGTTTGAATAACGGCTAGTTTGAAGAATATAATTTTTATTATAATTTCATGATGATATGCGTTGCTCTTTTAATCCTTGCATCTTGCATTAAATTTGGAATCTCCTTTGTCTTACCCTCCCTTTTTTGATGCTTTTTGTCCCATTGGACGCTCCATTGATGATGATGAGTTAAACTCATAACTTGAAGGTGTATCTGGGTTAACTGATGATGCCCCACTAGCATAAGTCTTTGTTATTTTTGAAGAATTTTCCATCGATTCTCCAATTCATTTAGGTTCATCTTTTAACAATCGCCATGCGTACTCAAGATTAAATATTGTACCTTCATCCTAAGAAAAAAAAATTATGCAGCGGCCATGATATCGTTCTCAGATGTCCCCACTTTTCTTTCCAATAACATCTTGTTTGTAACACCAAATAAATTTTTGAACCAAGCCATTTATTCGATGCCAACGACATTTTGATTGCCCACCTAACTTTTTCCGCAATTGCCCATGATACTGGTTATAATTGGTAGCGATTCTTAACCAAAAACTCTGAGCTTTTTGATCAACTCCCACAACTGGATCCTTTGAAACATTGATCCATGATTGAATAATAAGTATATGCTCATCCCTTACAAATTGCTCTCGAGATATTTTTTAACGACAACTGTTTCTTCTTTTTTAGTATCAATTTGAGTATAAAATAGTGGAACTTAACATCCAGACATAAACTCAATCGGTGTTTCCGGTTCATGAAGAAAAAATTTCATACTATTAGAATTCATTTGAGGTTTACGATACATATTTGAATTGTTTGGTGACGTAAAAATTATGGCGGGGTATGTTGGTACCGATGGAAATTGAGAATTTTGAGGATTAAGATTTTGATAATTTTGCATGTAATTAAATAAAGCTTGTTGATAATAAAAATAATTAGAATCTATTTGGCCTAAACATTTTAAATTTGAAGAGAAAAAGTGAAAATTTAAGTTAAATATTTTATCAAAAAAAGGCTAATGAGAGAAAACTTATGTGAGAAGTTTTTTTAAATAAGATGTATTTATAATAAACTAATAGTGTTAAAAGAAAAGAAGAAAAAAAATAAACGTTGAAACACATAACAAATGTAATTATATTTATTTTTTAATAATAAATACTGCTATAATAAAGTGTTACGATTGGTCAGTCTGACCAACTCCAACAACTTAAAATTTGATACTACGAAGGCTACGCTGGAAAATTCTCGAAAAATCCTCCATTGGAAGTACTGTAAGGAGAAGCTCTAAGGCGGTGAAAAAAAACGGTATGGTCGTGGTACTAGTTGAATCCTATTTTACTAGCTAAACATATGTTTATCTATTAAGAAAAACACCTAAGACTTAGTAATGAAGAAAAATCTAAATATATTCCTGTAATATTTTCAATTGATTTAATCACTACAAAATAACTTGTGTTTTGCCACGTGAAAGCCACGTCGCTAACACCCAAATCACGCCACTATTCAAATTTTGCCAACTTAAGAAACACGTCGCTATATAGCGCGTGGCAATCTTGTTGCGGCGTGAAAAGCATGTCACAAAGTTGCCACGTGAAATTCACGCCGCAATAGACTGTATAGGATGAAAGTGTACAGAGCAGAGCAGGCAGTTCACATTTATATTTACGTTTTCTGTTGCGGCGTGTTTTTCACGTCACTAATTAGTGACATGAAAAACACGCCGCAACTTATTTTTTTTTTAAAAAAAAAGTTTGTGTTTTAAATATATTAATTCTGTTTTAATAATTAATATTATTTTTTGTTTTATTAAATATATAAATTAAATATTATAATTTATTTATTAAATACAATATTAAAAATCAAATTATCAAAAACAAAACTAAATATATCTAAATGTATATATAAATATACTTATTATTATAAATTTAATAAACTCATATTTAAATTTATAATATTTTTAAATATACAATATGATTATAAATTTATATTACACAAATAAAAAACTAAATACAAAATAAAAATAAAACTAAGCAGAATCATTAGAGTCGTCAGAAAAGTCGGGAAGAAATTCATCATTATTTTGGAGGTTATTATTTTGGCCACCACTGTTGGGATTTCTACCAAATGCTTGCATAAATTGTCGCATTTGCTCCTCCATATCAGCCTGCCTCTTCGCCATTGCCTCAATTTGTCTATTATGTTCACCCCTCATTGCCTCCATTTGGGCATCCATTTGGGCCTTCAATGCCGCCTCACGATCTTCAGACTCGCGTCTAGCCATTTGGGCCTTCCTGGATATAGGCTATCGTACATCCAACTACGATAATACATATAATATTCCATTTACTGCAAATTTATATAATCAAAACATATTTAATTACAAATATTAATTAATCAACTTAATAATAATCCTAAACATATATAATTAAAGATAAATATATGCTTTCAAAAATATTTATAAACTCTTAAAAATATTTATTTATTTTTAAATAATTAAAATTTAATTTAAACACCTAAATTTTATAAACTCCTAAAATTTAAAAACTTATTAAACTCCTAAAAATTTAATTTAAACACTTAAAATTTATAAACTCCTAAAAATATTTAGTTATTTTTAAAACACTTAAAATTTAATTTAAACACCTAAATTTTATAAACTCCTAAAAATTTAAAAACTTAAACTCCTAAAAATTTAATTTAAACACTTAAAATTTATAAACTCCTAAAAATATTTATTTATTTTTAAACACTTAAAATTTAATTTAAACACCTAAATTTTATAACCCAAATTCAACAATTTTAACCCAATGCAAATTCATGAAATTCAGAAAATATATATAACCTAAAAATTAATCAAATTCAAAAAATATACTAATTTCAAAAAAAAAATTCAAGACATACCTTTTATCTTGTAACTCCTTCAATCTTCTTGTCCCTTTTTACAATCTATACTTCTATCAATATTCTTCTTCTCTATTCAAAGAAAAATTGAAAAAAATTATATTCAAATAACACATCAAAAGCTGTTAACAAAGTATAAATAACATTGAATTGAAATTACCTTACAACCGATGTATGGAGATTGTAGGAATTTAAGTGTGGAGAAGAAAAAATTTTGGAGAAGAATATGGGTATGGAGGAATATGGAAGGTTGAAGAAGAAGGTTAATAAAATCTGAAACGCTACTGTGTCTTGTGGAGCATTTTGATAAAGCAGATAAAGCAAGTAGCGACGTGAAAATCACGCCGCAACGTTGCCACGTGATTTTCACGTCGCAACAATCATACAATTGTTTTCTCTTTCTTCAAAACCGGAAAACGTCAGTGTTGGAAGTTGTGATTAATTTATTTTTTATGATATTTTAATTAGCGACGTGAATCCCACGTCGCAACTTTTTTTAACACAAAAAAAACTGACACACTTAATGCTTATT
This sequence comes from Vicia faba, assembly GCA_948472305.1. Lineage (NCBI taxonomy): Eukaryota > Viridiplantae > Streptophyta > Magnoliopsida > Fabales > Fabaceae > Vicia > Vicia faba. Next base: position 1,279,593,759 of record OX451740.1, on the reverse strand, counting down.
TATTATATTAGTAAAACACGTTGCCACGTGATTTTCACGTCGCAACTGACTTTATTTAGCCACATGAAAATCACGTGGCAAAATCACATGGCTGGATAAGCATTTTCTTGTAGTGAATTAATTAACATCTCTCAAAAAATTTAATATTACTGTATATTTACGGTTGAGTTAAAATCTAAAACTTTGTTAAATTAAAAAAAAATTAATATCATCTCATACAAATGTTCTTAAATAAATTATAATAAAATATTAAATAGTTTAATAAAATTTAAATTACATTAAAAACACAAGAGTAAAAGAGTGATTTTGTCATTAGTAGGTTGCAAGCGTTTCACTTGTTGTCAATTTTTTTATAATATAATTAATTAATTTTTTTAAATTAATTAAAACTGTTAATTATTAATTTATTTTTTATAAATAATCAATGATTTATTTATTTTAATTATTTTTATTTAACTACCATTAACACTATAATTTATTTTAATATATATATATATATATATATATATATATATATATATATATATATATATATATATATATATAAATATATATATATATATATATATATATATATATATATATATATATATATATATATATATATATATACATATATATATATATATATATATATATATATATATATATATATATATAAATATATATATATATATATATATATATATATATATATATATATATATATATATATATATATATATATACATATATATATATATATATATAAATATATATATATATATATTTATATATATATATATATATATATATATATATATATATATATATATATATATATATATATATATATATATATATATATATATATATATATATAAATATATATATATATATATATTTATATATATATATATATATATATATATATATATATATATATATATATATATTATTTTTAATTTTATTAAATATTAAATCAATATAGATTAATTATTTTTTATCTTAATTACCTTTAAACCTTTATTAAAAAAAGTTTTTTTTATCTTATTTGCAACATTTACAAAAATGGAGAGACTAAAAATTTTTAAGATTTATGAAATAAATTGACCAAAAACTAAATTTTAAAATAAAATTGAAAATAATGGAAAAAAATTAAAATTATTAAATAGGAGGATTAAAATGCATTTATGTCACAAAGTAATGATGGATTAATAATAAAAATTATACATTCATAGAATCAATAGAACCCAACATACCAAGAAAGCCACATGACTCTCCCATTTGAAAAAGATGTTCAACATGAAGTGTTGTTAGGCTTTCTGAAATACTCAGACCCAAATACGACATTCACGCCCCAAACGAATCATTGTAAGAACTCAATCGAAGTGCTGCTTTCACCTATTCAAACATATTCGTCTACAACGTTAGCTGGAGACCCATATGCCAACATACAAATAACATACGTACATTTCTGCAATGGTGAAAGACGCATTTTACCATTTGTATCAACCCTCATTTGAAAATAATCATAATAATTTCCAAGGGCATCTACAATTCAAAGAAATACATGCCTATGCATTCTGAACCTTGAAATTGAACATCTCTGTATACTGGATTTTTTGAGAAGTAGTCATTGAATAATCGATTGTGCCCTTCATCACGACTTCGATATACCATTGTTCTTCTCTTTGGCATGGAGGAACTTCCAGATTGATGTTCATTCTCAAGTGGTTGTTCTTCATCACTGTCGTCCATAATTCTTCTTCAACCAACTCTCAAAATCGTTGGTCAAAATCATCTGAATTGTCTGAATCCATTTAAGTGACTAAAGAATGAGAGAAAAATGATAGAAGAATTCGAGAAGTATAAGAGAAGAATAAGATCAGAATGAGAAAATAATGACATAAGTGGTAGTATATATAATGGTTTGTATAACGACTAGTTTTAATAATGATTAGTTTGAATAACGACTAGTTTGAATAATAGCTAGTTTGAAGAATATAATTTTTATTATAATTTAAAGTGGTACTAATGACCATTTTACATAGGTGTTGATAATTTAAAGTGGTACTAATGAATATTTTACATAAGTGTTGATAAATTAAAGTGGTACTAATGACCATTTAACATAAGTGATACTTACTACATTCCATTTTTTTCTTCTCAATACAATATTTTTCATGAAGATCTCGTTGAGTATCATTCATAGTAAAAGTGTCTT